>JARHVA010004109.1:600000-932500 GCA_037957365.1 Torreya grandis
AGGAAATGCCTTAAGTGTTTTGAACTTTTCTTTGTTAAAGCCCACCTATTGAACCTATGATTTCCTTAGCTGAAAAGGCTTGAGTATTTGAAGAGCTTGAATGCTCAGATCATTTTTTTAGAAAGGAAGAGATCATTTTAGCCTGTAGGACCAAAATGGTCGACATGTTATCCACAAAAATAAGTGACAGATTTTGGGAACAACACAGATTTTTATTTTGAGAGATATTAAGAGATAAATTGTATTCATTATCAATATTTTATTTTTGTTTTGCTTTATGGAAAGAGGAATACAAAGGAGGAATAATTGATATTAAATTTTCATATTTTGAATTAGTATGCTTATTTTCCTCTTCAATATATTATTCACTATTGTAACAATCATTTGGATTTTCATAATCATATTCATGTATATCATAATATTTTTATTCATTAACATAATATAAATTATAAATTGTATAAGTATGATCATTAGTCCATTCATTGTCATAAGTGTAAGGTATAGCATTACTAAAAAAGATTAAATATAAAAGATGAACAACATTGGGAATTTAATATTTATAATAAATTTTAAATATGTTAACCCAAAATATATTAGATATGAAAAATACAAAGATTATTTATATCAAAAAATCAATCATTCCACAAAAGAGAGGATATCAATGGGTGTAACTAGGTAGGGTGTATTTGTTTTTTAGGCTCTCAAATATATTGATCCTAGTCATAAATAGTGAAAAAAGTTATGAAAGAACTAAATATAGAGGATTAAACCATTCCTTTATCCACATTATTCCATATCTATGATAAGTTGAGAGTAACTTCTTAGGGCTAACCATTTACTAGTGCATTACAAAAAAATACGGCCAAAAGCTTCCTATGGTTTAAAAACAAAACCTTGACATGTTTGATCTACCACAAGGTATGTGGAAAATAACACACATATATATTTATATATAATGTCTTGAGTATTAATTTAGTACCCATCACACTATCACTTAGGTAAAATTGAATATTGATTTCCCTAGAATGACAACTTCTATGAGTTTTAAAATTGTCAAAAAATAGCTTTTAGCAAGAAAAAAAGAAAAGGAAACTAAAAAATAATGTCAAGTAAATATTTTTGTACTAAGAAAATATTAATTTTTAATCCTTGAAGTAAAATAGAAAACCTAGAGTAATTTTAAGTGAAATCCAATAAATGATGATCAAATTTCTCTTTAGTGTTCAGAAATCTAAAATTTATTTGAAACCCTAGAATAAAAATTGAAAAATAAAGTAATGATAAAAAAAATATATGAGTTCACCAATATGTTTTAACTTATTTTAAATAAAGACAATTATTTTATTTTAATCATATATGTGTAAAATAATAAAATATTAAAACTCTAAAGATGTACAATAATCAACAATTCTGATTTTGAAAAAATGCTAAATATAAAAAAATATTATTTTTGGAAAACACTAAAAAGAAAAGAAATTAGGTCAAAATAGGATTTAAGTTGACTATTATAAATGTCTGACAATAGAAATTAGTATAATATATGACTGTGCATGCTCAAAATTAGGAATAAAGTAAAAAACTACTTTTAGACAAGTCTATTATAAGTGGACTACAATGTAGGTAGTTTGAGTTCGTTGACCACAAAATTTCCCAATTGACTATAATTAATGACTGATAGTAGAAGGTAAAGAATTTTTTTATACTATGATAGATTAGAGGAAGAAACAAAAAAAATCTTTGATGTGACTACTGTAAGTGGATGACAACATAGGTTGTTTGAGTTTGTTTACTACAGTCTTGTACTAGTTGATTGTGAAAAAAATTGATCTCTGCACTCCATGTGCCTATCTAAATGGTGACTATTTATATAATTTCAGATCTTAGATTTATTGTGAGTTAATTTCAATGAATAAACAATATTTTCCTATACATAAATAAAATTGATATCAAAAGGGGTGGATCAAGTGAAAGGGATTGAGTTGGAATAACCTTGGTCAATCTTCATTGGATAACCAAGTGCTACACTATATTACCAATAATATGAAGATGGATCAAAATAAAATTTAGTTCTCCCTCTTATGTGTATGTTTGAAATTTTGAATGCAAGTCTAGAAGTTCTTTCTCTTATTTTACACTTGGCATAAGAATGACAATGAGAATTTAGCCTTTAAAAATATTGAATCTAGCTTCAAAAAATATATAGATGGGACATGAAAATACTTGAATATATTTTTAGAGTGAGGAGAAAGATATTTAATTCCTTAGATAATACTTATATTTATATATGTTTTTTTTTTAAAATTTGGAACCTATTGTCATGAAAAAGTCAACCCAAGATAAGACCCAATGTAAAAAAATAAGAATTAATTGAAATGTGACTCAAAAGAATTCCAAAAATTATGCTTGGGAAAGCCCACACTTCATGAATAGGGATACAAGCTGGTCATGTACATAAATTATAGATTTGAATATAATGACAAAGGACCAAAATTGGGGATCCTTATGACAAAATAGAAAGATGAATGACCAAGAGACAAACTCATAGACTAGAATAAAGAAGGACCCAAGTAAAATAAACCAATATATAACTTATTCATTATCAATATTATATCATACAACATTGTCATAAATTACACAAAGGATGGTTTGTACCAAATTGTGGTCTCTACACAATAAAATGCTAATGAACAAAGATGTATGCATATAAACTATAATGAAGAATCATTAACAACCATACTTGGTACATTTTTTTGTGTAAGTGATATACCATTAGGTAGTTGATTTTATTTTTTTCAAGTTACATCTATTACTATTAGAATTTAATTAGACAAGTTTTATGATAATCAATAAACTCCTAATTTAAAAAAAAAATACATTTATTTCTGCATGTTCCTCGACTATATGGTAGTCAAAAGAGGAAATGTCTTTTTAATATTTTGGTACATGTCTCAAATAAAGGTGTAAAATAGGTGGTAACTTAATTAATATAATGTATAATAGTTTCTTCAATATATTTCCTTGATTCTTGAATTTTTTTTAAGGATGTTGTGACATAGGTTTTGTATACATATTTCCTTCACTAGCTCAAATTTTAGATGTATCGACATTAGGCACATTACTCATGATAAGATGTGAATATTTAGAATAAGGAACCTTAATTGGGTTGACGTTTTATCAAAAAATTGGTAGCCAAGTAATAAATATAATTGAATGATTGAAATGATTTCTAAAATAACTTATCTTTGATAGTCTCCAAGAGGTTATTGATAAATATGTTTTGAATTTTAAGATCAATGGTTTGATAGGATAGGGAGTGCATATCATATATAAATCTAGATATATATTCATTAATATCCTCTTTGTGACCTTGTTGAATAGATGAAATAATTTCATATGTAACATTAGGTCCATTATTAGAGATGAATCAATCTAATAAATATTCTTATAGGCATTGGAAATAATTTAAATACTAACAAGATAAAACATTGAACCATTATAGGGCATCACCAATCAATCATATATGAAACAACTTAAGTAATATTAAACCACTTCATAGTTTCCAATAAATTGAAACAATATGTAAAGGTATGAAGGAGGATCCTCATGGCTATCGAACAATTAGAAATTGTTTAGAATCAATCCATGTGGGATGGGAATGTCAAGTACATATATAATAATAGGATTAGAAGATATAACATTAAAATTTATCCTAGCATTATAAGATCCAATTTGAAAGAATACATTATTCACTTGTATGTGTAGGTCACCTATAAAATGCATCATAACCACTATATCATTTTTAGGAATAATATGACACTCAAGGGGTTTATTCAAAAGGTAAATCTAATTATTCATTTAAAACATGGGCACACTAGTAGATATATGAGTAATAAATGAACACTCAAATAATTTCACATGCATCACTATCCATATGAAAATAAATTACTTCATTCAACATTTTCATGACTTCAAGAAGAAAATAAGGATGTCTTTAAAGGAATTTTTTAAATTGATCAAGCATTTACTTACTAATTGTACCATCAAATGTATGATAAACATATCAAATATTCATAGATATTTCATTTTTATCATAATCCATGAATAAAACTAATCAAGGGTACAACATATGTGATAAGAAAATATTAAACGTAGTCAATAATGCAATAAAAAATAGATACATAACAAACCATAGTTTAAAATATGTCATGAAATATTTGTTAGAATTATATATAGGGTTAGATTTTCCTAAATTCAAGGGAGGGGATGTAAATACAAAGTAAAATGATAGCTTAGGTTTGATCAACAAATGAAAATAAGATGTAATTCTGATAATCAGATTTGAAAATTAAAAAAAGTAAAAGCCAAACCCCAGGGAGAAACATTAAAATGTATAAAAAATTTTATAATGAAGAGATTCACTAAAATATTTTAGATAAATGTGGTTTATGAGTAATTATTATATTCACAAATGACCAAAACTAAGGCATAGGCTAGACCTAATATTTATTAGTCTAAAACGTGATCTAACCTAATAAAATGAACTATACAACATGAAATATTATAAGTAGAAATTTTTGTAACAAGCCAAACAAAATGAAATGATAAAAGAGATAATAATGTAACACACAACCTTGGGATTATGAGGCTAGAATAGGGACCCATAAGTAAGTGCACAATATTATGTCAAATATGGATCTTAAGAAATGAAAGGAAATAATCAATGCTTCATAGGTAAACATCAAATATGCCCTGGGTAGATTCTATAAAATTCTAAATTTCCATATTTCCTCTACTATCAAATCTATTATGAGTTTATAAATATATACTAGACACAAATATAGATTCTAGTATTTTTTGTGTAGGTGTGGTATCAGATGCCATACATTTTTTGTGACTTCTTAGCCATATTATCAAGTAGAATTTCTTAATTTATCTTCTCTTTTTCTTCTTGAATTAATAGGCCAAAAATGCTTTCAATAGGATTATAGAAAGTGTAAATGTAGATAACTTAGAAAACCTCATCAAAGAGTTATAACTACATATATCACATGCTTGAAATAAGATTCAATGTAATTTTCTTATGCATGCAAATGAAATCTCAAGTGAGTGATCTACCTCCTCTCCTTAGGTACAATATATCTATATTAAAATTTACCTATTATTATTTTGTATAAAATATAGCTAAACCTTATTAACAAGTACTTCAATATAAACATGAAAATTTCATGTGTGCTTAGAATTTAATTCCTCTTGATTTGTCTTCCCCTTACTTCTTATTGAAATGCCTCTATGATTTTTGTATATATATTATTTAAAAATTAAAATTAAAAACACATTAGAATGCCAACTAACCAAATAAATGTTAAATAAATGACATACATATATCCAAATATTGAAATAACATGAAGAAGGGTAGAAAGGCCCACAAAAATATAAAGGATGTAATTGATGGTCCTTCAAATCTGAACAAGACACATTTGATAGTTGTAAATGATCTATCTAATCCATCCTATAAGGGAAAATGATGGAAGACAAAAATAAAAATAAATAAAAATGTGTACAGGGAAAAAAGAGTAACAGAAAAAGACAAAAAAAACATAAGACCATGAGATCAGATAGAGAAGAAAGATAAGACTGAAAGAACATGGAAAAGTGCCAATAATAATTTGAACCAATGAACCATATGCAAAAAATGACGCTAAGTGATTTAAATAATAAGCCTTGTATCAAAATTAGGTGTCCAAAATTGTTAGTGTTATTTTATGAATATAGATCATTAGTTCAGAGTAGACTCTTAGTGGAAATTTTAATTATATTTTTAACACTTATGATATTTATTGTCTTGTTTTGTGACGCTATATTATTATTTATGTGGTCTTATTATATTCATGTTCCTCTTGTTTTATCTTTTTATTTTTATTTTTTTAAGTCTCTATATCTAACTTATTCCATCTTTACATTCAAAGTTTAAATGGATGTAATTGAGTATTTTATGGCAATGGTTTTGTTTTGAATAGGAAAAATAATTTGCTATCATTTAGAGGAATTTTCTTCAGTAATAAGATGGTTTTATGTATATGATAGGTAAATATATGCATTAGTTCAAACAATTAATAAATGGAAACATTACTTATTGGTTGAGGAAAATATACTGCATACTAATGAAAAAACTCTTCGATATTTGTAAGCACAAAGTAAATAGAAAAAAAAGGACACTACAAAAGGATGGGGTTTGCCAAATAATTTCACTTAGTGAGAAAGTAAAAGAAAAGAAACATAATTTAAACTGTAGATATGCTATCTATGCCTTCAATGACAAAAAAATTTTAAGCTTTGGAAATAATGCCATGACTACAAGATTTCACAAAAGAGGATGATGACAAAGAATATGCACAAGATGCATATTTTGTGGAGATACCCCAACATTGATAATGAAGGAAAGGATGGGTGCTACCTAAAATATGGGATACTCTGAAAGTGAGATAAGCTATGTGTGCCAAAGGAGGAAAAACTAAATTTGATGAGGGAAACATATACCTACAAGGTTTCATGTCAAATTTGTGTTGGTAATACCATGGCTCATTTTCAAAGGTATGTGTATCTAAGAAGTATAAAAATTCATTATAGGATGTGTTACCTTTGGAGTCGCCCTTATTTAATTTATCATGAATTTTGCCATAAAATAAGTTCAACCGCTTATCACCTTTTGTGTGTAAATTCTTAAAAGAATTGAACCTTTGAACCTAAACCTTTTTCGGAGTTCAAGAGTTCAATTAGTTCAAAAGTTAAATTAGTTTAATGGTTCAATATTTCTCAAAGTGAACTATTTGTTCCTTTGTGTATTTCAATTTTGATTTTGAAGTTTTTGGTTGATCTTGAACCCTTTTTCAGAGTTCAACAAGTTCAATGATTCAAAAGTTCAATACTCGATGTTTTATAAAGAGTCATGTTCACTCAATTCCCTTGTATAAATTAATGTATCATTAAACCTATTCATTTCACCTACTCATTGAACCTACTAATTGAACCTATCATTGAACCTACTAATTGAACCTAACGTTTGAACCTATGTAGCGGAGTTCAAAAGTTTAACGGTTCAATGTTTCAAAATTTGAAGTTTTTGGAAAGATCATATGACTATTGGTTAGTTTGTGTAGTTCATCTTGTATCATTGAACCCTAAAGTTGAACCACATTTTCAAAAAGTTTAATGGTTCAATGGCTCAATGACTATACTCTCATCTCACCCCAAGGCCTTCTTTAAGTTAAAATTAGCGAGAGATTTAGAGGAGAATATATCTGAAAACTCATTATAAAGTGGAAAATTTTGAATTTTCATGAGGTTATAGATAATCATTACTCATAAAAATTGCACGTAAAAAATGCTTACCATTAATGCATATGTCAGAGTCCATGTCTTATCAAGCATGTTTAGCATGTATTGTCCCAATTTAATCATTTGATCTAGTTAATATTTGCATCGAGAGAAAACAATTCAAATTCAACAAATAAGCATACTATGCGATACAAAGGAGAAAAACATAGGTGGTATAAGATATTTGATTGCTTGAATTTGCAATGATTTCAGATAAATTTAAGGTGAGTTTCACTCTTACTATAAGCTGGTTCCTTTACTTGGTTGGAAAGAAGGATCCTTTTGATTTTGCAACATTATTTAAAAATTCAACAAATTCTCTTTTCATTATATTCTCTGACCTATAGCCATGAAATCCACTTGTCTTAATTACGAGCATGGCCCTAGTCTCATATGTTCACCTAAAATTGGGGACACCTCTCTGGTCTAATATAATTTGGAAGATTTTAAGGAAAGGGATAGAAATCATCTATCAAATCCTATGATGCAAAAAATTGTAGAAAGTGGTTTAGTTAAAGCTGTGGCCTTTCCCATAGCTAGCCAATGCCCTGAATTAGTCCTTGAATGCATGAATAGATATGAACCTCAGAACAGGTGTATCAGGGTTATAAATGATAATGTTTTACTGCATATCAATAGGAAAACCCTAATGTCTGTAATGATAATTCCTCCCAAGGAATCATACTATGACCTCCATATTACTTCTTCATATGGTTATTTTTCATTAAATAAAGCAATTTACAAGAGTGTGATTGCTAGGAATTGGCTTTTAAAATTCCAAAAAGGGGGTTCAAGACTACCTAGACCATTAATGAGAAATCATATGATTCTACAATTACAAGATATTAAGTATTACTACACAAGATAAAAGGCAATGCTCATGCATATTATTGGGAAGATTGGATGTACTTCTTCATATAGCTAATCCTGTAGGGAGAACAATATTTAGATTGGGCAAAAATTATAGCTAAAAATTTGCATCAAGGTTTAAGTAATTGTTTGGGAAATAAAGAGTTTTATATGTCTTTGTACCTACTCTATTGCCTAGCTTCTACAAGATAATGGGTAGGGTTACTTCATGCACCCTTGGCTAAAGATAGTAAAATTTATGATTATTACTCATAGTTACAAGTGCATAACTACTATGAGGATTATAGGAGGGTCAATGATGTTTTTATTGGGAAAATGACTTTTGAATTGTCAAACAACATCAATAAAAGGTTGTCTGATGAAGCTATATAGCTAATTAATATTTATGGTAGTTTCTTCATTCAATTTTCTAGGTTCACTTATATCAGAGTTGGTGGTTTTGATGGTGAACCTTTGAGGTTACCGAGGTATGTTCTTGACAAATTTGGGTTAATAGAAATCTGCAGGCAATTAACATATGTAGATAAATTTTTTTGAACAAAGAATAAATCTGGTATATCTTTTCCTATTGAACTTGGATGTCATTCATGTAAAATAACATCTGATGCTTTGAATTTAGAATTGGATCTTAAGAAATTCAATTTTCAATACTTCACAACCAGACCACAATTTGACAGCAAAGGTTTTGCCATGGATAAATTGGATCTTGGAACAGGGTTTTCACATATTCCTCAATTAGAGGATTATTAGGAGGATTGTTCAGATGAATTTGAAGTCAAAAGAATATTATGGTCCAAGTTCTCCCTTGGGCAAATAATTACACTTAAATTAAACATGGACATTTGTAGAATTATTGACAATGATGAACAAATGACTAATCCTGAATTTGAATAAATAAAATAATCATCTATTCTAGAAATTGATTGGGAGAAAAGTGAAAAAGATATAATTGAAGTTAAGACCCTCCCAGTAATAAGGATAACTAAAAAATGGATGAGAGAGCAAAAATTGGGAGGAGCTCAAAACATAGTTTCCCAACAATGTACAATAATAATTGAATATACATTCCCAATAAGCTCATCTAACTAGCCTATTGCTATTTATGATGCAGGTACTTCCAAGTCAAAAACTAGAAGGGATCCTATCATCAAAGAATCTGAGAAGGCCCTTATAACTACCTTGCCTCCTCGTGCCACCAGGTCAAGGACTCAAAGCAAGAAGAAGAATTAGATTTTTGAAAAAGTGATTGTGGATTTGAATTTTGAAGAATATTTAGAAGAAGCCAAAGGTGATAAAGAATCTGATTCACCAATGATGGAAGAGGTTAGTATAGATCAATAGATGATGATTCCTTCTGATTCTACTAAACTGATGATTGTTTCAACTGTGCCTTCTGATTAACTGAATCCTGATAAAGAAGCCTCAACCTCTACACCTAAATGGTTGGAAAGTTCAATCAGTCATAAAAGGAAAGTAGTTCCATTTTATTTACCCTTAGAAGATATGGTGAGCAAGTGTTTAGGGAAAGCTCTTAAATCCAAAAAGTTAAAAATGACATCTAGGGTAGATGTTGACCCAAACATAGGGAACTAGAATATAGAAATTACATGACCAAAAACTAATGAAGAAGTTCAAGATCCTACTGTTCAAGATTTTACAGTTGAAAAGGTAGACCTTGGGACTACAGCATGTGACGTGGATGTACATCATCTAGAAGTATCCACTAAAAGGATAGTAATAGAACTTGGAAGGATGAAAAGGATAAAAGGGAGTTAAAACAGACTGTGTGGTCAATGTCATAATACATTGATGCCATTCATAGTCTAGATCCACAACCAATTACCCAAATGCCCCTATATTTTGACCCAAAATCTCTTGTCAATCAAAGGATGCTGGACCAAATACATAAAGGCAAAATGATTACTAGAATATTTGATATTTGGTTGGATAACATCATCTTGAAAGGTACATAATACATTCATAAATTAAAGAATGTATATGATCTAACCATGATTACTATTGAAGATTTGAAGACTCAAAATGCTTTTTGGATAAAAGATGAAGGAAAATGGATGAGCGTGATGAACCAGATTGATGAGGTGCAAAAATATGGAATAACAAAGTTTTTGCTAGAGAAGAACTTGACAAATCTGGATGAAGATGTATTATATGTAAGTAAGAAAAATATTGAATGGAGAAATTTAGTATCCTAACAAGGATGAATGGAAATCACAAAAATGATCAAGGAAATAACTGAATTCATCCAGTCATTACAACATGATCTACTGAGTATTGATATAAAATACATAAAAGATGATGGAAAACCATAAAAAATATCAATATAGTGATTCAATCCTTTAGGGAAAAGGTCAACATCATTAAAGAAAGTGACAAGTTATCAACTAAAGATTTTTCTTAGATTTTAAAGGTAGATTCACTGCTTTGTCTCTGCATCGACACTCTCCCAGAATATAGAAAAGATGGGGAAAATTTAGAGGGAAGAAAAAATCTAGAAAGCAAGGATAAAACACATCAGCATTCCCAATCTCACAAAAATTCAAGAGTTTATTATGACATTTTAGGAGTGGAAAGCTCAATGTGTCTACCCAAATGAACAAAGCAAGTCTGGAGATCCTAACCCATCACTTCAATAATGACTTTACTTACATAGTTTATTTTATTTAGTTATTCGGTTACTTTTCTATTCAAAACTTGATCTTTATTGAATTTGTAAAAAAAAACTAAATCCCGTATGGGTCAGAGTTACTTTAACTCTAGTTTAGTTTGACAGGTGGATTAGTTATGGAAACTATATATATTTTTAATTGTAAAAAGATGCGGATATATAGAAAAAAGGAAGGAGTTAGAAAATTAGAGAACTGAACCACTGTTGTTAGTAATATATGTGATGTTTATTTGTAAAATTTTCATCTATGAATGAAAAGGATAATTAATTACTGCATATTTGGATTTGTGTGCTTGAGTATTTGAAGTTGGGTTTTTTGTATGAAACCTTCTTTCATATAGTGATTACTCTTCCATTAGACAATTCATTATATGTGTTTTATTCTTTACTGGCTTGGCAATATATACATTTATCTATTTAATTGTTATTGAAAATAGAATCTATGTATTTTGTTACATATTGCTGTTATAAAATCTCATATTCATAACATAATGATGTATGGATATTAGTCTGCCTTTAAACACTTTTTGGTTAAAAGTGTATCTAAATATTTAAATTCATTAAAAATATTAAAGGGAGCTATAACTTAATTTAGAGGGGAACTAATCTTGAGAGTTCACCCATTTGTTGTTTAACTTATTTTTTCTTGAGAGAAGGGTACAGAGTTAAAATAAAATATCTTTATATAAGGACAAATCTATTAGCCAACAATTTTTTGGTGACTACACTAGGGAACGAAATTGATTTGGTCACCTTAATATGAGGCAATAATGGTGCTTTCTCATGAAAATATAATTCCTATTTTACAGCCTAATCTTAGTTTTCAAGATGAATAGGAAGATATAATTAGCCAGTTAAATACTCTTGCTTGGCATTCTGGTCAAAATATTGATGATTATAGATTGGCAAGTAGAATATTAGAAAAATAAGAAGAATTGGATAATAATATAATATTGTTGTTACTTAGGCAAAGAAAAATACAAGTAAAAAATGCAGTAAGGAATTAAACCCTCTGAAGTGTGAAAATATTAAGAGAAGCATCGAAGTTAATAATTATTATATCATAAGCTGGATTCCAGAAGGTACACAAGGTCTTTGAGAAGAGAAGGAATTGAAGATTCTACTTTTCAAACATTAAAAAGCCTAAATTTTCCTTATATTTCCACCCATGTTAGAAAAGCTACAAGTAGACCTCCTAGTCATCCAAAACCCTCTACATCCTCTATCTGTCAAGCCTTAACTCTTTCTGGAACTATCTTTCCTTCTGCCATAAGTTTTCTTCCAATGGCCCAACCTTGGGGTGCAGCCATAGGACCTTTAAATTTAGGGGCCAACCTGAATCCTTAGCCTAAAAATGCAAGGGAAAATTTACCCAAATTTAATGGAGATGGAAGACAATCACTAGAAGAACATCTGAGTGCCTTTGCAGTGGCATGTGGTGTGTTAGGTGTATAACATCAAGATGTAGCCATAAGGATTTTTGTGCAAACTCTAACTGATATTACAGCACAATGGTTTTATCATCTAACTGATTCCTCAATCACAAGTTGGAATGATATGAAAACTATGTTTTAAAATAGGTTCAAAAGTGCAAAAAATGAACATTCCCTTCTTGCTCAATTGACTCAGCTCAAGAAGGAGATACATGAACCCATGAGGGAATTTATAGCCAAATTCAATAGAATTATGCACAAGATTCCTACTGCTAAAAGACTGACTGCTGAGAACTAAAAATATTTCTTTATTAATTCTATGCCTCCTGATATAAGTTTTCATCTTAGAAGAAGTATAATTATCAATTTAACTGATTCACAATCATTGGAAGTTGAGTTAGAGGATGATCTTATTATGGCTGGAAAATGGAAGAAAGAAGTTTAGGTACCTAATGCTAATCCTTCATCCTCTACAGATCCTATAGTTCAAAGATTATTCAATGATATGATTGCTCTTAAAATATAATTACCAAAAGCTAGTACTTCATTCCAACAACCATATCAAGATATTGGAAGGGGAAATCAACAAGCAAATGCTGGTAAGACATTACCACTTACATCAACACAACCAAGATTGGCTATTGAAGCTCCTCCTGAAAGAAATAACATGTGTATTTTTTATTTGACTACTGATCATGATGGAAATTCTTGCCCTAAGATGCTTAGATTTAATCAAATGACTGCTACTCAAGATGTCTTAGGGGAAATTAATGAATAAGAAAGGAGCTCTGAGAGACCTGATGACTCTGAAATACACTTCCTTGAATATGATTCAAATTCAAAAAGAGGAGGTGAAATATTGGTTACTCCTGAAGATCCTTCATGTGATGTGCTCACCAGAAGTCAAAAGAATTTGAGATTTTCTAATACTCAAGAAATGTCTGTTAAAGGTAAGGAACCTTTTACTAAAATCTCTGTTGCTAATCTGAAGACACAAGAAAACAAGTTATTGCATAGAAATGATTATGATACTTTTGATATTTTAGAATTTTGTTAAGTCTACAAAAATTCAAATATCCCCTACTGAATACCTTAGATTGAAACCCAAAGAGCTTGATAAATTAGTCAAATATGTCAAAAATGGTCTTACACAAATTGAACTTGAAAGTTAATTAAATGTTAATACTGAGTCTCCCATTGCCTAGTTATTTAATTCTCCATCTGAATCACCGACTCATACTTCTAGAATGACCCTCAATTCATATGATGATACTCCTTATATAGGTGATATTGAACCCAACCCATTTTATTTTTCTTTGTTAATAAATGGTCATAAACTTAGCAAATATATCATAGGCTCAGGTGCTTCTGATAATATAATGCCTTCTTCTAGTAGCCAAAGCCTTATGCTTAACCCTTACAAAAACATTTGGTAGATATTACTCCATGGATGGTAAACATATCTCTTTGCTCAGACAAATTAAAGATGCACGAGTTGCTCTTGCAGCCTATCCTAATAAAAAGGTGTAGTTGACTATCTTGGTAGTAGATATCCCCATTAGTTATGGAATGTTGTTGAGCATGACTTTTTGCAAAGATTTGGGAGGGCAGATTAAACTAGATTGGTTAAAAGCTACAATTCTAGTGGGAAAGTAGAAATTTAAACTGGGACCTGAACCTAAATGCAAGTTTATATTATATCCTTCTGATGATCCTAAGTCTTAGATTCTATTTTAAGAATGTGAATTTGGTAACTATTTTCTCTCCTCTAAAGATTCAAATGAAGCATCTGTCCCAAAGTCTCTTCATTCAGATGATCTATGGACCATGGAATTTGATGGCAGTTATGTTATTACTGGTTCAGGAGTAGGAGTTGTGTTGATCTCACCTGAAGGTGAAACTTTTCCTTACTCTTTCAAGCTAGAGTTTAAAAACACTTATAATACTGCAGAATATGAAGCTTTATTGCTTAGGTTAAATGAAGCTAAAGGAAAGGGTATAAAAATACTCAAGGAAAAAATAGATTCTAAATTAATTATCAAACAAGTAAGAAGCATTTTCTTAGTTAAAAATGATAGATTAAGACATTACAAAAATAGAGTTTGGGATGAGATAGAATGTTTTGATGCCTTTTCTATTGAAGTAATTCCCAGAGACCAAAACACTTGGGAAGATTCTCTAGCAATATCAGCTTCTCTTCTTCTCCCACACCCTGATTTTGAAAAAGATTCATATAAAATAAAACTAATCTATAATCTTGATGTCCCAGATAATGCTAAAAATTGGCAAGTTTTTGAGAATAATTAAGAGATCAATTTTTTTTTGGAGAATGCCGATATGTTCCTAGGGACTTATTTTGAAGGTTCAAAAATAGAATATATATAATTCACTCTTGATCCAAGGATCAATCCAAAAGATGATATAATTTAATTAAAAGGAAATAAAATCCCTAAAGGACTGGTCTCTCTAGAACATTTGTTCACTAGACAAGATGAATATACTAAAAGCAAACTTGTCCATAATGTTAACAAAATAGAGGATTATGAGAAAATCAACATTGGAAGTGAAATTGACCCTAAATGGATCTCCATTGCTAAGTGTTGTTCACTAGAGGAGAAAAATAAATTTATTAATCTAATGATTAAGTATAAAGATGTCTTTTTTTGGTGCTATGATGACCTCAAATATTTTAGATGTGGATAGTTTCAGCATCATATTCCTTTGAAATCAAATGTAACTCCTTTCATGCAGAAGCTAAGAAATTATAACCTAAAAGTTGTTGATGCTATATTTAAAGAGATTGATAAGATGCTAAAGGCTAGGATTATTTATCCAATTCATCATTCCACCTGGGTGGCGAACATTGTTTCCGTGCACAAAAATAATGGAGAAATAAGAATTTGTGTTGACTTCAAGAATTTGAATCAAACTAGTTTAAAGGATAATTATCCTTTGCCTATGATGGATCACATCTTGCAAACTATTGCTAGGTTAGAAATGATGTCTATGCTAGATGGGTTCTTAGGTTATAATCAGATAAGTGTATCTGTGACTGACCAACATAAAACTACTTTCATTAGACCTCAAAGAAATTTTGCTTATAACCGTATGCCCTTTAGTTTGATTAATGCTGGTACATATTTTCAATGGGTGATGGATTCATCCTTTAAAGATTTACAAGATAGAATTATTGTTATATATCTTGATGATTTGACTATTTTCTCTAGAAAAAGAGAAGATCATTTGAAGGATCTGGAGACCGTCTTACAAAGATGCCTGAGTCATGGGATATCTCTTAATCCTAAGAAGTCGGTTTTCTTTGTTACAAAAGGTAAATTATTATGACACCTAGTTTTAAAAGGTGGAATCAAAATTGACCTAGAAAGAGTTAGAGCAATACAACAGTTAAGTCTTCCTTCTAATAGGACTAGAATTAAGTCTTTCTTTAGTCAAATTAATTTTCTCAAAAGTTTCATTCCTAATTTTGTTGAGATTATAAAACATATTGTGGGGATGATGAGTGAATAACAAGCATTCAAATGGAATGAAGCTGCTAAGAAAGAATTTGAAGATATTAAAGAAGCAATTGCATAAATACCTACTTTGGTAAATCTCGATTTCCAAAAATATTTTGTTATTTACTATTATGCTTCATAACATACCATGTCTGGCATCTTGTTATAGAAAAATGAAGTAAATGTAGAAGCCCCAATAGCCTTTATGAGTGTTCCTCTCAATAAATATGAAATGAAATATTATTTGGTTGAGAAATAAGCTTTTGCTATAGTGAAGGCTATTAAACAATTCAGATATTATATACTTCATTTTCATTTAGTTGTATTTGTTCCTAGTTTGGTTATGAAAAGCATTCTGACTCAGCAAGAGGTTGGGATGAACAATAAAGAAATATGGGTTTTCAAGAATATGATCTGGATATTAAGCCAACCAAATTAGTTAGAGGTCAATGTTTATGTAAATTAATAGCCAAAAGTAAAGAAGGGGAAGAAGAACTTCCTACTATTCTATTGGTGAGTTTACAAGATCCATGGTTCCTAAACGTGGCACATTATCTTACTTATAGACACTATCCCAGTCATTTATCCCCAAAGGAGAAAAGAAACCTAAAGTTAAAATCAACAAAATATGTGATTTGGGGTGATGTCCTGTACAAAAAGGGATTAGATGGAACCTTTCTAAGGTGTGTAGATAAGGAACAACAACCTAAACTATTGGAAGTTTTTTATAATGAAGCCTATGGTGGAAATTTCTCTTCTTCGGTTACAACATTAAAAATCCTTAGAAATTGTTATTATTGGCCAGGTATGTTCAAAGACGCATATAAATGGGTGGCTAATTGTGAAAAATGCAAATTGTTTTAAGACCGCAACTTGCAACATTACCTCTAAGACCTGTCATTATTGAAGAACCTTTCAAACAGTGGGGATTAGACTTCATTGGGCCTCTTTCACCTCCTTCAATGCCGTTCATACACATATTTTAATAGCAACTAATTATTTTATGAAATGGGTTTAAGCAATCCTTGTGAAGAGAACCACTTCAGAAATGGTATGTGATTTTCTCAAAGAAAATATACTGGTACTTTTTGGTGTTCCTCAGAAGATTGTGGCAGATAATGCTAGCAATTTTTCTTCAATGGAGCTTACTTCATTCTGCTATGAACATAGTATCTCTCTTTCTCACTCATTAGCTTATTACCCTCAAGGGAATGGACAAGTAGAGTCTAGTAATAAAAAATTGATATCCATCATGAAGAAATTGGTGAATGATAACTCTAGAGATTGGCATAAGAGACTATATGAAACACTTTGGGCTGATAGGGTAACCCAAAAAAGAGCAATAGGAATGACATCATTTGAGTTGGTTTATGGAATAGGAGCACAATTATCATTACCTATAGAATTATCTGCAGCTAGATTATAAAATGTTATTAAAGATCAATATTTTCAAGATTCTTTAGAAAAAAGAGTTATGTATTTAACTAAGATTGAATAAGAGAGGAATGAACTAGTTGATCGTATTACTACTCATCAAACTAGATTTAAAAATATTTTTGATAAAAAAACTAGACCCAAAAAGTTCATGGAAGGAGATGAAGTATTGCTACGGGATAGAAGAAGAGAACCTAATGGAGCACATGGTAAATTTGATTCACTTTAGAAAGGGCCTTTCAAAATTTATCAGGTACTTGGTCCTACTTCTTTTAAATTGGAATATCTAGATGGAACTATTTTACCCCTATCCTATAATGGATAGGATCTCAAATTATATTGACTATGAAATAGGTGTCCCCTATTTTGTACATAGCCTTTTCTTTTGTTGTTGCATTTTGTGTTTCCCTTTCCCATTTTTGGTTTGTCTTTATCCTTTTCTTCTGTTGCTATGTTTCAATCTAAGTAACTAGAGTTTCTGAGTTCTCTACATTTTTTCTTAAAATATAGTCCTCAGTCATAGCCAATGTTACCTTTGGAGTCGCCCTTATTCAATTTTTCATGAATTTTTCCATAAAAGAAGTTCAACCACTTTTCGCCTTTTGTGTGTAAATTCTTAAAAGAATTGAACCTTTGAACCTGAACCTTTTTTGGAGTTCAAGAGTTCAATAAATTCAAAAGTTCAATTAGTTCAATGGTTTAATATTTCTCAAAGTGAACTGTTTGTCCCTTTGTGTATTTCAATTTTGATTTTGAATTTTTTGGTTGAACTTGAACCCTTTTTTGGAGTTCAATAAGTTCAACAGTTCAAAAGTTTAATACTTGATGTTTTGTAAAGATTCATGTTCACTGAATTCCCTTGTATAAATTAATGTATCGTGAACCTATTCATTGAACCTACTCATTAAACCTACTAATTGAAACTATCATTGAACCTACCGATTGAACCTAATGTTTGAACCTATGTAGTAGAGTTTAAAAGTTCAACGGTTTAATGTTTCAAAATTTAAAGTTTTTGGAAAGATCATAAGAATATTGGTCAGTTTGTGTAGTTCATCTCGTATCATTGAACCTCGAAGTCTAACCACATTTTCAAAAAGTTTAATGGTTCAATGGTTCAATGACTATACTCTCATCTCACCCTAAGGCTTTCTTTAAGTTAAAATTAGTGGGAGATTTAGAGGAGAATATATCCAAAAAATCAATATAAAGTGGAAAATTTTGAATTTTCATGAGGTTATAGATAATCATTACTCATCAAAATCATGCATAAAAAATGCTTGCCATTAATGCATATGTCAGAGTGCATGTCTTATCAAGCATGTTCAACACGTATTATCTTGATGTAATCATTTGATCTGGTTAATATTTGCATCAACATAAAATAATTCAAATTCAGCAAACAAGCATACTGGGTGATACAAAGGATAATATCATAGGTGGTATAATATATTCGATTACTTAAATCCATAGTGATTTCAAATAAATATAAGGTGAGTTTCACTCTTACTGTAAGCTGGTTCCTTTACTTGGTTGGAAAGAAGGATCCTTTTGAGTTTACAACATTATTTAAAAATTCAAAACATTCTCTTTTCATTATATTCTCTGACCTATAGCCATGAAATATGCTTGTCTTGATTATGAGCATGGACCTAGTCTCATATGTTTTTTACTTGAAATTGGGGACACCTCTCTGGTCTAATATGATTTGGAAGATTTTAAAGAAAGGGCTAGAAATCCTTTATCAAATATTATGATGTATAAAATTGTATAAAGTGGTTTAGTTAAAGTTGTGGCCTTTCTCATGGCTATCCAATGTCCTAAATTAGTCCTTGAATGCATGAATAGATATGAACCTCAGAATAGGTGCATTAGGGTTACAGATGGCAATGTTTTACTGTATATCAATAGATAAACCCTAATGTTTGTAATGAGAATTCCCCCCAAGGAATCATAATCTCACCTTAGTATTACTTCTTCATATGGTTATTTTTCATTAAAGAAAGCAATTTACAAGAGTGTGATTGCTAGGAATTAGCTTTTAAAATTCCAAAAAGGGGGTTCAAGACTGGCTAGACTATTAATAAGAAATCATATGATTCCAGAAGTATAAGATATTATAGTATTACTACAAAGGCTAAAAGGCAATGCTCATTCATATTATTAGGAAGATTGGATGTAATTCTTCATAAAGTTGATCCTCTAGGGAGAGCGATAATTAGATTGGGCATAAATTATAGCTAAAATTTGTATCAGGGTTTAAGTAATTGTTTGGGAAATAGAGAGTTTTGTATGTCTTCATACCTACTCTATTGCCTGGCTTTTATGAGACAATTGGTAGGGTTACTTCATGCACCCTTGGCTAAAGATAGTAAAATTTATGATTATTACTCATAGTTACAAATGCATAACTGCTATGAGGATTATAGTAGGGTCAATGATGTTGTTACTAGGAAAACAACTTTTGAATTGTCAAACAATATCAATAAAAGGTTATTTGATGAAACTATACAACTAATTAATATTTATGGTATTTTATTCATTCAATTTTTTAGGTTCACTTATATCAGAGTTGGGGGTTTTAATGGTGAAACTTTGAGGTTATTGAGGTACGTTCTTGACAAATTTGTGTTAATAGAAATATGCAGGCAATTAACATATGCAGATAAAAAATTCTCAATGAAGAAAAAATTTGGTATATATTTTCCTATTAAACTTGGATGTTATTCATGTAAAAAAACATATGATGCTTTGAATTTAGAATTGGATCTTAAGAAATTCAATTTTCAATACTTCACAGCCAGACCACAATTTGACAGCAAAGGTTTTTCTAGAGATAACTTGGATCTTGGAATAGGGTTTTCACATATTCTATAATTAGAGGATTATTGGGAAGATTGTTTGGATGAATTTGAAGTTAGAAGAAGACTATGGTCCAGGTTCTCCCTTGGATAGATAATTACCCTTAAATTAAACATGGACATTTCTAGAATTGTTGACAATGATGAACATATGACTGATCC
Source organism: Torreya grandis (assembly GCA_037957365.1). Classification (NCBI taxonomy): domain Eukaryota; kingdom Viridiplantae; phylum Streptophyta; class Pinopsida; order Cupressales; family Taxaceae; genus Torreya; species Torreya grandis. The sequence continues at coordinate 620,336 of JARHVA010004109.1, forward strand.
TCAATTTAAACAAATAAAATAATCATTTATTCCATAAATTGACTGGGAGAAAAGTGAAAAATATAGAATTAAAGTTAAGACCCTCCTAGTAATAAGGAGAATTGAAAAATGGCTGAGAGAGCAAAAACTAGGAGGAGCTCAAAACATAGTCTCCTAATAAAGTACAATAATAATTGAATCTCCATTCCCAATAAGCTCATCTAATCAACCTATTGCTATCTATGATGTAGGTACTTCCAAGTCAAAAACTAGAAGGGATCCTATCATCAAAGAATCTAAGAAGGCCCTTGTAACTACCTTGCCTCCTCATGCCACCAGGTCAAGGATTCAAAGCAAGAAGAAGAATCAGATTTCTAAAAAAGTGATTATGGATTTGAATTCTGAAGAAGATTTAGGAGAAGCCAAAGGTGATAAAGAATATGATTCACCAATGATGGAAGAGGTTAGTATAGATCAACAAATGATGATTCCTTCTGATTCTACCAAATTGATGATTGTTTCAACTGTGCCTTCTGATCAACTAAATCTTGATAAAGAAGCCTCAACCTTTGCACCTAAATGGCTAGAAAGTTTAATTAGTCATAAAAGGAAAGTAGTTCTATTTTATTAACCCTTGGAAGATAAGGTGAAAAAGTGTTTAGGGAAAGGTCCTAAATCCAAAAAGTTAAAAATGACATCCAAGGTAGATGTTGACCCAAACATAGGGAACTGGAATGCAAAAATTACTCAGCCAAAAACTAATGAAAAAGTTCAAGATCCTACTATTCAAGATTTTATAGTTGAAAAGGTAGACCTTGGGACTGCATCATGTGCCATGGATGTACATCATATAGAAGCATCCACTAAAAGGATAGTTAGAAAAACTTGGAAGGATGAAAAGGATAAAAATGAGTTAAAATAGACTGTGGTCATTGGTAGAATACATTGACGCCATTCATAGTCCAGATCCACAACCAATTACCTAAATTCCCCTATCTTTTAACCCAAAATCTCCTATCAATCAAAGGATGCTGGACCAAATACATAGAGGCAAAATGATTACTGGAATATTTGATAGTTGGTTGGATGGAATCATCCTAAAAGTTATATAATACATTCATAAATTAAAGAATGTATATGATCTAACCACGATTACTATTAAATATTTGAAGACTCAAAATGCTTTGTGGATAAAATATGTTTATATAAGGACAAATCTATTAGCCAACATGATGTAAGCTATGTTTTATAAGTAAGCCTAATGTTTGAAAATAAATCTTGTAGATGACACTACATGTGCCCACTAAGCCATGGGAAAAAAATTATATGGAATTTTTTAGGAGGATTAACAATTTCCAAGCATGGTCATGACTATATATATGTTGTTGTAGATAGTTTTTAAAAAATGTGTGTTTTGATTGCATATAAAAAAATAGTAAAATGTCACAAAGCAACTAAACTATTATTTTATTATGTTTGCATTAATTTTGGATTACTTAAGTCCATTTTCATAGATAAGAATTATATATATTTTAGGGAAGTTTTAGATCACATTATGGATCAAGATTGATACCAAGCTCCAATTAAGCACACCATTCTATCCAAAAACTATTATGAAAATAGAAGTTTGTAAATAAGAATTTGATATAGTTATAAGAGGTTACAAAAATAAGTATCTAAGGACTTAGGATTTTTTTTGGTATATATATATATATATATATATATATATATCACACATAAAATAGGGTAGTACATCCATGCATTGATAAATCAATATTGAAAGCATGTTTAGGCTAATTTATAACTAATATGTTTGATGTTGTAATGGAACAACATGCATAGATGGATAAAAAATATTCAAATGTGAAAATATTAGAAATTTTCATTAATAGGATTAGGTAGACCCATATCAAATTGAAGGAAAAATTAGATGAGTCTCAAGCCAAGTACAAAGCTAGGCATGCCCACCATTATACTTGAAAAAGGAAAAAATTAAATGAAATGATAGGAATATAAAACCTTTAAGGTATGGGCCATTGATATATTGGATAATATTGGAGAGAATTACCTTAGGCTTAATCTACCCTCATTAATTAATATTTAATTAGTGGTGAGTTGTGAGAATTTTCATATGTATGAGCCATCTATGATAGACAAGGAATAAGAAGGAAAATTACTACCTTTTATTGAATAATTAGTTGTGGATGCAAAGGGAGATTTGGAGGAGGATATAGTGTTATATGAAAAATATAGAGAAACTCGTAGAGGACCATAATAATCATGTTAGGAACACACACTCAAACTAGGTGATAGGGTATGATTATGCTTGAAAAGGAAAAAATTAAAGGAAATGATAGGAATATAAAACCTTTAAGGTATGAGACATTGATATATTAGATAAGATTGGAGAGAAATACCTTAGGATTGATCTACCCTCATTCATGAAGATGTAATTAGTAGTGAGTTGTGATAATTTTCATATGTATGAGCCATCTATGATAGATGAGGAATAAGAAGGAAAATTACTACCTTTTATTGAATAATTAGTTGTGGATGCAAAGGGAGAGTTGGAGGAGGATATAGTTTTGTACTGAAAATATAGAGAAACTCATAGAAGACCATAATAATCATGTTAGCATCCGAGTAAAACCAATAAATGAAATTTACTATAGGGCAATCTTGTGCATATAACAAGTAGATCATAAGTATTTTATCAACTCAAAATATTCAAGTACATAAGGGTGCCTATAATCTGTTAACTTTGAATGACTAAGCTAAGACATATTTATAACTTTATCAAGATATCAGTAAAACAACCAACTAGGTAATAAATAAAATCCTAACTCTATACAAGATTATTTACATGTAAAAAGACATTAAAAATTTATTATAATATATCTTAACAAAATTTATAATGGGGTGTATTAAATAATAAGCATGGCCCTTTAATTTATTACAAACAAATTAAACTAAACTATTGTTAAGATTTGGATCAAGTCCTAACAAACCCACATATGATCCAAAGTTAGTTATTTGGACACATTCCAAGCATTTTTTTAAAAATATCAAATTTAATTCTTTCAAGGGGATTTGTGAAAATATCATCTATCTAATCTACAATTGGGTAATATTGATTTAACAATTTTGAGAATATTGGTGTATTATTCCTAATTTAGTTAAAGGGTTAGAGTAGTAAAATCAATAAATAAATATGTAATTATTAAGCTACTAATTTGTGAAATTTGATTACAATTTGAAATTTTCTAAAAATAGTAATAACGGGAATAAAACAAGACATAGGTAGAACTGATTGATCTGACTAAGACAGGGCTTGATACTCACTATATAAGACTAGGACACCATAGAAAACTAAGATTTTAAATTCATTTTATGATTGGATAGGAATGTCATAACTAGAAAAGAGTGGCACCAATGCTATAGTCCACCTCTGCCACTATTGTCTCGAGGATCTGAGCTTTTTAGGTTTTTTTCTTTGTCTATGTGACCCTATCTATAAAGTTTTGATAGCTTGAAGTATGTAAAGCTCTCTATAGAGTATATATTCTCTTCAAACCCTATGTTCCATTATGCTTTGACCAATTTTGAGAAAGGGTGGGTTAGTGTGTGTAAGATTTACTAGATGTGGATCCACACACCTTGTGTGGGAATGTTGCGTACATACTAATACTCCAAAGAGGGATCAAGCCATATGTAGTGCTCTCACTTGATGTGATTTGTGAAATTATGTGTATGAAGATATAAAATGCTAAACTAGATGTGATTGAGGTGTTTAGGTATTGGTGTAAGGATTTGAATAAGCTTGTAAGTGTATTAGCTGGCTATATGTAGAGAATAGGGAAGATTGCTTGAGTAGCCTTGCTTGTATTTTTGCTTACTTAGTGATAATTTCCAACTCTGTCTAAATGATCTTTGAATGGGATTTTATAGGGATCTATTGGTCATGGGTTGAATGTAATCACTTTAGGCCAACAAAGGAAAAGGATGGGAAACTAGAATAAATTGACCATTAGGGCCAAAAATGGACTTGGACAAGAGTGATAAAAGTAGACAAGAGTGGCATTGGTGCTATAGTCCAAGTGTAGTATTATTGTCCTAAGTAGACAGGACTTGAGGGGATGGATCTATCATAGAAAAAGGGGTCGAGCTTAGTTGAGATCAAGTCTGGAAGGCTATGGATGATTGGGAATTAGTAAAAATATGCTTACGAGGGTCATGAGAGTAAGCAAGAACCTATGGGTTGGGTGTCATTAGCCACACTCAAATTACCAATTTTTGTATTTTATATGACTACATTTACCCCCCATTTATTTTAGTGATGCAACAAAGAAAAATATTGGGATAAAGGAAAAATAGAAAGTGTACTTAAACTTACCTATAAGGGTAGAGCTCGTGAAGTTGTGTGATGCTAGGTGTGTATAGAGAGAGCATGATATGAAGAAAAACAAAGAATAGATCAGTTCTTACTAGATACACTATATTTAAAATAATAAGGTATAAGGCTAGGTAAGAGAGAGAGGAAAAGAAAGGAACAAATACACCTCACTAGGTATGTAGACCAATACAAAACCTATTATGATGTTGTACCAAGAGTAATATCATAAATGGAGCTGAGTGCTCAATTCCCTGAGAGTGGCTTAATAATGAAAAAGCTAGCCCTTTGTCTCCATCATTACTCACTAAGTGAAGCTAGGTGATCATGTGTGTGTTGATCATTGTTTAGACTATGTGTCCAATCCCTCTAAATAGGTGGATCAAAAATATAAAGGCTAGGTAGTCCTTTGGGTCCATCATTGCCCCATAAAGTGAAGCTATGAACTGATAATAGTATAAAATGTATGTCATATGAGATGGCTCTTGAAGCCCATAAATTTAATATGATCTAACAATTTTGGCATGGATAGCCAAATGTATGCTATAAACTAAGCCACTCTTGGCCTCTCTAAAATATGGAGATTAGGCTTGTATGAAAGCCACTCTGAAGTTAGTGCACTAGGCTTGTATGAAAGCCACTCGAGAACTCAAGAACTCAGGAACATAGAAGTTAGGCTTGTATGAAAGTCATGTAAAAATGATGCCAACCACCTATAGATGGAGTAAGACATGTAACTACTAAGAATGCCTAGGTAATACTAAATTTAGGAAGAAAAGAAAACAAATGTACTGCTCATATTGCCCCCAATCACTAGTGTTTGGAACATAGATTATGATTTGGAAGTTATACCAACTGCCATATATAAAACTAAAAGTGATAGACATCATGACATGAATGATGCCCCCTATATTTAGATTCTCTAAGAAAAAGCGTATTGAAAACTACTGATTTTGAACTAGTCTGACTATGTAAAACTATAATTGAACCTACTTTTTTGCCTACTTTTGGAAAGTCTATTTTTTTGCTATTTGGATAGGAGTGCTAAAAATAAATAGTAGTGGCACTGGTGTTATAGTCTAAGTTGGGTGCTATTGTCCTGGGACAAATCTAGTTATTATTATGACATTCTCACTATATTCCTGGTCTATTCTAACTATTTTGATGTGTGGTTATTGTTTTAGGTGTGTTGAATGCTGGATTTTTGACTATTAAGAGCTTTAATCTTTGTGGCAAAAACCCTTTTTATTTCCCCCTCTTTTGAGGTTAGAAATGAATACTTTAAAATGACTACCCTCAAAAGAAAGAGCCCTGTAAGTGTGTTATGCTACAAATATGCACGATATAACAATGATAGTTGACAAGATATCTCAAGATATAACATGGTTTGTATTGAGAAATTTTCTAGAGAAATAGGGGTATGCCTAGATAGATATACCAATGTAATAACATGTGTAATGTAATGACTAAAAATGGAAGTGTTAGTTATTAGTTGTCATGGAGGGATAGATCATGATGTCTATCATGGCATCTAAGAAATCAAGATAATGCATGATGTGAATCATGGCATTGCAAACAATGAGAAGCAAACCATCAATAACCACATAAGGCAAGAATAAAAAATCATACAAGAGTGGCCAAGGGGCCAATCAAATAAGGGACATGGGCACATGTCACTCAAACTAGAAAGCAAGCATACAAGGCATGTTCAAATGCTGCAAACACATACAATTAAAGTAAGCAAGGTTGGTGTGAAAGAGAAAATCACATAAAAGAGTACAAGTAAAGGACATTGACAAATGTTCCAAGGCACACACATGAATAGAAGCAAAGGACATTGGCAAATGTCAAAAGGTACATATAGGAGACAAAATAAGAATAAAAAAATACAATCATATCTAGCTACAAAAAGTAAGAAAGGAAAGCATGTAATAATTGGAAATACAATCATATCTAACTAATCAAAGATTTTTTAAACGTATGCAATACATGTAGTATAAGACTAGGTATATGATAAGAAAATACATGAGTGTTATATTCTAGTGAGTGTCGATAGAGTAATCTGTGTAAGCTAGTAATTAATGTACATCAGCATGATAACTAGATTTTGTGGTGTACGAAGGACATAACCTGGATGGTGTAGTCATGTAGAAGATGCCCCCAGTGGGTATATGTATCAATGCCTCAAATGTAGAAGTAGGATGCCCCCTTAATGGGTAGAGTGAAGTAATCAAAGAGCTAGATGTCACTGCACACACTCAAAGGAGATCAAGTGAAACATGGTAATGTAGATAAATCAACAAGAAATATCATAGAATAACAAATGTAAGTCTAGCATAGTAAAGAAATGTAAAGCATGAATAATGCATACAATCAAAATGTTTTTGGTGTTTTGACATATTTGAATGTTTTTATATTTTTATAATATTGTATTATTTTTGAATTTTTAATGTATTTGAATTTTTGTGTATTTTAGAATATGAGATATGTACAATCAATCACAAGAATACTATGTACAAGAATTTGAAAAGAATATATATATATATATATATATATATATATATATATATATATATATATATATATATATATATATATATATATATATATATATATATATATATATATATATATATATATATATATATATATATATATATATCAAAATGTTTTTGGTGTTTTGACATATTTGAATGTTTTTATATTTTTATAATATTGTATTATTTTTGAATTTTTAATGTATTTGAATTTTTGTGTATTTTAGAATATGAGATATGTACAATCAATCACAAGAATACTATGTACAAGAATTTGAAAAGAATATATATATATATATATATATATATATATATATATATATATATATATATATATAAAATCAATCATAAGAAGACTTTGTACAAGTAATCAAAAAGAAACTATGTAGACGTGAGGCCGAGGAGAGACAATATTAACTAATGAGTCTCATGGGAGAATCCTTATCATGGTGTCTTATATCGAACAAAGGAATCATGCATGATTTTGAAGCATGAGGGAATGGTTATGAATATGATTCTGAACATTTGGATTCATTGTTGGTATCTTGGAAATCATAATAACCTATATTGTTCCACTCATCATTATCTTCTTGATTTTGAACCAATGGAATGCTAGTGTTGACTTTTGTTGTATCTGGATCTTTTCCTTTGACAAATTTTGTCTATGAATGATTTGTGTTAGGATGTTCAGTAAATTCCAAACCTTGGTGACAAATGTTATCAATTGCTAGAATAGTAGTGATGCCATGAGTTTGCTTGCCCAACCCTTGACCTTGATAATCAAACTATTGTAGATATTTTTGACCAAACCCATACTACTTTGAAAGTTGAGCCTCATTTTAGATAGGTAGATTTGCATCTTTTTTGTTCTTTACCTGTGCTTGTGTTACTATTTGTTGTTTTTATTTTGTTTTTTGATCCTCTAGTTGTTCTGAGTTAAGCTTTGGTATCCACTTTTATACTATTTCTAAATTTGACCCTTTATGAATGTGTTCCTATGTCATTGTGGATTGCTTGACTAATTTACCTTGTATAGGGTCCTCATCTATCTATTGTATATGTTTTTTTAATGCCAAACAAGAATCTGTGTGATGTCCATGCATTCTATGATAGGCACAATAATATCTAGATCTTCTCACTAGATGTAGAGGAGGTAGTTTGATCTACTTCGATTTAATAATTTCCCTTAGGACCTCACTTGAACTCTTATTTAATATTTTAATGCTTTTTGAATCACTAGTTGTAGAGTTACTTTGTTGTGATTTATTATCTTGATATGTAACATTGCTTACAACTAATTGACTAGGTGAATGTGCATATACATGATTGACACTAGGGTGCCTTTGAGGCTTTTATATTATAATCTAATTTTCCAATGTTGTGATCTTTTCACGTAATATCTGATTATACATTTTTAAATATAAAATTAACTTTCTTATACTAGTTATTTGATCCCTTAGAGTCTTACAAGTGCAAACCTTAGTTACTTTTGATTGAATATGTAAGCATATATGTTGAAGAAGGTTTGAAGAAGCTATAGGCTGAATGTATGAATTAAGAACAATAGTATAGGATACCTCACCTTTTATAGGAGTGATAACATGGACCTGGTTAGATGGAAAGTATCTATCACCCTCTTGGGAGAGAAGAGGAAAAATAATTTCTTTCTTGTGCATAAGATATGATAGTGAAACTTGACATGTGGTAGTTAGCTTATGTAAAAACTATGTAGCCAAGGAGTTAGGTATATCTAGGTAGAAACTATGTATATGGGATGAAATGCATGTAAATGGAGTTATAAGTTTTATAGCAATATGACTATAAATAATATTCCACATGAGAGAGAGAAAATAAGGGTTAGTGAGCATGAAATTGTGCACTAATGTATAAAGAAATTTTACATGTGCTATGGTATGTCTAATATGTTTGGCAAGATAAATTTGAAATTTTTTCCATATGAGAGATAAAAATAAAAGGGTAGAGAGCATGAAATTGTGTGCTAATGCATATATAGATTTGACTTGTAACATAATATTTTTGACATGTTTAGCAAGATAGAGTTGGAAATTATTTCACATGAGAGAGAGAGAGAGAGAGAGAGAGAGAGAGAGAGAGAGAGAGAGAGAGAGAGAGAGAGAGAGAGAGAGAGAGAGAGAGAGAGAGAGAGAGAGAGAGAGAGAGAGAGAGAGAGAGGAGAGAGAGAGAGAGAGAGAGAGAGAGAGAGAGAGAGAGAGAGAGTATGCAAAAGAAATATTAAAATCTTTTGCATATTTGGTAATACACTTTGTAATATCATCCCTTATTATGAAAATTAAGCATGAAATTGAAAGAATGAAACTTTGCATTAACATATGATAAACTTCATCATTCATGTACATGATAGGACCAAGTATGGTCTCATTATTTTTAAGAAATGTGAGAAATATTTCGAAATGAGTGAGATCCATTTTTATTTTGATGTGCAATTTGAGTTTATATGTAAGGTGATACCTCAAAAAACAATGGGACCTAGTATATGCATCTAGGGTTTGAAAGATGTTTATTTTAAAAATTACTATGAAAATTTGAAATGTAAAGTGAATGTTTAAGTATGCAAGTAAAAAATAAAAAAATTATTGTAAAATTTGTGATTTTGAGAGACCTAGTAGATACAACTATGGTTTTGAAAAAAATAAATATTTTTGAAAATTACTATTGAATTTTGAAATTTGAGTTGAATTTTTGATTTTAATATGCTAGTAAAAATTAGAAATTTATTGGAAAATTTGTGATTTTGAGAGACCTAGTAGATGCAACTAGGGTTTTAAAGAAAATTATTTTAAAATTACTACAAAATTTTAAAATTTAATGCTAATTTTTTATTTTATTATGTAGATAAAAAATCAAAACTATATAAGAAAAAAATAGTAAGAAATTCACCCTAGGGTTTTTAGGGTTTTTATGCGTAAATGAAGTCGAGTTCACCAAATGATTTAACAATTTTGGAAATATTGGTGTATTATTCCTAATTTAGTTAAAGGGTATGAGTAGTAAAATTAGTAAATAAATATGTAATTATTTACTAATTTTTGAAATTTGATTGCGATTTAAACTTTTCTAAAAATAGTAATAAGGGGAAGAAAATAAGAATTAGTTGGAAATTAATTGATCTGATTGAGATAGGACCTGATACTCATTGTGCAGGACTAGGACATTATCATAAGGTAAGATCTAAATTTTGTTTTTTGATTGTATAGGAGCACTAGAATAGATAGGAGTGGCACCGACACTATAGTCCACCTCTGCTGCTATTATCCTGAAGATTTGAGTTTTTTGGGTTTTGTTCACTATGTTTATGTGACCTTGTCTACAAAGTTTTGGTAGAAAGATGTAGATAGAGATTCCTATAGAGTATATTTTCTCTTCAAACCCTATGTTCCATTATACTTTGACTAATTTAGAGAAAGAGAGGGGGTTAGTGTGTGTAATATTCACTAGATATGGATCCATACCCCTTGTGTGTGCATGTTGCCTACTTACCAATACTTTGAAGAGAGTTCAAACCATATGTAGTTCTCCCACTTGATGTGATTTATGCAATTATGTGTATGAAGATACATAATGCTAAACTAGATGTGCTTTAGGTGGTTAAATAATGGTGTAAGGATTTGAATAAGATTGTATGCATATTAGTTAGCTATATGCAAAGAATAGGGAAGATTACTTGAGTAATCTTGCTTGTATTCTTGCTTGCTTAGTGATAATCTCCAACCCTCTCCAAATGATCTTTGAATGGGTTTTACCAGGGATCTATTGGTCATGGATTAAATTTACTTGATTTAGGCTAAAAAGGAGAAAGATGGGGAACTAAAATATTCCAAGAGCATCAAAAGTGGATAGGAGTGGTACCAGTGGTATAGTCCAAGTGTGGCACTATTATCCTGAGTAGATGGGACCTCGGGGGATGGATCTATGATAAAAAAAAGGGTTTGGCTCAATTGAGATCAAGTCTGGAAGGCTACGAATGACTGTGAATTAGTAAAAGGATGCTTATGAGGGTCATGAGAGCAAGCAAGAGCCTATGGGTTGGGTGTCATTAGACACACTCAAATTACCATTTTTTTCATTTTATATGACTACAAATATATTGGTTCAAGTGCTTTATTATAAACCAACATTCACAAATAATGATATTTGACATCCATATATTTGGTTTTGGCATAAAATACTATATTTTTAGACATTGTGATTATACTTTTATTATCAATGCATAACTCTATAGGAGCAATATGAGAAATATGAAGGTCTTTAAGGATGTAACATAAATAAATAATCTCTTTGGAAGCATCCCACGTTGTGATGTATTTTGATTCTATTGATGAATTTTCCATAGTATCCTACTTCTTACAACAACATGTAATGGTAGTTGAACCCATATACATAGTGTATCTTCTTGTAGACACTCTATCATCCAGACATCTACCAAAATCTGCATCATAAAACCCAACAAGTTTGAATTTCTTATTGTGATGGTACTCAAGGCCATATATTTTTGTTCCTTGAAGGTAACAAAGTAATATTTTATATGCATGCCAATAAACTTATCTAGGCTCATGCATAAACCTAAAAAATAAAAAATGATATATCAAGGCTAGTATTCATCAATTACATTAAGCCACCCACAAATTGCTTGTATTTAGTGCCATCAAAAAATTCACTACCATCATCTTTACACAATTTTAACCTACTCTCCATTCAAGTGAGGGAGGGTTTCTAATAATTAATATTAAGCGTATCTAATAACTTATAAATATACTTAGTTTGAGCAATGTAAATTATTTTATCCTTTTGATTAAATTTTATGCCAAGGTAATAGTGAGTAAGTCCATGATCTTTCATCTCAAACTTGTTTTTTAGTTCTCTCTTCATGGACCTGGTATAGTGTTCATCATTTCCTATCATAAATAAGTCATAGACATAAAGAATGATAATTACAAACTTCTTTCCCTTCACTTGAATATAGACCATATCATTAGATTCACTACATATAAAGCTAATATTTTGCAATTAGGAATCCATTTTTTCATACTAATCCTTGGGTGTTTATTTGAACCCATAGAAAGCTTTGATCAATTTACATGCCTTGTATTCTACACCCACTTTAGCAAAAACTTGTGGTTGTGTCATATAAACTTCTTCCTATAAATCACCATTCAAAAAAACACTTTTGGCATCCATTTGATGTACTTTCTAACTATTTTTTGCTACTAAGGAAAGAACTAGATGAATAGTGTGCCATTTGATAGTCAGTGCAAACATTTTCTCATAATTAATGTCTTATTATTACACATAACCTTTCACAGTAATCCTTTCCTTATGTTTATCAATGGATCCATATGATATATACTTTACCTTATAAACCCATTTTTATTCGATGGGTTGAACAATTGGATGAGGATCAACCAAAATCTAAGTATTATTGTTAATAATGGCATCATACTCATTCTACATTGTAGTTTAGAAAAAATGTTTAGTAGAATATTCCTCAAAAGTGGATGGATTGATGGAATTAATAATAACCATTGCATAATTTACCTATTTACAAGAAATAATGGGACCTATTTTATCAACATCATCTGCTTTAAAATTAGAAAAAGTATTTTAAACCCATTTTGGATACTTGTGTAAATTGTCAAGATTATGAATACCATAACTCTCTTCATGTGCATCAATTGGTGGAAGAATTTGATAATTTTCAACATTTTATAAGTCATGATGTTTCTAATTACTCAAGGAAGTAGATTAAATGGAAGGTATACTTGTCTCATACCACAATCTATGAGTGTTGACTTCATTATGCAATCCTTTGTCACTTTTTACAATTTTCTTCTCTAACCTATCAAATTGGGAGTCTATCTCTACAATGTTTATATTACCAAATTCATGAAACATCACATCCTTGATCATTATGAATTTTCCTGTATCCTATGCAAGAAAATGATACCCCTTTTAGTTTATAAAGACCCAAGAAAAATATATTTTTTACTTCAAAGTTCCAACTTAATTCTATGTTTAGTAGGAATTAAAGCAAAATAAGTACATCCAAATTTTTTGAAGTTTTAAAATTTTGGATTAAACCCTTCAAAAGATTAATATGGAGTTTTATCCAAAAGTGTAGCTATAGGGGATCCATTTTACTAATACACTATAGTACCAAAGGCTTTTGGCCAAAATTTATCATTGAGTTATTTATAATGCAACATAGCTCAATTTGTGCCCTCTAAAGTTCTATTCATTTGTTTAGAAACTCAATTATTTTATGAAGAATAAACATTATTGTATTGTAATTTGATTCCATGTTCCCAACAATAATCTAAAATTTCATTTAGAGTATATTCAATACCATTATCTGAACAAAGACTAGCTAATTTTGAACATGTTTCTTTCTCAAATAAGTTTAACCATTCAACAACCTTAGTGAAAACCTTTGATTTATTTTTCATAAAAAGCACCCAAGTCATCCTAGAACACTCATCAATAAACAACACAATGTACCTACACCATATAATTAATGAATTTTTCATATTAAAATCATCATTATGAAATAAATACAAACACTTGTTAGCTCACCATGAAGAATCCTTAGCAATTTTTTCCTATTTTGTTTGCCTAAAATATATGATTCACAAATAATGTTATCTTTGTGAAAAGTGGGAAAACCACTCACCATACTATGTCTTTGTAATTCCACCAAAGAGTGAACATTCAAATGTCCATAATGTAGATGCCACACACATTACATAGACATTGTATATGTACCTATTTACAATACTGCTACAAGTTACACTCTAGGAGGAAGTATTTTTCAATGCAAATTAACCAAGTTTCCATCCTCATAACCTGTATACATTGATTTGTATCCTTCTTTGACATATTTAATGTAAATTATCCCATTTTCAAGATAATTTTATAATCCTGTTTATAAATAGTTACCAAAGAAATAATATGTTTTTATAATGTGGGAATATACCAAACATTCTCCAAGTATTTTATAGAACCATTAAGAAGAAGAATCCAAACAAATCCAAGTCCTTTTGGAATCATGTCCTTGGTTACACCTATATCTAAAACCCAAACAACTATGAACTCACATCTAGCCTCATATTCCATATAAACAATGTTCCCTAGTGCTGTGAATGCATATTCATGAGAAACATTTCTTGATTCATCATATTCATATTTTGCATATTGAGTAGGGTTATATTTAGTTACTTTTTGTGGCCTATGAAGTAATTGGACCAAATTTTCCACATCTATTACATGTAATGTCTAATATAACTCTACCTCTACCTCTACCTCTACCTCTACCTCTATATGAGTTGTGACCATGTCCTCTATCAATAATTTATGAAAATGGTTATATTTTTTATTAGAATAGATGTTTTGATGATATCCTTTGAAACTATTATGAACTATTCCTCCTCCATAACCTTTACCCTCTCTATAACTTTGCCCTCTATAGTTGTGTTGACTAAAAGATAAAGAACTAGGCTTGGACTCTGTAACGTGGGATTTATCTATTTTCTTGGATTTATTAGGTAGATATAGGTCATGTTGAATTTTTAATTTATTTATTTTATCAATATTTATGGTTTTTATATTATTAAAAACATGAAACGTTTATACAAATTTTCTATTGGACACAAGTAGCCCTTTCAATGTAGAAGTTAAAATGAGATCATCATCATGTTTACCAAACCCAACCTTACTATATTCAATATCAATGTTCTTCAATCTAGACATGTACTCTCCCATATCCCCATATTCCTATCATGACAAAGTAAACAACTGCATATATATTTCTTCTCTTTTTATGCTTGAAATTTTTATCATATAAATAAGACAAAGTCTTCCTTGTACTGTAACTATGGGGAGAGTTTGCAATATGACTATAAATACATCTAGTTCCATAAAAATTTATTAAATCTAAACCTTTAGAATCATGCATTATAAAAACATCAATATTATCTTATGCCATAGTTTATGCATGATTTTCATTCTTCACATCATCCCATAATTCATTCAATATTAATGAAACTTTTATTAAGCATTTCCAATCAATGTAACTAAAAATCATTAAATTATCAATATCTAAAATTAAATTCTAAATTTTTAGTATTTTGAAATGAAAATAAATTTGAAAAATGAAAATGCAACACACCCATAATAACATTTGGTACAAAAAAAAACTTTTATGGGGTTTTTCACTTAACCTCGATGTAGAGCATATGAAATATTTTTGATAGGTTTTGCACTTAACCACACAAAAAAAAGTATTATTACATCATTATTTTGCCAAAAATACAACCTTATTTCACCAAAATTACATCTTATCACAAAAAATGTCACCTTTGTCACTCCTTTACACCGATTTGCAACATATCACATTTGTTGCTCTTTTGCAAGCTTATTCACTTTGTGACAAAGTTTAATATAAAAATGTACCAAATATATTTACAAAATGAATATTCCAAAAAATAAAAGCATATACCAATAGTTTTGATCAAAAAGAATTTTGACCAAAAAAGTGTTCTTGAGGATTTGAACCTTGGACCTCTCCAACTTCCAAGGACCTTTCAAAAGTGAAACTACCAAGTTTTCTACAAGCATTTACAAGATATGAATATAATATTTTATATTTAAACCTAATTTTTTTGTGTGGGAAAATAATTTTTTTACTTTTCCATATAATAATCTTGCACCTATGAAAGAGTTTGAGAAAAAGTGTTGGCTCCTTTGAATTTATGTGGGTCCCAACACTAATATTTTTCAAACTTATTTTAAAATTTAGACTTAAGAAATAAAATTATATTCCAAGATTATGATAAAACATTTTTATACTAGGGAAACTATGCTTTAATAGAGAACTTCTTAAATCTATACAAACACAAAAGGAGAGGAAAAATTTGTATAAGGTCATACAATTTATTTTTTTAGGTTTCAGCTTGCCAGATGGAAGATCAAAGAATATATATCAATTTTGGTCTATACGGGATGCCATTATTTCACATGAAGGATGTAAAAATGTAGGAGGATGTCATACAAATCAAAACAAGGGTTTCAAAACACTTGTAGGACAGTCTACATGGAATTTCATGCATGCAAAATCTTTAAAAACCATGTCAACACACTATGGATCTATTGAAAATTTTTAGGAGGTTGTACCATGATCAAACAAAGGGTTTTAATCTTTAAAAAAATGTACAATTTCTTAATTTGGTCTTTTAGACAAAGATTCAAGTGTTGGAAGTAATCAACCAGCTTCTATAGGGATTTGAATGCATGTAAATAGAATATAATTGATTTTTTAGGTATATATTCATACATCTAAGTTTTTATGCCTTTAAAAATAATAATTTGAATCCTTATATATTTAAATAAATTTATTTAAAAATGGAATTATTCAATGTTTTTTTGATGTTTTGTTCATGGAAAAAGAAGTAGATTTTAAACTTGCATACCTGTATTTACTCTTCACACGTTTATCCTTTTTCACCTTCTTAAAAATTGATTCCATGCACACTTTCATGTGAATCTTGTCTTTTACCGGGATTCATCACACTCTATTTCACTAACATATCTAGCCTTTAGCTTTGATACCACTAATAACATTTGAGTAAAACCACCAAATATAATTTGCGTAGGGTAATCTTATGTCTATAGTAGGTAGATCAGAAGTATTTTATTAATTAAAAATATTAAATTACATAAGGGTGACAATAATCCATCAAAATTGAATGACCAAGATAAGACATATTTATAACTTTACCTAGAGACCGATAAAACAACCAACTAGGTAATAACTAAAAAACTAACTTTATACAAGATTGTTTACTCGTAAAACAATATTACAACTTTATTATAATATAAATTAAAAAAATGTATAAATGGGGTATATTAAATAATAATCATTCCCCTTTAATTTATTACAAACACATTAACCTAAACTATTACCTAGACTTTGGAACAAGTCTTAACAAATCATAGCAAATTGGCCTCAAGGGGAAGACACTAAGATAAGTAATATGGTACCTCAAAGAGAAATTAGGGGAAATTTTCCCATGCCCCTCCCCACTAATATTTTATTGTAACTCAAAATATAGGTATGATCTATAAGGATCAATAAAACATTTAATTTCATCAATCAATAAAAAAAACCTAATTTAAATTAGTAGTAGGAATTCAATTAGAGTATTTTATGGTTGATGATGAAATCACTGCTTCATGTATGAAATAGTTATGAAAACTTTGTCTACATTAATTGAAGGTTATTCAAATGGTACTTTACAACTATGGAAAAATAAGGGTATATGTCTCCTCAATTTTTAAAATATTTAAGTATCATTTAGGTGCATGAAAATCCATTCTTGAGTATGATAAGAGGAGGCATGATTACAAATAAGGCATTAATTCTTTAAATTTGTGTTTATTTGGTTCTATGAAGGATCTATTGATACCTAATTTTAGTACAAGACCCTTATTATTTTGTATTTTTCATGTTTTATCACACTTATTCCACTTTTGCAAATTTGAATATTTTTAGACACTTTCACCCCACATTAGAGTCTTATTACCCTTGATTTATATATATTTCCATAGATACACCTTAGATATTTTAGTTATAAACATTAGTAACCCATGTATTCATCCTATATTTAGATTGGCCTCTATTTTGAGCCTTTGTCCTGCAAGGTTAGATTTAGACTTGTGCCATTTCTATATTGATCATAATTGACCCTTCACTAAGTATGACCCTAATCCTTCTATGGGTCATTTTCACCTTAGCCTAATTCCCCACACCTTGAATTTGATTTATCACTATTATTTAAGGTTAACCTATGTTAAAATTGTGCTAGGGATCCTTACATATATAAATCTATCATATCCATTTGACATTAATTATGTTAATTGAATATCTTAAAATCCATTTGTCTAATGTATAATCATCAAACCTTATAAAGAGTTTTGCACATATTTCCAAGTAGTCTAAACACTTGTTATGATATCATAAACAAGGTAAAGGGCCATCACCCATTTGTAAAAAAATATTAGTGTTTAGAACCAATCATTTATAAAAATTTCAAATAAATATAAAACAAATATAATATATACCAAAAAAGGCTTACAACTAGAGAGAAAGATGAGAGGATAAACCAAGCCTAGGATAGAGAGAATGAGGCTAGGAATATATAAAATTATATTTGAAAATATATTTGCCAAAACAAAATGACAATACCTTTTAACCAAATTTTTATAAAAACATTAATAGTGACTCCCACTAGGAGTAAGTTTGTGAGAAGTGAAAATAGGAACACCACCCCACATTCTTCCCCCATTTACATTGTTGATCAACATATAGAGAAACATAATTATGTTGGTATTCTTGAATTATAAATCCTTGAACCATTCCATCTCTAATAGTTTTAAAATTTACCATTAAAGGATGGAGACCTCAAGTTTTTTGGTCTTTATTTGATCCAAGGATTTATTGAGAGGAAAAGACCAAGTAGGATTGTTTGTAGGAAAGAGGTCAACACATTGAGCTTCCATTATATCACTATTAATCCAAGTCTTGATCCATCACATATTATACCAAAATAAGGTCATATTAAAGCATATAATTACATTTTATTATCTTGGGAGAGGAGTTGAAGTGATTTATCTCATTGGATTAGGACTCACTCAAAAGAAATAGATCTACATAGAGCCTTGATTCCAAGTGTGTAGGATATGTAGAATAAACTACTCAATATGTTTCCTAAGCCAAATAACTTTCACACACAATATTTTATGCATATATTTTAGGATTAGGTCAATATCAAGGGGGAAATTAATTAGAGAGTTATATTTGGAAAATTAGTGAAGTGAAGTCTAGAGACAAATCAAACTTGGAGTAAAATTCAACCCTAAAAGTTACAAATCCCATAAAATATCAGAGGACACCATTAGCCACATAGGAAATAATTATAAGATAGAATAAACCTTCTACAAATTTTAAGAATAATAATTTTCCCTCCAATTTTGACCTAATTGTAGATCACAAATAGATTCTTAGAGTTGTAATCTAGTCAATTCTAGAGTCCTATGCCAATTCCAAAATTTAAAATTATTACATAAGTGTGTTTATTTCAGTCATCTTTTCCATTTATTGTTTAATCATTTTATTTTACTATTGGTCAATATTTTAGCATTAATGAGATTTGATTTCTATTCCTTAATGCACTAACTTATATGTCCATTTTATTTAATTTTCAACCCTTTTACATGGTGAAATTTAACCACAATGTCACCAATTAAGTAAAACATATTAGTAAACTCAATATTTAGATCATACAATATAGTGTTTCAAAACCCTAATCCTACTTGGGTTTGAATTTTTCCTAAGTTCTGATTGTTTTTGTAAACTCATGAGTATAAAAGAGGTTAGTTCTTGTTAGCCATGAAATCAAACTTGAAAATAATAAGTAATATAACATCCTAGGCATGGTCCTTGGATTAGGAAAGGTATACGAATTAAAAAAATAAAAAATAGAAGATAATATAAATATGATTATACCTTCCACATGAATTTCAACTTCTAATCCAAATGTAGATGTGTTGAGCTTAGATTTTAGTACATGATATATTTTTCAATCTTATAACTTCATGTGGATGACATCTCCCCTTGAATACTTGTGATTTGGATGAAGAATGGAATTTTTTAAAAATCTTTTGTTTAATTTCTATAGAGTAAGTTTGTACTATAAAAACTTGTCTATAATGTCAAATGAGCCTTGAATTTATAGACTCATTAGACTAATTTTTACCATCGGATGAAGATCAAGATGTATGGTTAAAATTTAGTCTAATTTAGAGAATTAATTCCATTAATACTTTGGGTTTGAGTTTTCATTAATTAGGCATGGGTTTGAATTTTATGATATTTTATTGCATTTATGCTAATGCTTGATAACATTCCATATGATGCCATGATTCCAGATACTTAAATCCACTTGCGATGTGAATGGAGGAATAATTCAATTAATGAATTTATAAAATATCAAATTTCAAAAGCTATTAAATTTACCATTAGAGGTATATTAGGTTCATTAAATTAATGCAAAGTGATGTGAATTTTTAAATTTGAATAACCAGTTGACCTAATTAATAAAAAACATTCCTTATAAAGTCATAATTTGACTTAGGATGAATTAAGCAAAGTTAATGATTAGATACAATGTATTACCCCAATCAGGGTTCCCTCAATGTATTTAAAAATATGAACATCAAATGCATGGGCAAATTTGGGTGTTTCAATGATTTTGAACTTGATTTACATGTTGTTACAAAAATTTGTTCTAATTACAAATTCAACACAAAAGTTATGAAAGAGAAGTGTCTATGTTTTACCATATTTTAAGGGTGTTATGAGACACTATTTGAAGCAAAGGCTTTAAAATAATGATTTTTTTTCTAAAAATTATTTTATAATTATGTGTTCATGTTGTATTTATTTTTTTCCAATTTTTTGAAAAATAAATTCACAAAGATACCCCAAATGACATTTGGGATGCCTAGGATACCCCCTCGAGGGAGTGGATGAAAACTTATTTTGATGGATGGTCCATAAAAATGAATAAAATGGGACATTTTATGGTAGAATAGGATGATAAATAGAGAAATTAGAAGAAAATAGGAGGAAAAATAAACTGTGGAGCCACAAACAGACCTCTACTAAAGAAGAATGATATAGTGGGAGGGTAGGGGTATAAAAATTCAAATTTAAATGTATAAAATTACCCTTAGGGGGTGAAAATGGTTAATTTTCACCCTTCCCTATTAAAAATTTATTATTTTGATTTGTATGTGAGAGATTCAAGTGAAATGGTGAACATTCCATGACAAAGGCATCTTGGTGAGTAGGTTTGTGGATAAAGACAACCAACAAAGACTGGGGCCTCGATAAGTACCTTTGGTTTTTAAAACATTTCACACTAAATGAATTTTATGCTCATTAAACATAGGAATATTATCAAAATCACCATTTTAAAAACTCCTAAAAATGATAATATCACACACGTAAATAATGATATCACTGTGAAAATAATGATATCACCATGAAATCAGTGATATTATGAGCAAATAGATGATATAACCAAATGGGTTGGAAACATTGAAATGGATAGAATGCATAATTGGGTGGAAAATGTCCAAAAGTTAGAAAAGTGATGAAAATGGAAATGATTCCTTGTCAAATGGTGATATTGCCTTGATAAATGATGACATCATGAAAATAACCAAAGAGTTGAGAAATAATGATAGTGTCCTGTGAAATAGAAAGATCATAATGAGAAATGATGAGAACACCCTAAAAAATAAAGATAATGTGAAAAGTAATAAAAGATAGGAAATAATGATAATTCCATATGAAATAATGATATTTCTTGGGGAAATAATGATAATGCCTTGCTAAATTAGTGATATCACTTAAATCGATAGAATTACCTAAGTGTCAAATAGATTTAATTATAACAAGTATTTTGCTGATGTGAATAAGTAGAATGGTTGTTTTTATGTTAAGGTTTTGTGTTTAATGAGAATTATTATAAATTGTCTAGATGGAGCTTTTTGATGTACTAGGCTAACATGTTTTTTTCATATCCATTTTTTCCCTAAAAGTTAAACATGCCATAACTTAAAATGAACATAACACCTATGATCATAGATAGATACTAGAATCCATTTAATCACACAAAATATATCCTAAAAATTCCCTAAGACTTTAACATATGCAAGCCAATAATTTATAAGCCCATAGTCCTAATTTGTTTGGCTAGCATTCAAAAATGTCTTTATGAGCTTGTGCCAAATGATAGTTATTATTATGACTTTGAGACAACCATCAAATTTAACCTCTACCATTACAAACACAATTGGTGTTACATGCCTATTTTTGCAGGTTTTAAGGCCACATTGTCTTCTCTTAATGCTCCTAGGGATATTTCTTACCATGCCACATCCTATCACTTACCTACTAGTTTGACATGCTTTCACATTTCACTTACAACCCTGAGACTATGGACCATTTAGATGATGCCACATGGTAACATCCCACTAGCCCACTAGCCTAGAGGCTTTACACTCAATATAGACTTTGATAGGACTATGGACCATCAAGATGATGCCACATGGAAACATACCACTAGCCCATCATATTAGAGGCAAGATCTTTGTATTGATCAACTCTAGGATCATGGGTTATCAAGATGATGACACATGGAAACATCCCACTTACCTTTTAGCCCAAAGGTAGGCATCTTGTATGATCATCTCTAAGATTTTGGGTTATCTAGATGATGCCATGTGGTAACATCCCACTTGTTAGCTGGATTGAAGGAAGACTTCCTATATGATCATCTTTAGTATCATAGGTCATGAAGATGATGCCACATAGCAACATCTCACTTTCCTATTAACCTAGAGACTTCCCACTATTTATGGTCCTCTTCTAGATCATGGGTCATTAGGATGATTCCAAATGGCAACATCTTGCTTGCCCACTAGATTGGCATTGACTATACATTAGATAATGACGACATCACTCCTAGGTTAGAAGGATGGCAACACATGGCTTCCTCTAAACCACCCATCAAAAATTTGTGAAATTGGAAAATCAAAATAAGAAGCTAAAGAGATAAATTAGCTTTGACAAAAAGCTACAAAAAGTTCCAACTAAATATATTGTAAGGAAAATCACTATGCAAAGGGAACTTGATGAATGGTTAATATAAGTATTACACAAGCAAACTATGTAGGGAACTCATCAAGTAGCTAGGGTAAATGATGTGAAAATTAACTTACCCAAATATTTATAACAAATGTTGAAATAAAAAGGTTAAAGCAATTATTTGGCTAAGGAAAAAATCCATGAAGAGAAGCCCAAACATAATTCATCTCAAGCAAGGTAATACACTAGATACCTTGACTAAAGGCTAAAGTAATTAACTAAATGCCTAAGTTAATTATTATTGACTATAAGGTATAGACATGGTCTTCATTTCTCCTAAAGATCATTGTTTGGTTGAGTCAAAATGTTACACAAGGAAACATGCCAAATGGCTATGGCCAAAATGAAGGAAAAACCAAGTGCAATCAAAATCATAAATCAACTAAGGATTGAGTTGGAATAAAACTTAGAGATGAATCAGAGAGTTAGGACTCGACTAAGGCAATATAAATGCCTATGTAGGTTACTACCAACTACTTAATTTAAACAAAGTCTTTCTTCCTCAAAAGATATTATGCTAAGCTAAATATGCATAACATAAATGATATAACAACAAGGTACCTAGGAAAAATACCCCTTCAATGCTAAATCAATATTATCATTGGTTTAAATAAATATCTAGACAATCTAAGAGACTCAAATTTTCATAGAAATATCAAAAGTTAAAAGGGAACTTCTCATAACAAGGACTATTTTAAAGGCTCAGTTGAATGATTCGATTGGTAAGGCCTAAGGTAAAATAATAATAGATTTACTAACAAGTAAAATATCAACATTAAAGGTTCCATGAATATATCTATTTTTATTCTAAATAACAATCCATAGCTTAACAACTGTGTTCTAGTCATCCTTGTGCAACATTGATGCAAATATTTAAACCATAACCACTTAAAAAGGAGAGACATATGCATAATCAAGAGACTATTCTCAACAAGATTTAATCAAATAACTCACACTATTTTATTAGAAAATAAATAAAGCTATAGAGATTTAGTTACATAATGACTCCTTCCTAAGGGTCTCAATACTAATAGTCATAACTAGTTCTGACTCCTTTTATAAAAAGGTTCAACATAAATACATCCTAAGTCTTTATTCATGATTCACATATTTTTACTAGAAAACATCAACGTATAGTTCATTTAAAAAAGCTAAATTGTTATTCCCAATAAAAATATCATAACTATTTATCTAAGTTCACTCATTTTAGACGAGTTAAATTCCATTAGCACCTCACATTCAGATAGACATAAATGCTTAATTCTTAACAAACTAGCCACCCATGACAAAGGTTTAAGAAAGGAAATATACCTATTAATTTATTTGAAGGTGCCTCAAGGCTAAATACTTTTGATACATATAGGAATCTTCCCAAGATCCTATAAATCAAGCATTCATAATTAGTTACTTCTTAGTTTAACACTACAGTTTTAATAAATAGAAAATAGATGTCTTAATCCATAGTTGGAAAATTATTCCATGCTCTTATCTTTTAGAAGATTATTATAGGCAAGCATGATACTAAAGCATTATAAAATATTCAATTTAATTCATCTTATGAACATAAATAAGAGGTTAAACTCTCATCTGATCAACTATAGAAGAACTAAATAGTCTTCAATGATGTTCCATGTTCATTCCTAATAATCTATTGTCCATAAGAAGGAAGGATGACCACCCAACCTTTTGTCATCATTAAACTACTTCCTTATATACCCCAAGCTTGACACTCCTAGATCCAATCATGATTGTATCACTTGGAAAAGGTAAGGATATATATCTAAGCAAGGGTATCATAACACAAGGGAATGACCACACACCACTTACAGTCCTATTCTTGATTCTTATCCCAAGAGATTCTAGTGCCAAATACATGATAAATGAGAATTCAAATGATTATAAAGTTGAAGCAAAGAATTCAGGACTATAAGTCAAGTAGGAAAGTACTTATAAAAAATTAAAGCCCATCAAAATATTGGAGTAGTAAGAGGATGTCTCACTCTATTAATTCTTGCCAATGGTCATTCAAGAGTTAAATAACCTACCACCATGACCAGTGTGGGAGCACTTCAACAACTACGATCATGACTTCCAAGTAAGGTTAAAACAACCCTTCCCAGGTCTTCAAAGGACAAGCACTACATGGTGGCCAATACACAACCATGAGTAAACAGTCAAACAAGAAAAATAAACCATATAGTCTTATTCTCCTAAAGCAATAAGATCAAACAATGAATAAATTCATTTCATTCCTAATGAGCAACATAAACATAAGTTATTAGGAATCCCACCTATCAACCTTTATACCACTTTAGTGTTATCATCCAATTATCTAGACTCAGCTCTCCTAACCCATGGTCATATCTGATGCTTCTCCTTCTCTTATGATACATCTAACTTCTTTTCAAATCGGTAAAAAGTCCCCAACCAAGGGAGTTCAACTCCTATAAATATTTATTCTAGAATCATCCAACCACCAGCCAATTGCCAACCCATGACTCATTAAGGGATGCTATTTTCCATGTTTAATTAAGGCAAATGGTAGTTTTGTAGGCTTATGTGGTTGCTTCAAAGACTTATTATTTTACCACTTAATTTTAGACTAAGTAAATCAATGTAGGCTCTGACAATTAGCCACTATACAAAATAGATGTTGGTTACTGATCAAATGATCTGAAGATAACAAGTTTCACCAACCAAGCTTAAAGGTTAGCCACATAAAACATACAATAAGTTAAAAAAGGTGGTGGATAGTAACCTAAGAAACTAAATACTTAGCATAGGTCTAATAAAGTTAAGATAAAATTATTTAGTGATAAAACCATGCTTGGCATAGTTTCTTTCCTTCATAGGACCTTTTCCTATTCCTGCACACTTATTATACCCATGAAATCCTCTATCCTAATAGTTGAGGTTTGGAATCATAAGCATGGTAGATAATTTACTTAAACAAACATAATTATCTTTCCTATTATTTCATAAGGTCATGAAGTGGGGCCAATATAACACCTAGTAAAATCATAATTTCAATTGCATCATAAGGCAATAATTCAAGCATTGATTAGACAAATCTTACCACTTACATGATCCACTCACCTTATAATTAGCATAGTCAAGGGAGTATAACCATTGATTTAACATAGTCTCCTTATCCATACCAAAATAATGTGTCAACATATTTTAATAACATTATTATCTAGAGTTAAATAAGAGTATAAATGGTCTCGTATATATCATGTACCCATTAGTGAGTTTCTTGTCATCTCACTAGTAAAATTCTTAGTCTTATTTGATTATCATATGTTAGTTAGTAATTGAAGTCACTTATTGTCCATGAGTTACATTACATTTTTCTTCCCTTAGAGAATCATTATTCTCAATGCAAGACTAATTTACTCATCCAACAAGGTTTTTAAATCCATTTAGCTGTTAGACAATCATTCTAAATATGAGTTATTTGTTACATCCCTTAAGAACATCCTCAAATATGGAGATCAACTGCTACATGGAACCAAATTTACTATTATTCTTATATTTATGACATCACTTTGAGTTTATTCAAGTTTATTCATCTGGGATCATCAATCTTTTTGATATAAATTCTCTTAATGGGTTTTATAATGGTGTAACATAATCACTTCAGTTTTTGTAGCATAAGTCATGAGTTTCATTTGTGTAAGGCTTATTCTTCACATAATTTTCTTGATAATATCTATGGGAGAGCTAAATAATCTACCATCATGTACGGCATAGGAAGACTTCAACCACTTCCATCATGTCATTTAGGCAAGGGTCAAACAACCATTCATAATGACCAACACAAAATGACTTTTCCATGATACCATTAGGACATTAAGGGGAGGATTAAATAACCTTCTATAATACCCACCACAAGAGAGATTTGATGCCTTATCATCACGAAGGTGTTTTTCATAAACCACTATCACTCAGTATCACAAAAACACACATTAACACACACATAAAAATAGAATCAGTTTATACAATTAAGGAGGAACAACCTCTCTATTTCCCACAATTTTCTTGCATGATTATTATTGGTATTTTAACATAATGAGAAATTACTATGACCAACTCATAAGGATTATTTAATCTAGATCATTACAGTTTGAACTTTATTTCAGCAAAATCTCTCTAATTCAAAGATGAAAGTGGTTTAATTTTAGACCCAAGCTTTAATTTATTCAAGGCTCTATTGCTACACTATATTTAGTAATTGTATTGGATTTTGGATGAATTATAATTAATTCCTAATATATGCAATTCATTCTTATGTAAATCATACTACAAAACACATTTGTCTCAATCCATTAAGACCCATAATTTCTCTTCTATAAACATGGGAGTTCAAACATTCCTTGAATATGTAATTTATTTACAAAGAAGATTGATAGTTTCTACTCACAACAAAATCATCCTACTAAAATATACATAATCCTTGACATACTTTTATGAGCTCATATAAAATTATTAGAAACATATGAAGCACTACTGAGTTAACATAGTTAGTGTCATCTAAAACATAGAGGATCTTTTGAATAAGTAGAGCACATGGAAATGCATCCCATCACACCAAATATACTACATAAGAATAGAAGCATGGTATTATATCCATTTTCAATATACCAGGCCATTCATGAAAGATTTTAAGAAACCCTTTACCATGCCATTTAATATATGTAGGCTCTCACGATCTTAGTCTACCATCCAAGATATCATGTGTAACTCAATATGCATAAGGCTCTTAGGACATCAGTCCACAAACCAAGAATTAGTATGCCAATCAATATGTATGTGGCCCTTAGGACACTAGTCACCAATGGATATAGTCAATATGTCAAACACCCTCAATATATTGGTCCACCAACCACTATCCAAGCATAGAGTGAGGAGATAAAAATAGTTGATACACTGGGGGCCCTTAAGACATTGATCCACTAGGAATTACAATGCATAGAGTGAAATAAATAATTGATACATAGATGACCCTAGGCATGTCAAAGTGTATAGTGTAAGAGATAATCGATACACAAACAAACCTATATATGTTAAAGCACAAAGAGTAAGATATAGTTGATGTGTAGATGGCTCTACACATGTCAAAATGTAGAGAGTAAGAGATATTCGATGCACAAACAACCCCAAGCATGTCAAATCATAGAGTAAAGAGATGTGCCAATGCTCTTGAAACACGTCGATGTCTAAGACCACCATTTTTGGTGGGTGAAGAAGGATGAGATATTGGACATATGTGACAAGTACCCACCATAACCTAATTAGATATCATTTTTAAGCTATTTCTTCTCCCCTATACTCACTTGAAGTGACAATTATGCACATACTAAGACATGAAACCAAAATAAGTAAGCATCACAATCACTTGAAAAAACATCAACTGATCATGTAAGTGAAAAATGGATAATAAGAGACCATGTAGTCTCAATAATGAAATAAAAAAATTCATTAATGAATTTCCATGATCAGCCTTTGGCTTGAACATTCAAATTCAAAAATAAAACATACCTAGTTTCTAAACAATATAAACAAAAGCTCAAACAACTTAAAAAAAGTTCATCAAGCACATTTAGCAAAAATCATCTGACAATATGATCATTTTGTGGATCTATGAACAACTTAGGTGGATAAGTAATAAAGTAATATGGCATTAAAGATCTTATAACTGACTAGAGAATCAAACTATGTCATGACTTAAGGGATATGTTCCACTGGCCATTATTAATAAAAATTATTATGGAGTCAATTACCACTTTATCATGCTGAATTTAATGTTGTTCTATTATGAGTAATAACATTGAAGAGTGAGCTACACCACTACCAATACATAAAATGATGTTGTAGGAATAACATGTAGGAGGGTGTTACACCACTACCACTACATAAAATGGTACTATCAATTTCAAGAATAACATGTAGGATGGTGCCACACAACTGTCACTACATAAAATGATACTATAAATTTTAGGCCTTACCTAATTTAACATGAGAATTTACATATAATGCCACCTATAATTAGGTCCCACCTATATGTATAGACATAATGTTTATGTCAAGAGAGATACAAGGCTATAATTTAAAGAGAAGGTTACCTCCATAGTCACCACTTATAATTCTTATTGACATACAATGTTATATAAGTGCCCAAAGTAGCTATTAATTTTAGCTATCAAACTTGACAAGTTATCATTATGATAAAATTTAGTAATACCTGATGTATTCATTCCATTTTACTACCACATAACTTCACAGTAATTCAACATGATTATCAGTTCTTTTAGTCTCTCAATCATTATTATAAATATATATTTATCCATTGATTGATTTATCATCATAATATCAATAATGTGCTAGGTTATCTTAATCAATTCCATATGATTCATAGCTAGTAAGATACCCTCATAACCATTTGACATGCACCCATAAAAGACAAGTTATGCTCATATATACACAACAAGGAAATTAGTAGCCTAAAATAATTCAAATATAACATGCTCTTTTCATGAAAGAATAATTTTGTGAAGAGACACCTGACCCAGTTAGTTCCTCAGAGATTCACCTTTTTTCAGTAACAAGATGCAAGATTACCACTCAATTGGTTATCATAAGGTAATATTAGATTTATAAATAGAGTAAGCCATAACTTCAATACTAGAGTTTTACCATATCCTGGTCCGTCAAATGGTCCTAATGTTCTAAATAATAAGAGACACTTTCTTTATCATTCCCATAATTTAAACACACACAATTAATGTATCTAGGGAATTCATAATTTCAAAAGAGAGGTCATTAAATCCTTTTTATAGTTATTAGTTCAATTCATCAGCATATGAGCATTAGTTCAATCATATCAAGCCAACTTCATTTAGATTCTTTTCCTCCCATTAGTATGGTAACACCATAGTCAAAGTGCATCTATCCAACTTAGAACTTAAAATAAAAAATCAACATGTGCATACACACACATATACATATATCAAATACTAGGTGATTCTTAACAATAAGGCTCATTGTGCTTTCAAATATACAAGATACCATAGTTATTTCATGTTTTGAAAAAATAATTAAAATAAATATAATAAGGATTAATTTTTTTTTTGGTACTTGCATCTAGACCATACCATGGCTTTAGTTCCCCATGATCAAGTGTTCTTAGGGAAATTTTGTTCATAATGGTCAACAACTCCATAGTCAGATCAAACACCCTTGATATTATCTCTTCCAGATTATGTATATTGGACCTTAAATGGTCTTGAATCCATGATTTTTACATGTGGGGATTGTGTCTGAGTACCATGCCTCTTATTAAATGTTTAAAGGTGGTTCCTACTTATATTTCTACTATGAGACTCTAAAGGTTGCCTAACCTACTTGTCCCTTCCCTATGGTGGAGAGGCTCATTTTTGTAGCATAGAAACTTGGGGTAATATTTCCTCTAGTAAAACCATCACTCACTGCAAGGTCTTAAGAATTTTAACATGGATTTAAATAACTGGATTAGTCAAGGATCTTGGTGACTACCATTTATTGACTTTCATTTCTTCCTTTTGTGATTTCTTTTCTACATAATTCATATTTTGAAAAAGTAAGCAAATAACATGAACCATATTAAATTTACATAAATTATGATTAACCAGAGTTATAAAGGTTAGAACCCAAACATATCATCCTTAGAGCTCTCAGAGTTTAACCTAGGCTTTGATACCAAAATGTCATTCCCATTTTTTCCCTAAAAGACAAGCATGACACAACATAAAGCCAAAAAAAGACCTAAAATCATAGATAGATAATAGATTCCATTCAATCACATTTAAAATATCTTACAACTACCCTAAAACTTTAACGTGCATAAGTCAATAATTTAAAAGCCCATAGTCCTGATTCATTTGGCCAACATTCAAAGCTTTTTCACAAGCTCATGCCAAACTATAATTATTATTATGCTATTGACATGATCATTAAATTTGACCTCAGCCATTATAAATGAAACTAGAACTATAATTCATGTACTCTAAGGCCACACTAACTTCTCTTCATGCTCCTAGGGATATTTATTACCATGTGGCATTCTAGCATGTTACGCCCCTAACCTATCACATGTATTAGGATAGGAATAGCCAAATTATGACTTACTTATCCCTCTTTGATGATATATCACATTTATCTATGGATTCATTTGGTTAGTAGGTCAGCCTATGGAGTAATCATGGCCTAGATAGACTATATATAAGAGGCAGTGGGTAATTGTTTATAATCATATTGTGAATTCTGCTCTTATTGAAACTTGTGGAGGTTGACACCTCGAAGTGGCTTGTCTATTATCATAAATTATGATATATTTAAATCATATTTGGATCTATTTCTACTATTCTACTTTATTGTTGAAGTAATTTCATTACAAGTGGTATCAGAGCTGCGATTTGGGCAATCTTGTGGGCAAAACCCTAACTTTTTAAATTTGGCTATATATAAAAAAAGGTTGATAATTTATCTTCATTTTTTTACTATAGGTGAGAAATCATTAAATTAAGCTTCCATTAAAATTTCAGCTCATTTGGATTTGTTTTACAAAATTTATCTACATTTTAGGGGTTTTCATGAAATTACTCTATAGTGCATAATTCAAAGATTGTTTCTAAGTTATTTACATTTTTGTAAAGATTAGAAAAAATTGGATAGGGTATGTTCTTTGTATGTTTTGATTTTATATTGGCATAAGTCTAAAATCACTTAGTCAAAGTTGGGTGAAAAGTGCCAATCAGGGTCGACATCATAAAACCCTTTTATGATAGGTCCACAAATTTGGGGCCAAGGAAAGGGTGCTAAAACTCTAGGTAAAACTCATAAAAAGGAAGAGATAGAGTAAAAAGGGGGATGTACTATATCCTTTCTACCAGGGTTCTCTGACATAGATCGTAAAGTGAGCCAGCTTGACTATAGTGTGCAAGGCATTCAAAGTGAGTTGCAAGGCATACAATCTAATATGAAATCCATACAAGATAGTTTGGTAGATATCATGATGGCTTTAAAAAATAATCAGTCAAATCATCCAGCTATCACTATTACATAACTCCACCAGGGTGGTTCTCCCAACTAGTCTACTTCAAATCCAACTACATTGCTATAGAGGAACCTATTACCAAATGTGGATATGCATAAATTTGATGGAAAAGATCCACTCAATTGGATCAACCAAATTGAGAATTTTTTCAATTTGCATCAGATCCTAGGTGGATAGAAGGTTACCATGGCATCCTTGTATCTTGAATCTGATGAATTCATTTGGTATCGATGGTTATGTGCTTGAAAGAAAAAGATGACTCCCAGTGTTACCTAGTCAAATTTTATAGAGGAGCTGCAATTACACTATGGCAATAGTGTGACAGAGAATTACTTCAACCAACTAGAAAAATTGTGATAGACTAGCTTTGTTAATGATTATATTCATCATTTTTAGAACCTATCCTAACGTGTGGAGATAATTTCTGAGGATAACTTAAATGACCTATTTTTGGGTGGACTCAAGGACCACATTCAACATGAGGTACACATGTTTAATCCACTTAAGATTTATAATTCTATTATCATGGCACGTAGACCTAAGGAAAAATTCATATCCTATAAGAATAATCCATTCACTCACTTCAAATATTGTAGCATATCGACACCAACATCTCCTTCACCTACCAGATTGACCCCTCAGTAAATTGAAGAGAAGCATGCAAAAGGATTATGTTTTGATTGTGATAGCAAGTGGAGCAAAGGACATAGATGTGCTAAGAATAAGTTATTCTACATTGAAGGATCTAATGAAGATGAAGAAGAAGATGATGCCTCCAATGATGATGAGGAAGAGATAGAGGAAGTACCTAAAGATTCCTAACCTATAATCTATTGTCATGACTTGCAGGGATCAACACTCCACAAACTCTTAAGGTGGTGGGTTTCCTCAAGAAATATAAGGTGATAGTGTTGATTGATTTGGGGAGCACACATAACTTCATCACCATAAGTTGGCCACTTAATTGAACTATTTCATCTACCTAGCACCAAAATTTTAGGTCATGATTGTAGATGGTGGCATAATTAATTATTCAGGTAAATGCCATAGTATTAAGCTTACTATGCGTGAGTACAATCTCAATTCTCTTATGTTTGCTATTCCCATGGGTAGCACAAACATTATTTTGGGAGTCCAATAGCTCACAACCTTGGATACCATTGAGATGAACTTCCAAAAAATATTCATGGGCTTTCATTCTAAAGGTAGGAAAATTGAACTACATAGATTATAAGAAAAATATCCATAATTGATTAGTTCACATTAGAACACCAAGATGATAAAAAGGGGGTAGAGGGAATTATTACATGATTATGTTCTATAGAAATTTAACCCACACAGGAATCTACACATCTTGATCTACAAATGATTCTTCATGACCACCCATCTATTTTTGGGGCCATGCCAAAAGGACTACCACCAAAAAGAGAACATGATCATGCCATTTAACTACTTCCAGGAAGTCAACCACCAAATATCAGACCACATAGATATCTATATGCATAGAAGAGTGAAATAAAAAAGATGGTCCATGAGATTTTAGAGGCAGGGATCGTCAAGCACAACCAAAGTGCATATTCATCACTAGTGGTCATGGTGTGGAAGAAGGATGACACATGGAGGATGTGCCCAAATTATAAGAAAATCAACAAGTACACCATCAAAGATAAGTTTCCTATTCTAGTAATTGATAATTTACTTGACGAGTTTCATGGTGCTAATTATTTCACAAAATTGGATCTTCGCTCGGGGTACCATAAAATTAGAATCAAGGATGAAGATGTTCATAAAACTACTTTTAGAATGCATGATGGCCAATATGAGTTTTTGGTAATTCCCTTTGGTATTACAAATGAACCATATACTTTTCAGGGCTTGATGAACACTATTTTTGGGCCTTTTTAAGGAATTTTGTGCTTGTTTTCTTTGACGACATATTGATTTATAGTCAGACATGGGAAACACATCTACAATGTATGAAACATGCGTCGATAGTTTTGGAGAAGCATCAACTTTATGCGAAGCCATCCAAATGTGCTTTTGGAGTACAAGAGATAGATTACCTAGGTCACATTGTTTCCCATGAAGGAGTCAAAGTTGATCCCTACAAGATCAAAACTATGATGGAATAGCCCATGCCAAAAACTCTCAAAAAAATTCAAGGGTTCCTAGGACTAACAAGTTACTACCAAATATTTATGAAATGTTATGGCAACATAGTGGCTCCACTCACTGCATTGCTAAAGAAGGATGCCTTCCACTAGAATGATGCCACGACCAAAGCATTTGAGAAACTAAAAGTAGCTATGTGCACCACTCTAGTTTTGGCTACTCTAGACTTGTCAAAGACATTCACTATTGAATGTGATGCTTCTGGATCCAAGTTGGGAGTAGTACTAATGTATAAAGGAAGACCCATTACATTTGAGAGTCATCAATTTAATTTTAAGAATCTACAAAAACCTATCTTTGAGAAAGAAATGATGGCTATTCTTCATGTAGTTAAACAATAGAGGCCCTATCTGATGGATAGACACTTTAAGGTGAAAATAGATCATGATAGTCTCAAATACTTTTTGGAACAAATATTATCATTTAGGACAACAAAAGTGGGTAACCAAAATGTTGGGTTATAATTTTGAAATCATCTACAAGAAGGGTAAAGACAATGTAGTAGCAGATGCACTATCTAGATGGGATACATCCATAGAAGCATTACTTTGTGTAATGCCCATGTTGCAAGTAGATTGGGTGGATGAAGCCAGGTTAGAATGGGAATAAGACAAGGATACATAGGTTATGATTCATAATCTCTAGTAGGGTACTTTAGCCTCTGGTAAATTTTAATGGAAAGGTAATGTCCTATGGTATAAGGGTAGGTTATACTTGTGCAAAGATTCAGAGCTTAAGTATAAGATTCTTGTGGAGTTACATGCATCTCCAATTTGGGGACACTCAGGGTTCTTGAAAAATTATCATAGAATTAAGAAAGAATTATTTTGGAAAGGACTCAAGGGATATGTACAAAAGTTTGTGGTAGAATGCTTGATATGCCAATAGAATAAAGGTGAGACAATTAAGACCATGGGTTTGTTACAACCATTAGCAATTCCTAGTCAAAGGCGGGAGGAGATTTCCATGGATTTTATCATAGGTTTGCCTTGTTATGAAGGTAAGAATGTTATCTTGGTCATTGTTGATAGGCTTACAAAATATGCCCTTTTTTGTGCTCTTTCACACCCATTTTTAGCAAGTACAATAGCAACATTTTTTTGGAGGCAGTTCTAAAATTACATGGAACCCTAAAAATAATTGTAAGTGATCATGATCCTATTTTCACTAGTAATTTTTGGACTAAACTATTTTCCTATTTAGTTACTCAGCTAGCTCATAGCTCATCTTGCCACCCCCAATCTGATAGACAAACAAAAGTGGTTAACAAACATTTAGAGGGGTATCTCCATTGTTTTGTATTAGATAAATAAGAACATTGGGTTAAATGGCTACGACTTGTAGAACATTGTTATAACACATCTTTCCATACCTCTTCTAAAATGTCTCCATTTATAGCACTATATGGTTACCATCTACCTTCCATCACTTCTTCATTAAAGGCAAAAACCAAGGTTTGATATGTGGAGGAGTACATTCAGCATCAACAATAGGTTTTGGCTAGTTTGAGAGAGAATTTGGCCTCGGCACAAAACATGATGAAGAAACAAGTAGATCAACATCGTAGTGAGCAAAATTTTGAGGTGGGTGACTGGGTATTTGTACATTTGTATCCTTACAAGTAGATGTCCTTGAAGCAATAAAAAAAGGACAACAAACTTGCTCCTAAGTATTAAGGCCCTTAGAAGTGTCGCTTACAATCTCAAGTTACCTCATTCATCTCGCATACACCCAGTATTTCATGTTTCCTATTTGAAGAAGGTCATTGGATAGAAAGTTTTAGCCCAAATAGAGCTCCTAGAACTAGATGAAGGAGGAGTCATTTTGGAACTAGAGAAGATCCTCCAAACATGTAGTAAGAGGTTGAGAACAAGAGAGATTAAGGAATATCTGATCAAGTGAAAGAACCCGAGTAGTGAAGATGCAACTTGGGAAGGGCATGCTACGTCCCTAACCTATCGCATGTATTATGATAAGAATAGTCATCTTGTGGCTTACTTATCCCTCTTTGATGCTATATCACATTTCTTTATGCATTCATTTGGTTAGTAGGTTAGTCTATGGAGTAACCATGGCCTAAATAAGGAGGTAGTGGGTAATGTTTATTCATCATATTGTGAATTTTTCTCTTATTGAAACTTGTGGAGGTTTCCACCTCAAAGTGGCTTGTCTACTATCATATATTCTGATATATTTCAATCATATTTGGATCTATTTCTACTATTCTACTTTATTATTGAAGTAATTTCATTACATATCACTTACCTATTAGTTTGACAACTTTCATATTATACTTGTAACCCTAGGACTATAGACCATCAAGATGGTGCCACATGGCAACATCTTACTACCCCCTAGCCAAGAGGATTTTCCCTTGAGATACAATTTTATGAGACTATAGATCATTATGATAATGCCATGTGGAAACAACTTACTAGCCTACCATTCTAGAGGAAATCTCCTTACACGGTCAACTCCATGATTATAGGTCATTGGGATGATGACATGTGTCAACATATTACTTACCTACTAGATATGAGGTAGGCCTCTTATACTATCATCTTTGATATCTTAGGTCGATGGGATGATGCCACATGAAAACATACTACTTTCCCACTAGTCTAGAGGTAGGCTTACTATAAAATCATCTTTAGGATCATGGGTTATTAGGATGTTGCCACATGACAACATACCATAGACCTACTAGCTTAGAGGCTTTACACTTTATACGGTCCTCTTTGGGAGGACAAGTCATTGGGATGATGCCATGTGGTAACATCTTGATCACCTACTAGACTGACACTAATCATATGTTAGACTATGGTGAGATCACTCCCAGGTTAGCAGATGGAAACATGTGGCTTCCTCTGAATCACCCCAAAAAAATTCATGAAATTGACTATGGAAAAAATTCTAAAAGGAGGTTAAAGAGATGAATTGATTAGGGTAAAAGGTTTCAGAATGTTTCAAATAAAAATCTTATAAGGCAAGGTGTTTTGCAAGGGAATCCAATGAATGGTTAAGACAAGTGATGTTTAAGCAAATCTATGCAAGGAAATCATCAAGTATCTATGGTAAATATTGTACAAGGTAACTTAACCAAATGGCTATGATAGATATCAAAACAAAAGGCTAGAGAAATTATTTGACTAAGTCAAAAATTTGATAAGAGAATCCTAAACAAAATTTAAATAAGGTAAAATGTTGTATAAGGTATATTAACTAAAGGCTAAAGGCTAAATTAATTACCTAAATGCCTAAGTTAATTGTTTCTAACTGTAGGGTCTATATTAGGTCTTTGCTTCTTCAAAAGGGTGTCATAAGGATAAGTTAAACTATTATGTAAGGAAACATGCCAAATGGCTATGGCCAAAATGAAGGCAAAAACAGGTGCAATCAAAATCATAAATTGACCAAGGCTCTAATTGGAATAAAACTCATAGATGAATTAGAGAGTTAGGACTTAGCTAAGGCAATAGAAATGCCTATGCAGGTTACTACCAATTACTTAATTTAGACATAGTCTTTATTCTTCAGAAGATATTTTGCTAAGCTAAATCTACATTGCATTGATGATATAACAAGAAGGTACCTAGGTAAAATAATCCTTTAATTATAAACCAATATTCTCATTAGTTTAGCTGAATATGTAGACAATTTGAGAGACTCAATGTTTCATAAAAATATCAAAAGTTAAAAGGAAAATGCTCATAAGAAGTGATATTTTAAAGGCTCAACTATAAGATTTGACTGGTAAGTCCCAAGGCACAATTAATTCCATTAAATTTGAGAGAATAATAATAGATTTACTAATAATTAAAAACTCAATATCAAAGCTTCCATGAGTAACTCTATTATTATTCCAAATAACAATCCATATCCTAACAACTGCATCTACTCATCCTTGTGCAAGCTTGATGTAAATATTTAAACCATAACCACTTGAAAAGGAGAGATGTACGCATAATCAAGAGATTATTCTCAACAAGATTTAATCAAATAACTCATAGTGTTTTATATAAAATCTATAAAGCCAAAGAGCTTTCTTTACATAACAACTCCTTCCCAAAGGTCTTAATAGTAACCATTATAACCAATTATGACACGTTTTACAAAAGGGTTAAAAAAAATACATCCTAAGTCTTTATTCATGATTGACATATTTTTACCATAAAACATCAATGTATAGTTCATTTTAACAAGATATATTATTATTTCCAACAATAATCTCATAGTTATTTATCTATGTTTCACTCATTTTTAGACAAGTTTAATTCCATTAGTTCCTCACATTTAGATAGATAGAAATGCATAATGCTTAACAAACTAGCCACCCATGACAAAGGTTTAAACAAAGAAATCAATATATTAATTTATTTGAAATTTCCTCAAGGCTAAATATTTTTGATACATATAGGACTCTTGGGAAGAGTCCTCTAAATCAATCATTCATAATTAGTTACTTCTCAGTTTAACACCGAGGGTTTAATAAATAGAAAATAGATGTCTTAATCCATAGTTGGGATATTATCCCAAGCTATAATCTTTTACAAGAACAATATAAGAAATGTAGATTCTAAAAAGTTATACAATATTTAGTTTTGTTCATCTTATGAACATAAGTGAGAGGTTAATCTCTCGTCTGATCAACTACATAAGAACCAAGCGGTCCTTAATGGTATTCCATGTCCTCTCCCTATGATTTGATGGCCATAAAAAAGAAGACTCACCACCCAAATTTTTATCATCATTAAGCTTATTCTCTAGACACCCTCAATCTCTATATTCTAATGTTTGAGCATGATTGTATCACTTGACAAAGATAAGGATGGATATCTAAGCAAGGGTATCATAACACAAGGGAATGACCATGTACCACCTATAGTCTTATTCCTGATTCTTACCTAAAGATATTTAAGTCAAAAATACATTCTAAAAAAGCATTCAAATTATCATACAATTGAATAAAATCATTCAAGAATACAAGTCAAGCATGCAAGTACTTATAACATAATAAGGCCCACCAAAAATTAGAGTAAGAAGAGTATGCCTCATTCTATTACTTATTGCCAATGGTCATGGAAGAGTTGAATAAACTACCACCATGCCTAGCATGGGAGGAATTTAATATATACCATCATGATGTCTAAGTAATGGTAAAATTACCCTTCCCAGGTCCTTAAAGTACAAGCAATATATGGCAGCCAATGCATAACCATGAGCAAATAATCAAACATGCAGAATAAATAAAGTAGTCTTATTTTCCTAAATTAATAAGATTAAATAGAGAATAAATTATTTCATTATCAATGAGTAATAAAAACATAGGTTATTAGGAAGCCTAACTATCGATCTCCAGACCATCTGGGTGCTATCCTCTAGTTATCCAAACTCAGCTCTCCTATCTTGTGATTCCTATCTTCTACTTCTCATTCTCTTATGCTACATCTAACTTCTTTTTAAATTGGTAAAAATTCCCCAACCAAGGGAGTATGAATCCTAAAAATATTCATTATAGAATAAACCAAGATCACAGGCCAAAATTGGGCACCCCTATTTGAAAAAAATCATCTAAGTCTATATCTTTGGCTAGGTCCAATACTAAGCTTTTCTTTGGAAGAAAATTTCTTTATCAAAGCCCCAACAAATGTATAATTATATTCCTTTTAGAAAGTTTATTTTTGGCCTTTTCTAATCCTTTACCTAATTATTTCTAGTTTTTTTCTAAGCCTTTGTTGAATTCTTTCAAACTTTTTGTCTGAATCTTTTCCTTAAGTGTATTTCTTTTGGACTTTTCATTTGATGGATTTCTTTTGGAAAAATTGTCTGAGGTAGATTTTTTGAAGGGTATGTTACAATTTTTTTTAAATTTATGTTCCATTTTTTTGAAGGGTATCTTTTTTCAAGAAAAGGTCCACTTCACTTTTTTAAAAGGTACTTTGCATATTCTCTAAAAGGGCACTTCAACTTTCCCAAAGGGTACTTTCCTTTCGGGAAAAGGTCCACTTCAATTTTTCTAAAGGATCATTTACAACTTTCCTGAAAGGTATTTTCTTTAGAAAGTGGACACTTACAAATCTTCTGAGGGATACTTTTAATTTTTTTGAAGGGAGCTTACAACTTTTCCGAAGGGGTCTTTTCCAGAGAGCCGAAGGGTATTCTTTTCCTTCAGAAAAGTCAATTTTAAAAATCCCAAAGGACCATCTCAGAAGTTTTGAGAGCTCTTTTCTAAAAATTTGAAGGAAGGATTTTTTTTAGACATTTTGTCTGAAATAACTTTTTCGAAGGTCAATAACATTTCTTACAAAGGGCAATTAAAAAGAAAATGGCATCTTCAATCTTCTAAAAGGGTCATTCCAAAAATTGAAAGGACACTTGCAACTTTTTTGAAGGATCATCTTCAACCTTCCAAAGGGACATTTCCAAGTGTCAGATGGTCATTTAGAAATTGCCAAAGGGTTA
This sequence comes from Torreya grandis, assembly GCA_037957365.1. Taxonomy (NCBI): domain Eukaryota; kingdom Viridiplantae; phylum Streptophyta; class Pinopsida; order Cupressales; family Taxaceae; genus Torreya; species Torreya grandis. Next base: position 660,775 of record JARHVA010004109.1, read on the forward strand.
TTCCAAAGCCAAAGGTCCACTTCAAGAATCCTGAAGGAAAATTTCAAAGGACCAAGTAAAAAGCTGAAGGAAAAGAACTGAAATAAAGAGCCCAAATGAATTCCATCAAGAAAAGTGACCACATGAAAATGTCTGAATAAATAAATAAGGAGTGATAGCCTACAAAATTTCAGTTTTAGACTGTGGAAACTAGCCATTAGATTTTAAAAAGGAAGGCTCGATAGAAAATTGAAAACAAACATGGAAGTGACAAATGGCAGGATCCTAAGTATCTAGTGCACAACAAGTGAAAATAGGTAGGTTGATGGTTCAAGTTGTTGCACTATTACACAACTCAATGAGCTAGTAAAGAGCAATTAGCGTCAAAATTAATTTCCAATAGATGGACCCATTTTTAATAAAACACAGTTTAGAATATCTTGATTCTACTAGTATAACTATAAGGAGAACATCTTATAGAATGCAACATAAATATTTGCTATTCACAAGTGGACACATGTCCAAGTGATCTTCAAACTCCCTTACTTGATTCCTTTATAAAAAGTTATATATATGCATTCTTTTAACTCTTTTGGGATCCTCCACTGGTCATTGGGAAAACTTTCGCCAGATTTGTACTTAAAAACTCTTGAAGAAATAATACAAGTTATCTTTGCCACTCACATGTTATACTATTCAATATTGGTCTGAATCTTGTTATTATATTTAGAGAGAGATCATCTTTCCTAACATATTGTCCTTGATTTCCTACCAAATGTTTAGAAAGAGTGTTGTTGTAGGTCTGTGTTAGTGTTCTTTCTAAGTGTATAGACATTTTAGAAGTGGTATATGACTATATTATTTTTGGAATCATCTATTGCTCTCTTGAATGTCTAATTCCTTCTTGAACCTAACAATGTTAAATAATGATGTGAAAATACAAAAGGAGTTGTGAGTTTTTTGTGAGAATTTTTTTTGGGTCTTTAAGTAGTGATTTTAGTCAATTGAGAGGATATTTACATTGGTGCATCACTGTTTATTTTCTTAGTTATTTTCTTTCTCCTTTTTCATATACAATTGATAGATTAAAGAGAGCTTAAAAGGTGCATCAAGGGGAGATAGCCCTTAATCTAGAGATTCATCTCAATAAAATAATCACCCAAAGCAAGAGAGATGATTCTATTTTTCTACTTGGATAAGGAGAGTTGAGCATTTCCTCAAGGGTGTAAATCTAGTCATCAATATGGGATCTCTATGTCTTAGAAGATTATTCAAGATTGGTGCTGGTCTTGACATGATTACAGATAAAGAAGAATCTAAATTTAGTACCTAGTGACTTCATTGAAGATTTCAAGTCTTTAGTTGATGATAAATACTCCTTTTCATGCCAAAGGTGACCACTAGGTTTGTTGCTAAAGGTGTACCCTTCAAGTTTGTGGAATTACCTCCATATTCCACTAAAAGGTATAGATTTGTAAACACTCATCCTAATTAAAGAGGTTTTATGTTCAAATATTCCAAGTTTATATTGCATTCCATTCCTAACATCCATAGTAATTATTCCAAAATGGCTAGAAGACAACCTTTTGTGCCTTTCACTAGGGTATCTCCCTTGCATCTTGCCCAGTATGATCAAATTCTAGGGGTTGCCCTCAAAAGTTTCCCATATTTTAGTGGGGATGGTCTTATTACTACCATTAAGCATATTCAAAAAATATAAAACTTTAGTAATATCCACAATATCACCTAAGAAAATTTAGCTATTAGGTTTTTGGCATTGTCTTTCAAAGGAAAAGTTTTAGATTAGTATGGGACCCTACCTATAAATTCTATTGGCTCATGGGATGATTTGGGGACCCTATTGACTGATAGGTTTGGGGAAAAGAGTGATCAATTATCTCTAGTTGATAATTTGGCCACAATAAAGAGGGAAGCACATGAATTCATGCAAGATTTTAATACTAGGTTCCAAAAAACTTGGGATAAAATTCCAATTCTCGTGACGCCAACTACAAACTATGTATTTTTGTACTACTTGAAAGCATTAAATAGTGAAATTTCCATGATGATTCAATATATGGGTGGAAACACATTGGTTTCTACCTATGAAATATCCATAAATGATGATAATTGTCTTGTCCAAATGGGAAAGATAGCTTTTAGATCTCCAATGCCACTATTCCTTGATTTGCATTCTCCTATTTAAAGTGCATTGCCCACTTTAGCTCCTTTGCCTAGTCAAGAAAAATATACCATTGACCCAACCAATGAAAACCATGAAGTTAAAATCTTGATTCAAAGTGTTATAAATGAATTGGTTTCTCTCAAAATGAAACAAGCCCAAGGGTACAAGCCATATCAATCCTACAATCAGTTTGGACAAACAAATAAACCTCCTTTTCAAGGTAATGCACAAGGACAAGGACAAATCACCCATGTCAAACCTTATCAAATATATAATCCTAATATTCCTTCATATTTCAAAGCCCTTATTTTGACTCAAAACAATTTGGTCTAAGAAAATCCTAATTATCCATCTTTTGAACATGGTCAAGAATATGTTGCTTATGCCAATGAGATGCAAAATCAAGGCATGACTACACAAGGTGATCAAACATCTAAATTTTAAAATTTTGAGATGCCAACACAATTTGGGATAGAGATCATACATGATCAGTCTAATTCCACTCTATGAATCATTTGGGGGGTGAGTTTTGTGCCATTAATTACATGAGGAATACAAGCAATCAGAATACTAGTGTTGCCTCCAATACTAGGTCTAAAAGGAGGGATATTGAGGACACTCAAGGAACCAATCAATGACCTATTTTGAATCTTAAGTCAGCTCATATGGGAGGTGGGCATAATTCAACTCCTAAAACAAAAGAAAATTAGAATATTCCAAGCTTTAGGCTAGCTTCTATAACTCTACCTCCACAAGCTACATCACAAGGTGCAAATGTTCATAAAGAGAACCCCAAGGTAAGTAATCCTTCCATTAATGTTTTGGACCAGAAGAAGAGGCTTCATATAAAAATCTCATTATGGGATTTTATAGAATTACTAGGGTATAAATATTTACTCCAAAATAAATTGTATGGATTGGGTAAACAAGCTGGCCCATCTAGAAGTGACAATGTGGTTTTGGCCAATGGAACTCAATCTATAGATGGTCAGGGGAAGAGAGATGAGAAGATTCATCCTTTTTAGCTATATATAATTATTGGTGATTTCTTGGTTCATAATTTCATCATAGACAGTGGAGCAAGCACATCAATTATGCCCAAATGCATAGCAGATAAGCTAGGCCTCAAATACAAGCCAATAAGTAAAATAGTTTTTTAATTGGATGGATCACCAGCTAAGACTTTGGGGGTTGTGAAATATTTTAACTTGATCCTTCATGATTGTCCTACCTTTTCAATTCCTCATGATGTGGTGTTAGTAGATTTACCTCCATATTTTTCTCTTTGCTTGTCAAGAGACTTTACATCTAAGATAGGTGGATATTTGGAAACTAATTGGTCCTACATGGTGTTTAGAACATAATATGATACTAAAGTGAACATTGAGTCATAATATATCCATAGATATCACTTAGAACCATACTCACCTAAGGTAGATAATGTTAACTATGCTGTCATTGATGAAGAGGAGTTTCACATTAACCAATCCCTATCATATTCCCTTGAAGGAGTTTATGATTTTTTCCTAGATGAGTGGGGAGATAACAACTTGAGCATGATCGTTACAAGTTTATTAAATAATATGGTCTTGGGACATATTATATATATGAGAAGGACTCTTTCATGCCCAATTTGATGAAGTCAAATGAAGATGTGAATGGTTTGGTGTAGCTTTTCTTTGATGGGTCTAGAAGCAAGATTGGGGCTGGTGGTGGAGTGATGTTGGTTTCACCTTCAAAGGAAAGTTTTTTTTTCAACTTTTAGATTTTAGTTCTCTTGTACTTGTAATGTAGTAGAATATGAGGCCCTCATTCATGGCCTCGAGTGGCCAAGAAAAAGAGGTGTCAAAGAATTGCAAGTGTTTAGTGATAGAGAGCTCATTGTCAATCAAGTTAGAGGGTATAATTTGACCAAGAACTCCTTGCTCAAGTCATAAAAACATAGATTTTTTGAACTTGTAGAAGAATTCATGGCATTCAGCATCACTTCTATTTCTATGGAAGATAATAATCATGCTGATAGGTTGGCATCTATTGGTGCCCAATTTGATTTACCAAAAGGCATAAGAGAAGACAAGAATCAACCACATCTAAAGGTGATTATGAGACCTTATATAGTAGATAATATCACAAATTGGTAGGTATTTTATAGTGATAAGCAAATAGCCTTTTTCCTATAAGAAGTAGTTGATTTCTCTACCAAAAATTACTTTAAGTTACAACAAAAATATGGAGGGAAGATTGTCCAACTAAAGTCTAATAAGCTTCCTAAAGGCTTAGTGACTCTTGAGAGAATTTTTAATGAAGATGACCAAATGAATAAGGAAAAGGTAGGTATGTACACTAATAAAGAGAAATATGAAAGGGTAGAAATATTTAAATATAAGCTACTTACACTTGGGAAGGTATGCACTAGTCAAGAGAGGCATGATTTCATTGAACTATGCATGGAGTTTAGTGATATTTTTGCATGGGAATATAGTGATTTGAAGGCTTTTAAACCACATTTGGATTAACACACCATAGATCTAGATGAAAATTCCAAACCCATAAAAAAAATACAAAGGCTAATCAATCCCAAAATTGAGCCTCTAATGTGGAAAGAACTCACCAATCTAATTGAGTCCAAAATCATGTTTCCCATCAAGCATTCTTCTTGGTTGTCCAACTTAGTCCTTGTTAGAAAGAAGAATTGGGAGATCAGGTTATGTGTGGACTTTAGGGACTTGAACAAAGTGTCTTTGAGAGGTAATTATCCCTTCCTTTCCATGGATCAAATTCTACAAGTGGTGGTAGGTAGTGAGAGGTTTTCCCTCCTAGATGATTACTTTGGATACAATCAGATTTTAGTGAAAGAAAGTGACCAATACAAAACAAAATTCACCACCAAACGGGGCACATATGCCTATAGGAATATGCCAATTAGATTTTCAAATGCTGGAGCTACTTTTTAATGTGTAATGGATATGGATTTTAAAGTATTAATCAATGACATTGTATTGGTATATCTTGATGATGTGACAGTCTTTTCCAAAGATGCAAATGATCATCTTAAGCACGTAAGGCAAATTTTGAGAGGTGTAGAGAGTTTGGGATCTCTCTAAACCTAAAGTGTGTGTTTTATATTCATGAAGTCAAACTCTTAGGTCACATTATTTCCAAGGAAGGTTTTTCTATTGATCATGAGAGAGTGAATGATATTTTAGCATTGTCTTTGCCTAAACATAAGAAAGGTTTGCAAAGTTTCTTTGGAAAGATAAATTTTATAAGGAGATTCATTCCTAATTTTTCTAACCTAGTCAAGCCATTGACCTCCATGTTAGGGAAATAAGAGGTATTTACCTTGAGAGGAATGAAGAAAGAAAGTTTTTAAGGGATCAAGCAAGCCATTGCCCAAGCTCCTACCCTTACAAGTCCTAACTTCTCCAAGGATTTCAACCTATATAATTTTGGGAATGAATAGGTAATATCTTCCATGCTTACTCAAGATAATGATGAAAATTTGGAAAAACCTATTGCCTTATTCAATCAAGGTTTTGAAGGCTATGAGATAAGTTACATATATGTTGAGAAACAAGTAATTTCAGTTATAAGGAGTTTGAAAAAGTTTAGGCATATGTTTTCTAGCAACAAGATTCACATCTTTGTGCCTCATCCTAGTGTGAAAGACTTTCTATTGAGTATAGATTTGAATGAAAAGGGGTAGGTTGGATCACCAAAGTGATGGAATATGATGTGGAGATCAAAACAACCAAGTTAGTAAAAGGAAAAAGTCTGTGTGAGAATCTTGCTTCAAACTTGAAAGAGTAGAAAGAAGATATTTTTGCACTCCATGATGATCCTATAGTAGCTATACCTTTATCTATGAGGAGTTGGACATAAGACATGATTCATTTCCTTTAAACTAGTGAGTGTCTATAAGGTCTTGATAGGGCTAAAAGAAGGTACTTTAGGATGCAATCCATTCCTTATGTACTTATTGATGGAGTTTTATTTATAAATGACCTTTCAGGTGTGCTGTTAAGATGTATTGATTTAGACTAGATTGACAAAGTGCTACATGAGTTCTATGATGGATCAGTTGGTGGTCACTTTGTTCTTATAACCATTGTTGCTAAGATTATGACGGTTGATTACTTTTGGACTAGCTTGTTTAAGGATACTCATGCTTGGGTAAGAAAATGCCAAAAGTGTGCTCTCTTTGATGAAAAATAAAATCTAGCTACCTTGCCTCTTCAACCAATTCAAGTTGAGTAACACTTCATGCAATGGGGTTTGGATTTCATAGGCCTAATCAATCCTCCTTCTAGTGTTGGGCACAAATGGGTGTTGACTACAACTGACTACTTCACAAGATGGGTGGAGGTAGTAGCTCTTAAAGAGGTGAATGAAAATTTAGTTCTAGACTTCTATGAGAGTATAGTAACTAGATTTGGAACTCCTTTAACAGTCATTTCAGATAGTGGATTATCCTTTTTAGGAACAAGTACAAGTAAATGGGATGTGAAAAATGGCATATATCTTAGCATCTCCTTTAATTACTAGACCTAAGGGAATGGACTAAGTAGGTCCATAAACAAAAACTTAATCATGATCATAAAGAGGACTATGAAGGAGAATCAAAGGACTTGGCATACCAAGTTAAAGACAACCCTTTGGGCTGATAGGATCACCCTAAAGAGAGCAATTGGGAACTCACCATACATACTTGTGTATGGAAGGGAAGCTAGACTTCCTATCTCACTTGAGTTACCAGCTTTAGATCTTACTTATTAGCTATAATTGATGGAGAATGATATCATGGAGGTCAGATTATGTGAGTTGATGGAACTTGAGGAGACAAAAGATCAAGCTATGCACACCATGAATACTCACAAACAACAAACAAATAAGTATTTTGATAATAAATCCATGCCAAAGAATTTCAAAGAAGGAGACATTATCCTAAAATGGAATGAAGATAGGGCCAAACTTAGAAGGCACATAAAGTTTAATGCTTTGTGGAGTGGTCCATATGTGATCACACAGTGCAAACAACACAATGCTTTCTAACTCTCAAAGTTAGATGGAGAGGAGCTACATATCCGAGTCAGTGGGATATACCTAAAGCATTGTTACTAAAGTTCTTTTTGATTTGTACATAGTTTCCCATATTTCGTATGTTCCCTAAGTGCTTATGCACATGTGTGAGTTTATCTTTGTCTTGTTTTGTTTTTTCTTGGTCTTGATGTTGTTATGTGGTGCGTTTCCTTGTGTTTTGTTTTTTCATAATCCTTGTTAGTCATCTCAAGAATCCATTGAATCTATTGGCCCTGAGTTAGATAAGGATACTAGTCTAGTTAGTATAACAAGCATACAACCCTATGAGTCACCATTTTGTTGACTAAATTTTGGTCCTTTAGGCCAAAATTGGGCACCCCTATTTGCAAAAAATTGTCTAAGTCTATATCTTTGGCCAAGTCTAGTACTTAGCTTTTCTTCAAAAGAAGTGTTCTTTGTCAAATCCCCAACAAATGTACAAGTCCATTCCTTTCAGAAATTTCATTTTTGGTCTTTTCTAAGCCTTTGCCAAATTATTTTAAACTTTTTGTCTGAAGCTTTTCCTTAAGTGTATTTATTTCAGACTTTTCATTCAGTGGAATTCTTTTAGAAAAATTGTTTGAGGTAACTTTTTTGAAGGGTATGTTGTAACTTTTCTGAAGGGTATGTTTTATTTTTTAAAAGGGTATCTTTTGTTGGGAAAAAGTCCACTTCACTTTTTTATAAGGTACTTTTCAAATTATCCAAAAGGGCACTTCAACTTTCCCGAAGGGTACTTTCCTTTTAGGAAAAGGTCCACTTCAATTTTTTCAAATGATCATTTACAACTTTCTCGAAGGGTATTTTCTTTGGAAAGTGGACACTTACAAATCTTCTGAGGGACACTTTCAATTTTTCTGAAGGGTGCTTACAAATTTTCCAAAGGGGTCTTTTCTAGAGAGTAGAAGGGTATTATTTTCCTTTGAAAAAGTCAATTTCAAAAATCATGAAGGGCCATTTCAGAAGTTCTAAAAGTTCTTTTCAAAAAATCCAAAGGAAGGAATTGTTGCAGTCATTTTCTCCAAAACAAGTTTTCTTAAGGTCTGTAACAGTTTTTTCAAAGGGTAATTCAAAATAAAAGGGCATCTTCAATCTTTCAAAAGGGTCATTCCAAAAGTGTAAAGGACACTTGAAATTTTTTTTATGGATCATCTTGAACCTTTTGAAGGGACACTTATAAGTACCAGAGGGTCATTTACAAACTACCAAAGGGTCATTCCAAAGTTGAAGGTCCACTTCAGGAAGACTGAAGGAACATTTCAAAAGACCAAGTGAAAATCCAAAGGAAAAAAATTGAAACAAAGAGCCCAAATGAATTCCTTTAGGAAAAATGACTATAAGAAAATGTCTAAATAAACAAAGTAGTGATAGCCTATAAAATGTCAATTTTAGACTATGGAAACTAGTTGTTGGAGTTTAAAAAGGAAGACTCAGTAGAAACTTGCAAATAAACATGAAAATGACAAATTAAAGGATCTTGAGCATTTGATTCACATCAATAAAAATAGGTAGGTTGATGGTTTAAGTTATTGCATCATTACACAATTTGATGAGTCAATAAAGAGCAACTAGCATCAAAACAAATTTCCAATAGATGGACCCATTTTTAACAAAATGTAGTTCAAAATATCTTTATTCTATTGGTGTAAATATAAGGAGAGCATCTTATAGAATACAACATAACTATTTCTATTCTCAAGTGGACACGTGTCCAAGTGATCTTCAAACTCCCTTACTTGATTCCTTTCTAGAAAAATTATATATATGCATTCTTTCAACTCTTTTGGGAGCCTCCACTAGTTATTAGGAAAACTCTAGATGGATTTGTATATTAAAACTCTTGAAGAAATAATATAAGTTATTTTTACCAGTAACATGTTATACTATTGAGTATTAGTTTAAGTATTATTGTTTTATTTAGAGAGAGATCATCTTTCCTATTATGCTATCCTTGATTGCCTACCAAATGTGTAGAAAGAGTGTTATTTCAGGTCCATGTTAGTATTCTTTCTAAGTGTATGGACATTTTAGAAGTGGTATATGATTGTATTCCTTTTGGAATCATCTGTTGATATCCTAAATGTCTAATGCCTTCTTGAACCTAACAATGCAAAATACTAATGTGACAATACACAAGGAGTTGTGAGTTTTGTGTGAGAAAACTTTGTTGGTCTTTAAGTAGTGATTTTAGTCAATTGAGAGGACATATTACATTGGTGCATCACCACTTGTTTTCTTAGTTGTTTTCTTTCTCCTTTTTCATATATAATTGATGGATTAGAGAGAGATTAAAAGGTGCATCAAGGGGAGCTAGCCCTTAATCTAGAGATTCATCTCAATGAAATTGTCACACAAAGCAAGAGAGAAGATTCCATTTTGCCACTTGGATGAGGAAAGCTGATTTCCTTAAGGGTACAAACATAGTCATCAACACCAGCCACTTACAAACCCATGCCTTATTAAGGGAAGTTATTTTCCCTGTTTAATTAAGGATAATGGTAGCTTTTTATGATTTTATGGTTACTTTTAAGACTTACATCTTTTCCAACTAGATTATAGACTAAGGAAATCAATGGAGGATTTGATGGTCAACTTTTAGATCAAATTATTAGAAGACAACAAATTTCACCAATCAAAATTAAAGGCCATTTGCTTAAAATATATGTTAAGTGAGTAAATGTGGTGGATGGTAGCCTAGGCTAGGAAATACTTAGCATGGGTTTAAGAAAGGTTAAGATAAAATTATTTAGTGATAAAATGATGTATTTCATAGACTCTTTCCTTTATAGGCACTTTTTTTGTTCCTATACACTTATTACACCCTTGAAATTTATTATCATAATAATCGAGGCTTACAATCATAATCATGACAGATCATTTACTTAAACTAACATAATTATCTTTCATATTAATTCATAAGGTCTTGAAGTGGGGTTAATATACCACCCAATAAAAGCACAATTTTAATTGTAGTATAAGATAATAATTTAAGCATTGCTTAGCCAACTCTTACAATTTTCATTATCCACTCACCTTGCATTCAACACCATCAAGGGATTATCACCATTAATTTAACACAGTCACCTTGTACATACATGAAGCATGTCTCAAGGGTTTGATTAACATTATTATCTTGTGTCAAATAAGAGTACCAATGGTCTTGTATACATCGTGTATGCATTCGTGAGTTCCTTGTTATCTAATTGGGATAAGTCTTAGTATTATTTGAATATCATATGTCAAATTGAAATTGAAGTCACTTTTTGTTCATGAGGTGCATTACATATTTTATTTGCAGGAGTAAGTCTCAGTATTGATTGCTCATGAGTGGTGCTCACATGTTTTAAAATAGATAAGACTATAGATAGAGGATACCTTAGAATTTTTAGAGATTATGGTATTGAGACAAATTGTATAAATACCCATGAACTAAGCAAATAGAGCCTATATTTCAACACTAACTAAACATTGACACTATGAGATGAGTAATTTACACCTAACTACTTAAGAGGTGATAGTTACATTAGAGGATGTTTAAGGATACTCTACATTCCTATTGATGATCTAGAATTTAGTGGATGTAGAAGGGATAAATAATAGTTATAGAAGACTTGATTATTGTCATCAACATCATTATTGAGGGTGAAATGAGATAGTAATATATGTATTGGATGACTGAGCCTTCCTGATAGATGAAACACATAAATTGATTGACATAGGGTCATGATTTTTATGGATATTGTTAGTGGTATATTGTTTCCACATAAGATTACTTAATTCTTTCACATAGGCATGATAGGAGTGATCTAGTACATGATTGATTTGACCACATGTTTTTCCTTGGGCCCAATAATTGGCCTATTTATATATAAAAATACACATGATTTCTTATCATTAGGGTAGGAGCATTAGGCCTTACATAGTGCTTTAGATATGGATGTAGGATCACATAGAGATTAAATGACTAGTGGGGGAGAGGCCACACCAATAGCCAAAGGATCCATTATTCTACAATTGATATTTAACAAGAGGGGTTTGATGAGGGCATTGAGGGGATGTGTACTTATAATAATGGGAAAATGATGATATGATTGATGGAGATTTTATCTAACACCAGTACATGCATATTAATTTTGGATAGTGAGAGGATGGTCATGTGACACAATACATGACCACTCCATGTTACATTATGTTGACCAAATTTGACTTTTAGGTCAAATTATGTAATATCCCCTTCAAATAGGGAATATATAGAAATACAAAAGCTCTGATACCATTGTAATATCCCCTTCAAATAGGGAATATATAGAAATACAAAAGCTCTGATACCACTGTAATATCCCCTTCAAATAGGGAATATATAGACAAAAGCTCTGAACAAAGATACAATTTTGCAGAATAAATTCAAATAAACAATAAACCATAGTAAATCTCTTAATTGCCAAATCACTAATCTTATTATTCGTCTAGATGATTATAATAGATATCCTCTGTCATGCATATAAAATAATATTCAAATATGGTCTTAAAAACCTGAGTATTCTGCAAACTAGGAATAAAACCTAAATCTGGTACATCTTGGCCTGCTGTGTCAAAAACATAGTAGCCAACGTCGGTTATACTGCCATCATCAGTTGATTGGGGTCTAACCTGCTGATATCAGTGATAGGTCAGCTGATGTCAATCGCTATGGATATCTGCCTACCGATGTCGGTCTCTGTACGAATTTGTATAGATCTGTATAGACTTCGTATGATTGCTAATAAAGTACACCCTATTTGTTGGACCCCTGATCTCAAGATATATGGCTCTAATATAGAAGATCTCTATCTGTATAATTTATTGAATCAAAACATAATGAAATAATTACCTGAAATACATGTGATAACTTCTGTGTGAAGTTATCTCTCAAACCTGTACACCTTTATGATAACTTTTGTATGAAGCTATCTCTCAATTCAGAAATAGATCAACTGATATTTCATAGCCTCTGAATCACACACACTGAAGAGTGGATGTTCTCTAATGCAAATGGAATCCCGAAACCCTTGGCTTAGTCTTCATAGAAGAATTCTTCAAAATCAATAGTCAATAATCAATGGATAATTCAACTCTCTCCCCATGAGAAACCCTTATACCCTCAAAAGATGTGCTTGCCCTAATTAGGGTTTCCTAAATTAGAATTAGGGTTTCTAAATTAAAATTAGACCAAATAATTAATATTTGATTAAATCAATCCAATATTAATATCTCCTTCAATATATGTCCGATCCTCGAACCGACTAAAGCTAGTGAATTAGGGAGTGATTTTGCACATGACCATACCAAAATAAGGGCACTCTGCTGCCTGTCGAATATCCCTAAATAATAGGAGCTCAGGTTAAATGTGTCTGAAAGAGCTAAATGAAAGCCAACTATTGAAATTTTGCTAATCAAAGCCAAGCCAAGCTCCATCAAGACCCTCTATCCATCCTCTCAGCCTATAAGGGTTACATGATAGGCTAATCATCAACTTTGAGTGATGTCACCTAAAAAGGGGACATGACAATCCGCCCCTCCTAAAATTGCTTGTCCCCAAGCAATCTCAAAACATCAAACCAATCAATCCACCTGGATCCCATATGTAGTGATATGCACTACTATTAATCAATGCAAGCTCCTGAAATATCCTCTGAAATAGAACAAAGAGGAATCCATAATCAAACTGGCGGATGCAACTTAACCAAACTCTGAAATCACAACTATCATAGTTAGGAACCCATGAGAAACAAACTCTCAAAGTATCATAACCCAAGTAAAATGGACAACTCAAACTGCCAATTCAATCTACAAAAGATGGTGCCAATCCATCCCATAACTGATCCCTCTGTAAAGGTGGCACAACCAACTATACCACACTATCATCGATGTGAGAAGAATCAATTTGGAAACTCAACTCCACTGTGATGCCAAACTCATCAGGACCAGGTACTCCCAAATCTTGAACATGTGTGTTAGCTCCAATAACTGTTCCTCAGCAACCACTATAGGAATGTACTCACAACCAACCATCTCGATATACAAATAGAACTGGTGAAGACCGCAAATGCTCTAACTCTGTAGTCACCTTAGCTAAATGAAATTGTGACTCCTCAAAAGCCAACTACGTACTCTCAAGAATCTCAAAAGTCACCTCAAGTTGCTAAGTAAGCTCACTCACCTTATCTTCCTTGACCATAATGCATCATACGCTGTGTTGCCCCACTCCACAAGATAATCTCTATTGGCTACCAATTGCATATAATCCTATCTCAGAATCTGGATAGCCTCCCATAAAGAGTGGATCTCTATCAAGGACAAATAACTACCTCCTTACTCAATGCTAGTAGGAAAACCCCATCCATAAACTGGTAACAACTGACGAGCAGCATCGAAATGCTTGCAAGCGGTAGTAATGTCTCACTCACTAACTCTCAACTAACTAGACACATGGTGGCACTGGCTAGATTGTCTCCTACAATCCTCCTTTGATGCATGGTCCAAATGAGTAGACTCAGAATCACTGACCTCTATAATACTACCATCCATACTCTGTGAATCAACTCCAAAGCTCATATCAACATACAAAGTATCAACAACTATAGCATCACTATCTAACTCCTCTATATCAAAGGAAACTACCAGTGAAACTAAGTCCTCAAAACTGTCCACTACATTCTCCTGAGTGTCATCTGCAATAATCAGATCCTGGGACTCTTCTACAATCTCTGCCATAGCTAAGAGATCATTAACCCTCAGTGCACTAACATCTGAGCACACCTCCCCACTCTGAGTGCAAGCATCGAACTCATCCTCATCTTCACTATCTCCTATCTCATAACAATCATGGGACATTTTGTTGCCCTGTCTAACTGAGCTGTAATGCTCTCTCCTTAGCTTAATAAAGAGATCAAAAGACACCCTCTCCTAAACTTGAGGTGATAATAACTCCCACTCCTCATTCGTTGTCATATACCGTGTGGATTTGTCTTCGAATGTAGGGTCTGAAAGAAATTCATTCATCCTCTTCAGACTTTGTTTTAGCTTCTCATATCATTGTCCCACTATTTTTTAGTACATGAAGTCATCATGATTTACTAACTGATTCAATGTCGAATCTACCCAAACTACCCAATAGGATGGCAAGAATTTGGCTCTAATCTACCCAACAAGATGGTAGGAATTTGGCTCTGATACCATTGTAATATCCCCTTCAAATAGGGAATATATAGAAATACAAAAGCTCTAATACCACTGTAATATTCCCTTCAAATAGGGAATATATAGAAATACAAAAGCTCTGATACCACTGTAATATCCCCTTCAAATAGGGAATATATAGATAAAAGCTCTGAACAAAGATACAATTTTGAAAAATAAATTCAAATAAACAATAAACCACAATAAATCTCTTAACTGCCAAATCACTAATCTTATTATTCGTCCAGATGATTACAATAGATATCCTCTGTCATGCATATAAAATAATATTCAAATACGATATTAAAAACCTGAGTATTTTGCAAATTGGGAATAAAACCTAAATCTGGTACCTCTCAGCCTATTGTGTCAAAAACACAGTCACTAACATCAGTTATACTGTCATCGTCGGTCAACTGGGGTCTAACCTACTGATGTCAGTGATAGGTTAGCTGATGTCGGTCGCTATGGATCTCTTCCTACCGATGTCGGTCTATGTGCGAACCTGTATGGACCTCGTATGGCTACCAATAAAGTACACCCTATTTGTTGGACCCCTGATCTCAAGATATATGGCTATAATATAGAAGATCTCTATTTATATAATTTATTGAATCAAAACATAATGAAATAAATACTTGAAATACCTGTGATAACTTTTGTGTGAAGTTATCTCTCAAACCTATAAACCTCTGTGATAACTTTTGTATGAAGCTATCTCTCAATTCGACAATAGATCAACTGATATTTCATAGCCTCTAAAGCACACGCACTGAAGAGTGGATGTTCTCCAATTCAAATGGAATCTTGGAACCCTTGGCTCAGTCTTCATAGAAGAATTCTTCAAAATCAATAGTCAATAATCAATGGATAATTCAACTCTCTCCCCATGAGAAACCCTTATACCCTCAAAATATGTGCTTGCCCTAATTAGGGTTTCCTAAATTAGAATTAGGGTTTCTAAATTAAAATTAGACCAAATAATTAATATTTGATTAAATCAATCAAATATTAATATCTCCCTCAATATATGTCTGATCCTCAAACCGACTGAAGCTGGTGAATCAGGGAGTGATTTAGCACATGACCATACAAAAATAAGGGCACTCTACTACCTGTCAAATACCCCTAAATAATAGGATCTCAAGCCAAATGTGTCTAAAAGAGCTGGAATGAAAACCAACTATTAAAATTTTGCTAATCGAAGCCAAGCCAAGCTCCATCAAGACCCTCTATCCATCCTCTCAGCCTACGAGGGTCAGATGATAGGCTAATCATCAACTCTGAGCGATGTCACCTAAAAAGGGACATGACAAATTAGGACCCTTATATGTAAAAACTTAACTTTTAGGTGTTTTATGGGTCTAATACATGTCACAAGGTGTTTTATAGATCAATTAATGCCATTTAATGTTGTACTAGCCGTGGTCCTTAGTCATTTTAGTCATTTTGAGTCATTTTGAGTTAAAAAAGGGAATTTAATGAGTTGTAAATTTTTTTTGGGAAATATGAAGGTTATAAAATATTATGTCATGTACCATGTGTCCCAATAGGTCTGAATGAATTGACATAATTGAAAGGTGGTAGGTTCTTTAGAAGAAAGGGTAGTTTTCTTGAGGAATATGGTGAGTTTGGTAATTATATGACACATGGGGAAGTGTGCCACATGGGAAAAGATCATGTTATGTCTATTTAGCTTTCGCAATCTCAAATAAACATTTTAAGTTCTCTATAAGTGACATTATTGGCCCAAAGACATTTTACTCCTTTTTAACCTTGCTAGTATGCAAAATCAGTCTTCAAGTTTCTACTTGGTACGACCAACATAGGAGGTTTCATATAAAAATCCTTGGGGAGGTTAAATTAAAATTAGATACCTTAATTTACATATAAATAATTTGAAGAATGGTGGAATGTGCTTCATGAACCATCCTCATGAAGTTGACTATACTTTTTTTCTTGTTGTTTCATGTACCCTATGGGTTTCACCTTGGTTTGAGCAGATATGTACAATCCACTTGATGAGATTGGTTCTAGATAATTTTGGCTATTTACCCTCATGTTAACCATCCTTTTTTTCAATTTTGGAGTTTTTTTGAAGAGCCAATCACCTTAAGTTTGTAGATTGGTCCCATTTTATGTTGTTGGTAGGTTTCTACTACTTGCAACATCTTCATGCTTTGGTAATGGTTTAATATAGTGGAGATAGATTAATTAACATGTTATTAAAGTATTATAAATCCAATAAACTTTAAATTTTATTCCCCAAAGCAACATTCTTCTTGAAGTATAACCACACATACAACCAGTCTACCTTATGACTGTAATATACAGTTAACCAAGTGCTTTCAAGTCATTTTCACATTGAAAGGGATGTTTTAGAACTGGTATTAAGATATAATTGATGTAAATTATGAATTTTAAAGTTTTAAATTGAGTTTGGGTTGTTATTGAAACCATTCATCTACCCTTGTTGTTCCATTCTGCACTCACTGCCTGCATACAACTCTAAATGCACCTACAAGTGCTTTCATGAAAGGTCCTCAATGTTGAAAAGAAATTATAAGAGCTTATTTTGAGTTTGAAGTGTGATTATTTGATTAGAAGGAATCAATATATGTCTAGCTATCAATTAGGATCAAATGTGATGCTCACTACCAGTTTTCCTACTTTATTACCTGTGTATGAAGATAATCACCTATAGGTGTCCTTAATAGAGCGTAAGAGCCATGAGAGAGAGGTTGAAACATGTGAAACAACCTTACCTGAAGTTTTAATGTGATATATATAGCATGGATGATCCTTTTTCAGAAGATAAGTTGTAAAATGTAGGTTGGAAAGTGCCTCTAAGGACTCAATGATAGTTTTTAGGCCTTCTTTCCCCAAAAGATGAAAATAGATCACATGAGCTTTTGGTTGAGAGCTTACAATAGGATTATAAAGAATTTTGATTCACTAAAGTTAACATACTTTGTAGCTATCACATAGGGGATAAAATTATAAAAAAGAGAGGGTGGTTTAGTCCTTTGGTTGTCTTGATATTAAAGCTTGAACAAGCACTCCTCATCACTAAATTTTGATAGTGAAGTCTACAGGTTTTGAAACTCTAAAGGGAATCTTCACCCAAAGTAGTAGTTTGAATCCTTTAACCCATGATTAGAAGGTTATATATGGTGAAGGATAATTATTATGATATAAGAATAAGTTGAGGGGATAATATACAACATTTTATACCCTAGACCACCTACAGGTGTGTCTAATCAAAAATATTCATCTACAACAACATGGAGGTAAAAGGTGCTTTGGATTAACAATTGAAGAAGGTAGAAGATTTGAAGACAAATTTGAGTGTTTTGAGAGAGTATAGGATTTAAAATTAATATAAGTACCAGAAAAACAAGTTCATATATGGGTTTTTGTCCTCAATAAACACTTACAATGTTCTTTCTACTGGGAAAACATCACCTATAATAGACTATGGTCTATACATCATCCATGGCAAAGTTTTAAGTATGAAATAGACATTATTTTTGGTCAATAGGAGATGATTTAAAATACCATAGAGGACCTTAAATTTATATTAATAATTTTATAAGTGAAACTTATACCTACAAGCCCTCTCATAATCAACTTTAGTTAACTGTGAGGGGCAGAGAGCAAGAAAACTAAGTTTCTTGATGTGAATTGGTCCAAACATGAATGCAAGCCTAAAGCCATTGATAAATGAAATTAGTGTTTAAATTAAGGTATTTAATTATGATAATAAAATTCTAAATAATCCATAAACACCTACAAGGATCATCATTTGGCTAAAAGGCAAGTCAACATACTTAGAATTATGCATACATTCTAGGACAAATAGGAGCATAATGGAGACATGTGAGAGGTTGGATGGGTGAATGAAGGTTAGATAAACTTAATATAATTTAAAAATATTAATTCAAATATAATTATGTATTTTGAGTAGATAATGATCTCAAACAAGCATAACATAATCCTTATGAAATCTTGCATAAATAGTTTTCCTTTGCATGCTCTGTTTTGGTTTTTAGGGCCTTTTGGAGGGTAAAATGACCTATCGTAGGGTTGAAAATTGTGTAGATAACATTTATAACTTTAATAATCCCATAAAATTGTTTTTTTTAATAAAAATAATGGGAGTGCCCTCTATTTTGTCTTAGATAGAGGCCACTCTGTTATGATTACAAACTGGTAGTTTTGGTGAAGGGTAGTAAATGGATGGTCTTAGGATCTGTTTTAACATATAAAATAGTTTCTTGGATATTTTAAACACCTAAAAAATCATTTAGAACACCTCATATATATATGAAATTGAAAATAGAGGTATAAACCACTTAAGGTTGTAGTTAGGCTCATAAGGCAAGGGTATGCGTAGAGGCCAAACTGAAGGGTACTCTCACTTGAAACCTTGATAGAGCATTATAAATAATTTGGGTATGTGAATGGAAGAATAAAAATATGTGTTTAATCTATTTAAATACAAATAAAACAAATAATAAGGTCTAAAACACCAAGGGTTGTAGGCAAGCCATTGGGCATGGATAGGCTTAAGTCCAAATAGAGAACCATTTTCACTTCTATCATAAGATGAAAATTCAAAACCATTGAGAATTTTTTTTGAGGTAATATAAGATATTTTTTATATTTTAGAGTGTAGGGGAATCTCTAATAACTCATTTTGAATTTTAATAACAACTCAAGCCTATTTGACATGGTTAGGCCTAGTTTTTAAATGATATGTCATTTTATTTTCTACTCTTAACTAAGTTTTATAATGGATTAGAGAGTGGTTATGGTGTAAAAATAAGTGATAAGGATTTTTTTTTTGTATATAAAATATAAGAAGTCCATTTTTGAGCCCAAAACCAACTCAGACCTACAAGAAACAAGACAACAAGGTGGACAAGGTGATTTCAATTGCTCATTTCTCTCTTGATGGTTTGCAAGGAGGCCAATGGAGTTTAGGGAGGTTAATAAGTTACCTTAAGATAATATTTATGGATTTTTTGTGCAACTCCAATGTTATAAATTTATGAACAAACCTTAAGAATGAAAATAGGCCTAAAACCCTCCTAAACCCTTGCTAGTGACTAGTTTGGAGAAATGAAGTTAGATAGATACTCTAATGGACTATTTTACTTAATATGATGATTTTAAATTTAAAATTAATCCATAAATATATTCCCAATTCTTTTTGGTTGTATGGAATTGTATGGACAAGGTACAAAATATGGTATTTTTGACCATTTTGCATGTTTTATAGGTTCTAGAAGGAATCTACGGATGAAATAAAGTTTAGGAGGAATATTTAGACTATATATAAATAATTATGGACATTTGATACTTTTAAAATAATCTTATGTATGCAAAAAAATATCTTCATCTCATCCAGTCAAAATTGGCATATTGGACAAGCTAGTGAGAAGTGTGAAAACTCCAAGTGGAAGTGATTCTAAGGTGTCCTTGATGCTTATAAGGCCATGAAGGGTATAAAAATGTGTAATAAACTCCATCCCATGGATTTTAATGAGAAAATAAATCCAAATTTGAGGATAAGTGTATAAGGTGCATAAAAGAGGAGTTTTTTAGATAGCAAATAATGATAGCTTATTTTGGGATGATTCTAGATGACTAGGCCTACAACCAATGTATGGAGAGGAGTGAATAAAAAACTTACCCTTCATTCCAATCATCAGACATATCCATAATAGATTTTTATACATTAAAATAGGTCTAATCATGAGGGCAATTTTTTTGAGCTAGAATGAGGAGTTTTATGCCACTTTTTAAGAGTTTGATGAGTTAGATAAACACTTGTACTTCCTAAACTTGCATGATTCATCCTATATCCTTTTCTCATGTATAATTACATAATTTAATCATCTTTACAAGTGTCCTTGTGACTGTTAGACTTCTCCTTTCTCCTCTCTCTCTCTCTCTCTCTCTCTCTCTCTAATTCTATAAGAACTAGCCATTTTGGCCATTATAACTTATGTTCCTCCTGAGTATGGTGAAGCCCTACTAATTTTCATACCATTTGATCAATAAGACTACTGATTTTTACCTATTCATGATTGTTCATAAGTGTGTTTACTTGGATGATGAATCTTGCTTAGTGAAGATTATGTATTTCTTAGCATGTTGTCTCATTATTTCACCCTATTTGAAATTGGAAAGCTTCTTCTTGTAGGGAATGTGAAGTGTTATAGTAAATGTAAAGGATTAAGTGAGTTATTCTATTCATTAGTTCCATTCAAGGCTAATTTTATAGTCATCCTAGCTTTGCATATTCATCCATAAAATCATAATCTAAAATTGATGTGAGAAGATGCAGATTGGAGAAGTGTATGTTTCAGTTTGTCCCTTGATTTCATGTGTAACATGCAACTAGTTATAATTCATATTCTTATTTTGTGTATCACCTCCCATAGAATAGTTTGCTTTCAAGATTATTGGTAACATTTTCCTTTGTGTTATTATTTTCAATGAAGTTTCATGGCTAATGTTTGTGTTGATCACTATTTTACACAAGTTGGTGAGACATTTCAAGCTTGTGTCATATCCCATTCATGAAGTGTATCAGTCCTACAATCAACCTTCTCCATATCTTTCTCCTAGTGAACCTAGTCACTTCTCAAGTCAATCCATTTCCACCTTAAAAAAACTCTTTTTAGCTATGAAAGGTATATGTTAGATCTTGACACACAAAGGGGATGTGGTTAAGAGGTTCTTAGTAATCTTATTCATAAGGTGAGATATGCATTATAGTTGGTTAAAAGAGAGTGGGTACTTATTGAGTGAGCTAATTGGTAAAGGCTCACAAGTGAGATGCTTGATTTGAGTGGTGTAGTTTCTTCCTTAGAGGATAGGTTAAGAGTTCATGGAAGGTAACCTTACCAAACCTATTATCCTTATTATCTACTTCCTCAATTTTCCTATCATCCATATTTTATCCCTACTAATGAGCCAAATCAAGGATACTAAATTCATCCTTTTCCCAATTAGTTGGAGGAGAGAGTTGAATAGAGAAACATTGTGTTTAAATATAATCTTGATAGGTAGATTGAGTTGGCTAATATGCATATGTAACAGTCCATGTTAGTATAAAAATAAGTGTATTTCAATTTCTCATTTCCCTCTCACATTGAATCCCCATCTCAAGGAGTGACCCCTAGATATGAATTCCAAGTTGGAGACAAGGTGGAGAATCCAAGCCTAAGGAGATTATAAGTTCCTTGAAAACTTCACCCACTCCTCAAATTGCATCACAACCTCAAGCGAATAATTCTAATCATAAAATCCTAAGTTTGAGTAATATAGTGGAATCATGGGGAAAGAAAGAGGATAGAAACATTGATAAGGAGTGTGAAGTTGAGAATGAAGCTGATCCTTTGCAAGCTCTTCACACCCTTCCTTAAGAAGAGACATATTGTACTCCATATGAGCCCTATTTTACTCCTCATACTCATGATGATGCCTATGAAATTAAAGAAATAACTTTACAAGAGAAACTATACAATAAAATTTAAGAGTTGGAGTCAAGGATGAAGTTGTTAAGTCAAGGTGTGATGGAAGGTTTAGACCCAAAAGAAGGTCATATGCCTAAACACACCCCATCAACACCTCCTCAAGAAAGTGTTCAAGCTAAATCAGATGTTAACAAGGTGATTTTAAAGTGTAAGGAAGATAACCAAGCTATCTTATCCCAAGTTCTACCTCCCCTTCCTCAAGAGCTCCCAAAAGAATCGCCTACAATGCATTCTCAATCTAATTTTGAGGCCTATGTTCCACCTACACCAACTAGTTACTCTTATCCTCATCCCATCACCCTTTAAATAAATGGACCTATGGTATGGGAACCTAAAGAAAAGCCTTTATTTTAGGAAAATTTATAACTATTTCTTGAAAAAAGTGTAACTCCTTGGTAGCTTCATTGGGCTAGGTTATCAGATTTTAAAATGCCTAGTCTTGGCATCACAAAAAAGGAGAAGGAGATGGAAGATATTGTATCCCTTGAAAACAAATATCATATTATTATATCTGAGACATAATTTGAGAACCCTCAAGAGGTAATAAGTGTTGAATAAGAGGTGAGCCCTTGTGTTGAGTCTTCTTGTTTAGTTGATAGTGAAGAATGCTTTTCTTGTGTTGCAGAGGAAATCTTGGATGAAGTATTTTTTGATTATAAGGAAGAAGATGAAGGAGATTATATTGTTGTTACCCTTTATTATGTTGGTAAAAAAGAGGATGAGGACTTTTGGTAGAAGTTTTAAAATATTTGCAATGAGTTTAAGTCTCTCAAGGGGTCTCCAAGATCTTTGAAGCTGATTTCTAGTGATGGTGAGCAAAATGACATTGTCCAAAATGTCATATATGAGAAATAAAAAATCTCATAATTATCCTTGGGATGATTTATTTGTAGTCATTAGAGTAGGTTTTGCTCCTATTCAAGGAGGCTATGATCTATTCAAAGATGGAGAAGGCAACCTTGCTACTCAAATAAGTATGCAAAGGAAAAACAACATTTTGAATCTATCCTTTCAAGAAGAATATACATTTCATGATGATATGTTTGAAATCATAAATATGGTATACCGTGATCTTGAAATATGGAACAAGATCCTATTGTCCTCAATGTTCCTCAAGAACATGAAACTATTCCTCTTGAAGCCATGCCCACTAAAGAGATACAAGTTGATCATTAGATGAAGAGTAGGTAGAAGTATGAGGTAAGTATACAAGTTAAAGAGGAATATATCTACATTGGAGACATATTCTAGGATGACCTACTTGAGATCAGATCAAGTGAAGTGCCGAGGGATAGGTCTAATCTACAAAGCATCTAATCTAAGGAGAAACATGCTTGGCACTATGATCCATCCCATCGTGAAGATGATTCAAGGAGTTTTATTTTTGATCCTAGAAAGGAGGTATGTTTAGTTGATAATTATGAATAATTTTTTTTTCTTTGATTCCCCTAAGTTCCTTGAGCACATGTGTATGTGTGTGTCGTATGTGTTTATTTATTTGGTTTTGTGTGTGTCCTTTATTTTGTGTGGTTGAGGTAATCAAGTGGTCTTATCTTGATCAAAGCCTATGGTCAAGGTTTCCTTATTTGTATTAGACCTCAGATGACTCATAATCCCAATGGACTAATAATTTTACTAGTCTAGTTAGTATAACAAACATGCTATCCCTATGAGTCAACAATTTGTTGACCAAATTTGACTTTAGGTCAAATTGGGACCCCTATAAGTATAAAATTGAATTTTATGTGTTTTAGGGGTCTAGTACATATGTGAAAAGGTGTTTTATAGGTCAATTAATGTCATTTAATGTTGTACTAACCTTGGTCCTTAGTCATTTTAGTCCTTTTAGTTATTTTAAGGTAAAAAAGGGGCATTTAATGAGTTGTACAAATTTATTGGGAGGTGTGAAGGTTTTAAAATATGATGTCACATCGCATGTGTCCCAATAGGTATTCATAAACTAACATAACTCAAATGTGGTAGGTTCTTTAGAAGAAAGGGTAGTTTTCTTGAAAAAAGGTGAGTTTGGCATTTATATGGCTCATGGGGAAGTGTGCCACATGGGAAAAGATAATTTTATGTCTATATAACTTCTCAAATCTCAAATACATGTTTTAAGTGCTCTAAAAGTTCCATTTTTGGCCCAAAACCATTATGCTCATTTTCACCCTTCTTGGCAAGCAAACGCAATGTTCATGTTTGTACTTGGTATGACCAGAAGAGGAGGTTTTAGATAAACATACATAGGGAGGTTAAATTGAACTTATATAAATTGTTTTATATATAAATAGTTTGAAGAATGGTGGCCTATGCTTCATGAACCATCCTCATGAAGTTGACTATAATTTTATGCTTGTTATTTCATGTACCCTATGGGTTTCACCTTAATTTGAGTAGCTGCATATAATCCACTTAATGAGATTTATTCCATATGATTTTTAATATGTACCCTCATGTTTCCCATAATTTCATTAAAGTTTTTATTTGATTTTAAGAGCTAATCACCTCAAGTTTATAGACTAGTCCCATTCTGTGTTGTTGGTAGGTTTCTATTACTTGAAACATCTTCATGCTTTGGTAATGGTTTTAGAAGGTGGGGATAGGTACATTAACATGTTATGAAAGTATTATAAATCACCTCATATTTCAATTTTATTCCCCAGATCAAAATTCTCCTTAAAGTTGTAATCATAACCACACATATAACCAATCTACCTTATGACTGTAATATATAATTACCCAGGTGCTTGCAAGTGATTTTCTGATTGAAATGGATGTTTTGGAATTTATATTAATATATCCTTGATATAAATTTTTAATTTTAAGTTTTGACATTGATTTTGGGTTGTTCTTGAAACCATTCGTCTACCCTTGTTGCTTTATTCTGCACTCATTGCCTACATATAACTCCAAATGCACATATAGGTACTTTCATGGAAGGTCATCAACACTGAAAATAAATTATAAGATATTTATCTAATTTTTAAGTGGGATTAGTTCATTATAAGTCTTTGATATAGGCCTAAGTATCCCTTAGGATCAAATGTGATGCTCACTGCCAATTTTCCTACTTTACTACCTCTATATGAAGATAGTCACCTACAGGTGTCCTTAACAAAGAATAAAAGTGATGAGAGAGAGGTTGAAACATGTGAATAAACCTTAATTTAAGTATTTATTTGATATTGATAGCATGGATGATCCTTTTTGAGAAGATAGGTTGGCAAATGTAGGTTGGAAACTACCTCTAAGGATTCGATGACAGTGTTCAAGCCTTCTTTCCCCAAAAGATGAAAACAAAGCACCTGAGATTTTGGTTGAGTGATTACAATAGGATTATAAAGAATTTTATGTACCCAAGTGAATTGAAAAAATGATAGGGTGGTTTAATCCTTTTGTTCTCTTGATAATGAAGCTTGAACATACACTCCCCATCACTAAATTTTGATAGTGAAGTCTATAGGTTTTGAAACTCTAAAGGGACTCTTCACCCAAAGTAGTAGTTTGAAACATTTTCCCCATGATTTTAAGGTTATATATGGTGAATGATAATAATTATGATATTATGATAATTTTAGGGGATAATATACAACATTTTATACCCTAGACACACCTACAAGTGTGTCTAATCTAGAATATTCATCTACAGTAGTAGGGAGGTAAAAAGTGCTTTGGAGTAACAATTGAATAAGGTAAAAGATTTGAAGACACATTTGAGTGTTTGGAGAGAGTATATGGTTTCAAATTAATATAAGGACCACAAAAAAAAGTTTATGTGCAAGTTTTTGTCCTCAATAAACACCTATAGGGTTCTTTCCATTAGGAAAACATCACCTGCAATAGATTGTGATCTCTACATCATCTACAATAGAGTTTGAATTATGAAATAGACATAAATTTTGGTTAGTAGGGGTTTATTTAAAATCCATTAGAGGACCTTAAAGTGATATGAATCATTTTCTAAGTGAAACTTATACATATAGGTCCTCTCACAGTCAACTTTAGTTGATTGTGAGGGGCAAAGAGCAAAAAAGCTAAGTTTCTTGATGTGAATTGGTCCAAACATGAATGAAAGCCTAAAAGAATTTATAAATTATCTTAGTGTTTCAAGTAATTTATTTACATATGATAATAAAATTCTAATTGAGTCACAAACACCTCTAAGGATCAGCCTTTGGCTAAAAGGTAAGTAAACACAGTCATAATTATGCATATAGTCTAGGATAGCTAGGAGCATAATGGAGACATGTGAGAGGTTGGATGGATGAATGAAGGTTATATAACATTCATATGATTTAAAAAAACCTCATGAAACTATCATGATGTATTTTGAGCAGAGAAGGAGCTCAAACAAGCATAACACAGTCTTTGTCAAATCTTGCATACATAATTTTCCTTTACATGGTCTATTTTGGGTTTTAGGGCCTTTTGGAGGGTCACTTGACCTAGTATAGGGTTGAAAATATGTGTATATCACCTTTAAAACTTTAATAAGCCCAAACAATTGTTTGTTTTGTTAAAAAAATAAGGGGAGTGCCCTCTATTTTATTTCATACAGAGGGCACTCCTTTATGAGCACAAACTAGCAGTTTTGGTGAAGGGTAGTAAATGTATGGTATTAAGAGCTATTTGAACATATAAAAGAGTTATGTGGAGTTGAATACACCTAAAAAATCATAAAAAACACCTCATAGAGAGATGAAACTGAATAGAGAGGTCTAAACCTCTTAAGGTTGTAGAGAGGATCATATAGCAAGGGTATGCCTAGAGAATTCAAAATGATTTGGGTAATTCCATGGAAGCATAATAGATCTATTTAATCTAGTGAAAGATTAAAAAAACAAATAGGAATGTCTAAATTACCAAGGGTTATATGCAAGCCATTGGGCATGGATGGGCCTAAGTCTAAATAGAGAACCATTTTCTCTTCTACCATAAAATGAGCATTCCAAACCATTGAGACATATTTGTGAGGTAATATAAGATATTTTTGAGATTTTAGAGTGTAGGGGAATCCATAAGAACTCATTTTGGGCTTCAAGGATAACTCAAGCCTACTTGACATGGTTATGCTTAGTCTTCAAATGATAGGTCATTTTATTTTTTACCTTAAACAAGATTTATAATGGATTGGAGAGTGGTTATGGGGTCACAATAGAAGTGGTAAGGATTTTTTTTGTCGACAAAGCAAAAGAAGTCCTTTTTTGAGCCCAAAACCAACTCAGACCTGTAAGGAAACAAAAAAAAATCTCAACAAGGTGATTTAAAATGCTCATTTCTCTCTTGATGCTTTTCATGGAGGAAAATGGAGTTTAAGGAGGTTAATAGGGTACTTTATGAACAAACCTTTAGAATAAAATGGCCTAAAACCCTCCTAAACCCTTATCAGTGACTAGTTTAGAGAAATGAAGTTGGATAGCTGATATAATACCCTAATTTTATCAAGATTATGATTAGACCTTGCAAAGGACTCCCTCAATATATTCCCCATGCTTTTTTTCTATATGAACTTGTACAAACAAAGTGTAAAATAGGGTATTTTAACCATTTTTTATGTCTTTTAGGTTATAGATGGAGTCTGAGGATGAAATCAAGTTTGGGAGAAAGATATATAATTTTTATAATTCCCTATTAAGATTTAATGCATTTAAAGGACTCTTAAGTATTCAAACAAATAGCTTCATCTCAGTTAGTCAAAATTGGCATATTGGACAAGCTAGTGAGAAGTGTGAAAAATCCAAGTGAAAGTGATTTTAAGGTGTCCTTGATGATTATAAGCTCATAAAAGGTCTTAAAATATGTAATACACTCCCTACCATGGATTTTAATGAGAAAATAAATCCAAATTTGAGGACAAGTGTGTAGGTGCATAAAAGAAGAGTTTTTTGGACAACAAATGATGATAACTCATTTTGAGATGATTCTAGATGACCAAGCCTACAACCAATGCATGGAGAGGCATGTTGAAACCATTCACCTTAATTTAAATCATCATAACTATCCTTAATCAGTTTTTGGATGTTCAAATAAGGCTAATCATGAGGGTAATTTGTTTTGAGCTAGAATGAGTAGTTTTATGCCACTTTACAAGAGTTTGGTGACTTGGATAGACACTTGTACTTATTGAACTTTCATGGTTAATACCATATCCTCTTTTCATGCACATTTAATTTATTTTATCATCTTTAAAAGTTTTTTTGTGACCCTTGGACTTCTATTTTCTCATCTCTCTCTCAAGTTTTACAAGAACTAGCCAGTTTGGCAATTATAACTTATGCTCCTCCTAAGTATGGTGAATCCCTACTCATTTGCATAATATTTGAGTAATAAGACTACTAATTTTTACCTCTTCATGATTTTTCATAAGTGTGTTTACTTTTTTTATAAATCTTACTTAGTGAAGACTATGGATTCCTTAGCATGTTACCCCATTCTTTTACCCTAATTGAAGTTGGAAAGCTTCTTCTTGCAAGGCATGTGAAGTGTTGTAGGAAATGTTAAGGATTAAGTGAGTTAGTATATTCATTAGTGTCATTAAAGGTGTATTGTCTAGTACTCCTATATTTTCACATTCATACATAAGCTTATAATGTAACATTGATGTGAGAAGATGCAAATTGGAGAAGTGTATGTTTCAATTTGTCCCTTAATTAAATGTGTAACATGAAAATATTTGGAAGTCATCATCTTATTTGATGTATCACCTCCCTTAGAAATTTTTATTTAATTTATCTCTCTCCCTTCCCCCCCGTAGTCTAGGTGTACACAATGGAGCTAGCCCTATCTAGAGATTCACCTCATCAGTAGGTTACCCACAAGCCTAGAGGTGTTTTCATTGTGCCACTTAGATGAGGAGAGAGTAGGCGTCTCCTCAAAGTGTGAAAATCAAAGTGACAACACATTATAGCTAACTCAATTTCATCAAAGAGTGATATTGACCTAACATGTGTAAAGGTAGTTTGGGTGATAGCAAGATGTATCCAATGGGCCACATTATTTTCCCATGTCACATTGTAAATCATTGAGTGGGGGATCCCATCCATAGAGAAACATTATTTTGGATATTCCTAACATTACATCTAGTGACATGGAAATTGAGGGAGGGATAAAATATGCATGGGTGACTGACACATATGCAACATGGTGGGAATAATTTATACTAGTGTGATTGACTAGACTGAGACATCCATGGGGTGAGTATCCGAGGCCATGTTAGTAGATATGGCCTAGGATAATAGCTAGACATGGATAAATTATAGGGGCTAGTTTAGGTGGCCTTACATATATAAGCACCATTACAATAAGTACATTTCTATTAGGTAGTGCCCATGATTAGAGACTCTAGATTTGAGAGTAGTAGCAACACTAATAATAGTAAAGATAGTGGGGATGAGTCTTAAGAGAAAGATATTGAGATGGGAGAGGGCCTGATATAGATGGAAAGGAGGGGTAGAAATGTATAGGACATAGAGGTTACTGACCTTTGATATCATGGGAGGGTTAGGATGTGATCGGGGGTAGACTTCAGGCTAAGTAGGACCATCATAACAAGGTAGATCATAGGCTGATGAAGCTACTATAGATAGGCTAGAGAGGGAGATACCAAATAGGATCAAAGAGATATAAGGGATATAATATGAGGTGGACAAGTGTCAAAGATAGTTATTAGGGGTCAAGGGGGAGACCATTAGATTACATGGTATCATTATAGAGAAAAATACAAAGATAGACACATTAAGGGGGAAGGTTGTGCATATGAAAATGATTAATGGATAATTAACCTCAAGGGATGAAAATTTGGTTATAACCATTAGTGATTGGGATAGTGATATGGATGATCTATAGAGGATCTGCAGGGAGTGAGATGTAACTAGGTAGATTATTGTAAAGCAAGGATTGGATAAGGAACTAGCTAATGTGGTACAAGACAAAGATGATGTGATATGGGCCAAGGATGAGGCTAGGTACTATTAGAGTTTACATGAGTTGATAATACTAGTAGTGATGAGGGAACTAAGATTTTGTGAGTGTAATAAAAGCCATAGGTTTAGACATACCTCTAGGTTATGCCATTCTACAAAATTAGAGATATCATTAGCCTAACCTCCTCTGCATTCAAGAGTGATGGGTCTAGCTTAGTAGCCACCAATAATGGTATAGGCCATAGCTTTTAGTAGGATATTTCACAAGGGATCCATCCTAAAGATGATTAGAGTTAGACCTAATTTCTAACTATAGATTTGAATTTTATATTTTATAATGTAATCTTGATGTATAAACATTATTTTGACATGTGCAAAGATATTCATATTGATTATATGATATGTATGGACTCTGATATTATTTTGATATATGCATGATGTTGTTTCTAATTTCATGGATATTGACTCATGTTGTAGATTAGATATTTGATATTGATGTATATTTATTTTCCATTATTTTATTGTATTTAATTTTGATGATGATGTTGCTCATGATCTAGATAGAAAATGTGATTTAATTTTGATGTTTTAGCATTTGATCATGATGTAAAATGTTTGACTAAATGATATACTCATTTATATATATTTATCATGATTAAAATATATATAACCATATTATTCATTTAATTTAGTTTGATTATGAAAAATGTGATGATGTTATAATTTTGGCATAGGAACACCTGTAGCCATTATTTGTAGGCATGGTTTATTTTAGTATGATAGTGTATATAAGTCTCTCATGCACTTGATTATTAATTTTTCACATGATAATATGCATCATATTTATAAAGTGAATCATGATAACACTATTTCCACTTATGTATGGACTAGTTTAAATATAAATGCTAATAATTTAAGATCAATCTATGAAATTTCAAGACCTAAATGTAAAGCATAATGTACTAAACAAAGACAAAAAATAGGTTTAGATAAAAATGTTAACAAATTGACATCAATATATGAGTAATATAAACCTAAGTTTAAAAACATAATGTACTAAATAAAAAAGAAATAATGCAATGAAATAAGCATACAAGCAATCAAGTAATAATAATAATAATAATAATAATAATAATAATAATAATAATAATAATAATAATAATAATAATAATAATAAAACACAACTAAAAAGTAAGTATAAAATAATGAACCATTAGTGTGTGAGTGTGATAATAAGATGTTACTCTTGTATTTTGCCCCTAGATTTTAGGGTGTCAAATATGACGATGTGACAAACTAGACTTGATTGGAATAGGAGAAGGAAGAAGTGGATAAGTTGAGCCTAGATGCCCCATGTAAATGGACACTACCTATATAGTCCATGTGGACTTCAGGATGATGTATTTTTCCCATAACTAGGAGTGAAAAAAGTGACAATAATGATTAAGAGAAAATTGATAGAGAAGGAAGATATGAGAATGGATATAAAAATAGTGAGTGTAAGATAAGAATAACTAAAAAATAATGAAATCATAAAATAGAATAACTTGAAAAATAATAAGATCATACAATAAAATGAAGGGGAAATAAAAATGGGAATGATAGTGGCTGAGTTGACCTGAGCTACCCCATGTAGCTAATAACTATCTACATAGTCTGTATAGACCTCAAGAAAATGTAGATCTACCAAAAATAGGACTGTAATGAATGAAAATGTTGATTCAAAATGATCATGTTAGAATGAGAGATACCCACCCAAGATATAGGCAAATACCTAAGGGAAGGGGATAATTAGAGTGTAATTGAATGATCATATATGATTGAGTAGAGTAAAAAGTCATGTTCAATATAAAAGGGAAGCTTGTCCACATGATACTCAAATAGTGTCACTCATAATAGAACCAAGAGGAAGTGTGATCTAGGAATTTGACTGAAGAGAGGATGTTAGTATGGTGTTAGTTCCAAAATGAAAAAAAAATGAAAGAAACACACTAACTAGCATAACATATCTAGGCCTAGACACTAGGGAGAGCTTAGTTAACAAACATGAATAAAACGCACAACTAAAATGCAAAAAAAAACCCTCTTTTACCTTCCTTGGATGCTCTAAAATGCTTGTTGTAGTGCATTGCTTGGCTTGTGCTCATGAAGTCCTTGGCAAGGGAATCTTGGCTACCTCCATCTCTCTTTAGCACCTTTGGCTTGTGGCTTGGCATGGTTTGGAATCAATTTGGCATGGTAATACACTAATTGTAATGGATTATTGAAGATATTTATACAATATAACTTTGCACCAAAATAGATTAGAAATCATGTTCATGGCCTCTCTATTTATGAGATTGATTAGAATCAACTTGAACTGTTTCTATGCAAAATTGCTTTCTACATTCAAAGAAGAAATAAGAAACTGAAAGAAAATGGTTAAGGCTAGAAGTACCTGATAAAGTCGAGCACACCGAAATCAGACGTTGGAAGATTCTCCTCTTTGGCTGTGGAGGAATGACACCTGCGAAAAAGAGACTAAAACATGGAAAGATGTTAGTCAAAGATATGGTGGGTTGTCAGGCGAACGCCTGATCCCGGAAGTACGAAGACTCCCTAGAAGGATATCAACCCACTGATAAAAAAGTAGAATATTGGATGCAAGTAGATAATAAAAGATAAAATGATAGAAATAAATGATAGAAAATTAAAATGTGTACCTGATAAGCGGCACTGTTCTGCACAGTCGTCGGTGTCGGTCTCTGTGGTGCCGGCGTCGGTCTGGGAAGGTGCCGACGTCGGTTGAAGTACCGTCATCGGTCGGGGAAGTGATCGGCGTCGGTCGGGGTAGGTTCGGACAGAGTCTGGGCGAGTTGCAGAAGGTCTTGACAGGTTCGGGATAAGGTTTTAGACAGAGTTGGGACGGGGTCTGATAGAATTAAAATAAGGTTTAGACAGAGTAAGGTCGGGTTTTTGGTTGAGTTTGGGGGTATGAACAAGGATGTAAAGAAGGGAGAAGATTCAGGATGACAGAAATAATGAATAACTAATAATCAGAAAGAAAATGAAAATAAACACAGAAAATACTTACCTATCAGAAGCCGTGATGAAAGCCATAGTTGAGGTTGTCTGTGCAGTGCCAGAGTGAAATGAACGCTGGAGTTGGTGGATGCTAGAGTTGATGGATGCTGGAGTTTAGAGAGTCTGTAAATGTCAGAAATCAGAGAGGAGATTGAATGATCGGGTTGATTCTGATGAAGGCCCGAGGACGGTTTCGAGAGACGGTTCGATAATCGTTTCAGGAAACCGATCGGGAACCGAATGGTAACTGATAACGGATAACGGGATGGTGACCGATGTCAGCAAGATTGTCGACGTCGACTGATAAGTGACCGACATCGGCGACATCGACCAGGTAAAGACCGTCATCGGCAGATGCACAATGAGGATAGAGTCTAGCTTTTAGTTCTCTGCTCATTGTTACATGCTGCCAGGGTCAAGGTTGGTGGAACAAGTGATCGACAAGGGTTAAATAAGTGAAAAAGAATAAGACAGGGAATGACCAGGGGAGTCAACACGATTTTGGTGTCTACATTTGCCCCTTTTTGTCTTGTTGGTTGTTCTGATGAACTGCAAGACAAAAATAGGAGTGATTACCCCAGGTGAGGGATAAGGTTGATTTCATCTTGTTGGTTGTTCGAATGAACTGCAAGACAAAAATAGGAAGCGGATAGGTTGCCCCGATTATGGATGAGGTATTCCCCCTCAAAGCAGGAGTCGAGGGAAGGGAACCGAGAATCGGGTGCTGATTTGACAAAGAGTGGATGAAAAAGGGGTGAGGGTGAATGCTGTAAAAGTCGTGATTGCACGCATACCACTGCACGAGATGGTCAGGTCAAAAGTGTCATAGGTCAAGGGTCGAGGAGTGCCAAAATTGAAATAACCAGGCCCCAGCATTTAGTCGTCTGCTAATCGGGTCACTCAATCTAAGCTAAAGCTCCAAATGGTCATCGTGTTCCAGGTATCCTAGGCTCAGGAAGTGCTCCTAGAAACACAAAAAAACCACAAGTAGGGTGGATCAACCGGTTTGCGATCCTATACTTGTGAGGGTCCAAAAAGGTCTGCGCACAATTCTGCTAACCAGTCATGAGGTAGCATACACGCAAAAACAACCAAGGCAACAGTGTCTTGGAAGTAGTCGAGGTCAGAGGAGATAGGCATGATCTCCAATGGTTGGTGGTCGAGGGGAGGAATGGATGAAAGGATGTGGCTGAGCTAACCCCAGAAGACCCCATGTCAACTGAGTGCTGCCTACATAGCCCTGGTGATAGGGCCTCAGGCCAATGTAGTTCTCCCTAGAAGGGAGGGAGGGTCAAAGGGATAAAATGGGTCATGGTCAAGGACAAGATTATGGTTAAAAGAAGGAAGGAAGGTTTGTCCATCAGAGAGATGAACAAACGAGAATGGTCGAGCTAACCTCAGAAGACCCCTATGTCAACTGAGTGCTGCCTACATAACCCTGGTGATAGGGCCTCAGACCAATGTAGTTCAGACAAAGGGTCTGAGTGGTAGACAGGTGGTTAAAATGGTTGATAGATTGGTCGATGATTGGATGTGGTCAAGTGTCGAGATGATGAGGGGAAGATGAGGATAAGACGATGCTACAGATGGTGTATTCTGTAGAATTGGTCAAAAGGCTTTCATCCCTAGCAAGTTTCCATAGTCGTGATGGATGTATGCTAAAAATGAATGAAGGTTGATTTATGCTTTAGTAAGTATTGGTTTATGCTTAACATAAATTGGGTCTAGTCGATAGTTTCCATGTGTACTGGTGTCCATAGAAACTATGTGAAAAGGACAAGGGTGATGATAATGTCATGTTGTCGAGTTGTTGGTCTGAGAATGTTTTAGTTGAAAAAGGTTTGGTTAAAGGTGAGCAAAGCGAAAGATATGTGAAAGGCATATTGCTCTTTCATTGACAAGGACCAAAAAGATAGCATAGATAGGGGTTATGAGAACCAAGAGCCCCATTCATGCGTGACGTCGTTGACCGTGGTTATGTTAGAGCGGTAATCAAATCACTTAGACATTAAAGTGAGCTCGAAGTCCCTTGAGCAGGTGATAGGAGGAGGAAGAAGGGTAACCCATTTTAAGAGCAGAGATAACTTTGCCCCTTTTTATAGGAGACCCTGAGATAACTATAAGTCAAGTCCATGACCTTTTTTTTTTTTTTAGCGCAGACTGATCAATGCGGGAAGCCTGCAGAGAGATGTCGTTTGCTTGGTGGTCAGGTTGTGAAGCTGATCAATGCGAGAAGCTTCTAAAATAGTGCTATTTATTGCCAGATTTAGTCATAGCCGTCCTTCGAGGGAGTGGTCTAGATTTTTGTTTAATATAAGGGCTTTTGAATAGCTGTCCTTCGAGGGAGCAGTCTATTAATTACAGCAATGATAGTACAACTGTCCTTCGAGGGAGTAGTCTGCTTTTTGATTTTGATATTGATATAATGACCATGGATATTGTGACATCTTGATTTGTTTTGATAGAAATGTGAGTTATGGACAAGATTATAGAACGTCAAGGGCTCCCTTTTATGAGGACAAAGCATCCATACAGCATAAAAGGGTTATAGGAATTGTTAAGAGGAATAGGGTTGAAAGGAGGTAGGATTAAGAGGACAGGGATTGCTCAAGGGACAAGCTCAAGTTAAGTGTCAAGTGGACGAATACTCGACTAACAGTAGAACGGTCGTAGATGCAACGCATTAAGAGGCTCAGGTTCTGGGCGTCCATCAAGAGAAGATAGACGAAAAGTCCCTGATCCATACTTATGCGTGATAATAAAAGGTCTGAGCCAATTAGGAGCAAACTTGCCTCGTTTACTTCGCTCCATATTGGTCACGTGTTGATTCTCTTTGAGGATGAGGTCTCCGATGTTAAAATCTCATTCTCGCAGATTTTTGTCATAGGTGCGTTTGATGCGACGTTGATAGACATGGAGATGATTAAGGGCAGCAAGACGACATTCGTCAAGTAACTCAAGTTGAGCTAAGTGATCTTGACGAAAGTCATCATTGGAAAGGATAGCATGTAGAGAAATGCAGAGAGATGGGATCTATACTTCGAGAGGTAAGATAGCCTCTGTTCCGTACACGAGAGAAAAAGGGGTAGCACCCATAGAGGTTCGGATGCTAGTGCGGTAGGCCCACAAAGCGAAGGGAATGTGAATGTGCCAATCCCTGCCTGTGTCACTGACCACTTTCATGAGAATTTTGGTGAGAATTTTGTTGGAAGCCTCGACCTACCCATTTGCTTGTGGGTAGTAAGGCGAAGAGAAACTGAGTTTGATGCCGAAGGAGTCGCATAGCTTTTGGACAGTTTTGTTTTTAAAGGACTTGCCGTTATCGGTGATGATTTTATGAGGGACACCGAAACGACAGATGATGTGGGTGTTGATGAAGTCGATGATCTTGTCGGCTTTTGTGGAAACGAGAGGAATGGCTTCCACCCACTTGGTGAAATATTCAATGGCTGTGATGATGGATTGATGACGAAGAGACGAATGAGGATTAATCTCACTGATGAGATCTAAACCCCATTGAGAAAAAGGCCAGAAATCCTGAGCAATTTGTAAGGCGTGACTGGGAAGATGAAGCAAGTTAGAGTGCTGCTGACACTTGATGCAACGCCGAACATAGTCGCTACAGTCTTGATGAAGGGTAGGCCAATAATAGCCCAGACGAAGGATGCGCTTGGCAACCGAATTCCCACTGAAATGTCTGCCACAAATCCTATCGTGGACTTGTTGAATGGCTTGAGATGCTTTAGTGGAGGTGAGACAGCGAAGAAGGAGGCCGTCGAAGCCTCGCTTATAGAGAAGACCCCCTAGCATGGTATAACGAGCAGTACGCTTGATAAAAGCTCATCGTGCATTATTAGAGAGGTTGGGAGGAATGACAGAGAAAGATAAGAAGTCTACAAGTTGCTTATACCAAGCATCTTGTAGGCTAGGGTCTATAGTGTTGACATGATGAATGTGAGGAGAGATATATGAAGGCAACGGCACACGACGCACCGTGACAAAAAGTCTGGATGCAGATGAGGAAGATGGGATATGTGAAGCAAGAGAAGCCATGGTGTCAACAAACTTATTCATGGATTGAGGAACAGTCTGCAGGAGGAAATGGTTGAAAGATGCAAGGAGAATGTCAACACGGTTTTTGTACCTTTGGAAAATTTCATTTTTACAGAGGTATGAACCGTTGACCTGATTGACGACGAGCTACGAGTCACCGAAGATGTTGATGGACTTGATGCTGAGAGAGAGGGCGGTCTGAAGTCCCAAAATTAAGGCCTCGTATTCAGCCATATTATTGGTACAATCAAAGTTGAGTTTAAAAGACAGAGGCATGGGCTCCCCTTCGAATGGGATTAGAATAACCCCAGCACCCCCACCTAGTTGACATTTGGAACCGTCAAAGAACATAGTCATCTGATAGGTGGTGTCATCGGAGGAAAGCGCAATGATAGACTCATCAGGGAATTCACACTGTGAAGGTTGATTGTCAGGAAGAGGGGCATCTGCTAGTTGATCAGCGATGGTTTGCCCCTTGATAGATTTCTGCTGGATGAATTCGAGATTGGACTCAGCAAGCAGCATGAGCCACCGAGCCATACGTTGATTCTGATATGGCTTGGAGTGCATATACTTGAGAGGGTCAGTGTGAGTGATGACAAAGGTTTTGTGACTAAGAAGATAGTGGCAAAGCTTAGTAGCAGCAAAGACTAACACCAAACAGAGTTTCTCAATATGGGTATACTGAGTTTCATAATCGACCAGTGTTCGGCTGATGTAATAAACAGCTTGCTCACAGTGATGTTCGTCTCGGTGCACGATCATGGCACCTAACGAATGGTGAGTGGTTGAGATATAAAGGTAGAAGGGTTGGTCATCTTTAGGTGGAATGAGGACTGGTGGAGAGACCAGATAGCGTTTTAAGGCTTCAAAAGCCTCTTGACAGTTCTTATCCCATGTAAAAATGACATCCTTTTTAAGGAGATGATGAAAAAGTTGACAGCGGTCTGAAAGCTGTGAGATGAAGCGACGAATGGACTGGAGCTTGCCTTGCAATCTGTGAAGCTGCTTGAGATTAGTCGGGGGAGGCATTTCGAGGATAGCGCGAATCTTGGCGAGATCTATCTTGATGCCACGGAAGGAAACAATGAAGCTGAGAAGCTTACCAGAGAGGACCCCAAAGACACATTTCTTGGGGTTAAGATGAACATGGTACTAAAGAAGATGAGAAAAAATGATTCTGAGAATGGTCAGATGGTCGCGGCGAAGCTTGGACTTGCTGAGCAGGTCATCCACATAGTCCTCCATGATTTTGTGGAGGAGATCATGGAAAATGTAGGTCATGGCGTGCTGATAAGTGGCGCCTGCATTTTTCAAGCTGAAAGGCATGACTCGATAGTAGAAAGTCCCCCATGGGGTGATGAAAGTAGTCTTGTGCTGATCTTCCAGAGCGATCAGGATTTGATTGTATCCTGAAAACCCATCCATAAGAGATAGCATCTCATGGCCGGCCGTAAGATCAACAAGCTGGTCGATGTTAAGAAGAGGAAAGTCATCTTTGGGACAGGCTAGGTTGAGGTCGTGATAGTCTGTGTAGATCCGAATCCCCCCAGTTGCCTTGGTGACTGGGATGATGTTAGAGACCC
This sequence comes from Torreya grandis, assembly GCA_037957365.1. Taxonomy (NCBI): domain Eukaryota; kingdom Viridiplantae; phylum Streptophyta; class Pinopsida; order Cupressales; family Taxaceae; genus Torreya; species Torreya grandis. The sequence continues at coordinate 699,410 of JARHVA010004109.1, forward strand.
ACTGTGGATAGTCGATGGGCTGGATGGAGATAGAAAGGAGGCGCTGAAGTTCCTCTTTAACAAGGAGGGCAACGTGGGGATGCATCTTTCAAAGCTTTTGCCTGACAGGCTTAGCCTCTGGTTTGGTGACAATGTTATGGGTAACGATGGTGGGGTCGATGCCAGGCATATCACTGTAAGTCCAGGCAAAGGCCTTGCTATGGTCGGAGAGGAAATGGGTATAGTCAAGCTGCTCCTGAGCGTCTAAAGATTGGCCAATCTTTGAGACATGAGGAACATCAGAAGAAGGAAGGTTGATGTCAATGGTTGATTCATTTAACATAACTTGGGTCTCAGAAGGGAGGGAGCGCTGGATGAAAGAATCGTCAGTGCCCATGTAAGAAAGAATGGCATCATCGTCAACGCAGTGAACAGTGTGAATGGTTGCCGACTCATCTTCGATCATGCTGGGAAGAATGAGAGGGAGAGATTTGGACACCCCATTGAGCTGATAAGTCAAGGGGTTCAGGTGAATGGTGTTTATGGAAAAAAAAACTAGGAGGAATGGAAACCACTGACTCCATAGGTGAAGGTGGTGAAACAGGCGAGTGTGGAGGAAATTGGTCAAGGATTGGTTCAAGACAAAGGTCTAAAGGGTCTTGAGTGGGGTCGTGATATCCCAGACCATACCATTTCTTGGCATCGTCATCATTGAGCAGTTGGATAGGCTGATGGGAGCCCTGCTCATAGCGTCCGAAACCAAAACCCTTCCATGCACACCTGTAAAGGTAAGTGTGTGCAAAGGTGGGGTTGCCAAGAAATGAGAAATCTGATGTGAAAGGTTGAGGTGAAGAAAGAGGATTACCGTCAAGAGGAGCTTGATTAAGCCCCCCATAGACGAGGTTGGTGCGAAGGTGAGGGGGACCATAAGGTATGATCATCCCTATCCGATGGTCGTAGCTGGGGCTGTGATGAAGGCGTCCATACTCTTGTGGAGTTTGGAACATGTCTAAAGCCAGCAAGCGATATTCTCCCAATGAAAGTCTTTGGAAGACATCTTCCATGGGGTCTGTGGTTATCGCTTGAAGGGGAGGTGTAAGGGCGACCACCTGTTGTGAACTGGTCGAAGCTTCTGCAAATGGAGGCAGTGCCGAGGTTAACGGCTTGATAGGAATGAGGACATCGTTTGGACGGTAGGTGGTGTTGCATGTTTTGAAGGGCAAAGGGTCAGCAGGAATGGTGTGGACTTGTCCGTCATGCTCAAACTTCACACAACAGTGCAAGGTGGAGGGGACACAGGACATGGCACGGATCCAGGGTCGGCCCAGCAAGATGTTGTATTGGAACTCTCCTTCGATGATGTAGAAGAGCTCTGGGCTGTGCGTGGACCAACGCGAATATGAAGGATGACTGTGCCAATGGTCGTGGTAGTAGTGTCATTGAAAGAGCACAAGATCACATCAGTTTTGGAGACGCAATTCTTGGGAAGAGCCAACTGATCAAAGGCATGAGTGGAGATGATGTTGATGCTAGCGCCCCCATCGATCAAAACGCGTTTAATGCGTGTCTGATCGATATAGGTAGTGATGAAGAGGGTGGCATCTTGATCTTCTGTGTTGGATGTGGGAATCTCAGAATCGCTAAATGTAATGGAGGTGATAGGGGCTAAGGAGTGGACAAGGGCAGCAAGTGGCTGGGGATCCTCGGGTTAGACCTCCGCTGCCTGTAGGGCTTGGATGAGGGCCTGACGATGTTGGGGCGAGGTTTGGATGAGATCATAGAGGGACATCTTCATAGGCGTCTGGTGAAGCTGTTTCAACATGGAATCGTGGATTGGTCCAGAAGAAGAAGAAGAAGAGGAGGGTTGAGGCGCGCCAAGGATAGAAATCTTAGGCTTAGGCGGTTGAGGTGGATTGACAAAAGGGTAGGTCAAAGGAATGGTGGCTTTTTCTTTTGCCTTGTCCTTCTGTGACCTAGTGGTGATGTGAATGGCATTGATTTCAAAGATGGGAGGTGAAGATGATGAAGGGGTTGTAACCGGTTGATGAGATGTGGATGGATTTGAAGAGGTAGAAGGTTTATGAGAAGGAGTCAGGGGGTGGTCGAAAGTGTCCTCAAAGAGAAGAGTGTCTTTCTCCAGATAACGGCGAATGATAGCCTTGAGGGCACAACAAGTCTCGGTGTCATGTCTTGGTGTACGATGATATAAACAAATCTTTGTGTCATCAAACCAGGAGGGTTTAGACCTGAGAGGTTGGAAAGGCTTGATGGGTTGAAGAGTTATGCTAGAAGTTTGCAAAAGTCGTTGCAAGATTAAAGAGTATGAACCCACTAAAGGATCCGTGCTCATTGATGTATGCGATGTCGGTGACTTTTGTTTGGGCGAAGTTAGAGGGGGTTTTCATACCACCTTTTGGGTTGATGGTGCGATGACAGGTTGAGACAGTATACTCTTCATGAGAGGTATCACCCTTTTGGGAGAGGGTAGGCTAGTGGTCGGCAAAGGAAGCAAAGGAGGCAATCGGTTTTGATTAAAGGTTGGAGCGGGAAGGACTCTGGTTAGGGTTGAAGGATGCGGGCCCAAAATGGAGGGCAATGGTGATGGAAGAGGTGGCATTCGCCTCTATGGTTTGGCAGTCTTTTATGATTTAGGTTGAAGATTACTATTAGTTGAAGTTTGGTTTAAGTCCACCTTCACTTGTGGATGAGTGAGGTTGGAGACGGGGCGAACGCCAAGTGATTTGATAGGTTTAGGCGGAGTAGATGAGGGTTTTGGTTTTGATGAGGTTGATGGAGATGTAGATGGTCTGGAAGTGGAGATCAGATTTTTGTTGATAGTCTTAGGAGGTTCTGCCATGGGAGGATTAGCAGCATGACATGAGAGGGCCTGGGCTTGTTGAAGAGCTGTAAGATGGTCCCACAATCCCTGATGTTCCACTTTCTTAGAAGGGAGAAGTTTGAGTCTCTCCACTAGTCGAGAAAATGGCTGAGAAGATGCGGGATGAAGTTTGGGCTCTTGAGAAGACGTCGACGGTTGTGGGACTGAAGGTAAGACGGGTGTAGTAGTCTTGGGCCCAAAGCATGGTGAAGTCTTGACAGGTTCATGTTTGGTTGGAGACGAAGGAGAGATAGGTTCTTCCCTGGGTGGAGAAGAAACTGGAGAATGAAGCTCCTCAAGCGGGTAAAGGGCAGGGATGATAGTGCCCTCCACTTGTGGTCGAGGAGTAGGAAAAGTTGGGTCCTCCATGGGTAGCAAGAAGGAAGATGGTGAAACTGGCGGTGCAGGTAAGGTCGAAGCATCCTCCAAAATGAGAGAAGTTGAGGGAGAACTAGCCGGTGAAAGAGGTTCATCCACATGTGATGGACTGATGGATGAACTCACCTCTTGGGGTTGGTTAGAAATGAGGGGCGAGACCGTATTGACTGTTCGAATATTATGTTCATGTGTATTGTCAGTCAAGGTTTGGACGTTGTTTTGGGTTGGTGGATGATTAGGGAACGGTTGTTTGAAAATATCGATACCCTAATTAGGAGGGGCATTAGGATTGTCGAGGATGAGGTCACCCTTTTCCAACATGTCTTGGACTATGTTTTTAAGGGTTTTACAGTTGCCCGTGTCATGACCTTTAACACGGTGGTAGTTACAGAAGTCATTTTCCCTATACCACGCAGGGATGGCGCGTGAGAGATCAAATTATGGTGGAGGTCAGATCTGAGGGAGATTGATGGCCCCTTATTTGACGAGTTTTTCCAGCACAGACGCGTATGATTCTCCAAGTGGAGTAAACTGTCGCTGTATGTATCTCTGCTGAAATTGACGAGTGGCGCTCATAGATGTGGATGGTTCAGATTGATTAGTTGAAGGTGAAGAGGAAGAAGATCTAACAACCATAGCATTTTCTGAAGCTTTAGATTTAGAATTGGACGAGGAAGGCTTAGAAGAGGGGTCATTGGTTTTGGAGTTGGGATTCTTACTCCGCAACTTGACTTTATTCTCCTCAATGGCACGTAACTCAAGTTTACGAGCCATCGTGAAGGCTTCGTCAAAAGTGCGGAAGGTTTGAACCCTCAAGGTAGAAGAAATATGTTTAGCGCAGGCTTGAGAGAAAAGTTCAATAAGCTCAGGCTGGGGTAAGGAAAATGAAAGTTGATTGATAAGGCCCCTCCACCGAGCAACGAAATCAGCAATGGATTCATCCTCGAACTGGCGGATAGAATAGAGGTCTGTGATGGAGACCTTCTTGGTGATATTGATGGAGAAATGATCGAGGAAGAGCTGGGCCAGCTGAGTGAACATGAAGATGGAATGGCTGGGAAGAGAGCTATACCAGTCAAGTGCAGCACTTGAGAGAGACATGGGAAACGTGCATAAGAGTAACGCATCGTCGTGGGCGATAAGGTAACAGGCGTGTCTGAATGCCCGTAAATGTTGTTGTGGGTCTTCCTTGCTCTGGAAATGAGAAAACTTAGGAAGTTCCCACTGGCTGGGATATGGTCTGATGGGGACAGAAGGATGGATGGGCTCGTTGCAGATTTGTTCGTATGAGAGAGTATTGCGTGAGCCAGTAACGGAGGTCTCTAGGTTGGACATTTTATCCATCAGCATCTTGATAATATCTACTGATAGATTGGCAGGTGGAGTGCCTCCTAGATTGTAAGGCGCTTGAAAGAGGCTGGAAGAGGTATACGACGTAGTCGGTTGTACCAATAAGGGTGCAACGTACGGATGACTAGTCGTAGGGACAGAAGAAGTGACTAAGGATGGTTGGATGGAAGACATGGCTAGGTTTGATGTGGTCATGGGAGGTTGACTAGAGGTAACATGGGCCAATGGATGGGTAGCCACCCTAGTGTTGATAGGAGTAAGGGTAGGCGGAATGGAGACGACCAAGTTTTGAAAGGGGGTAGAAAGTGGTTGAGTGGGTTGAGATTGATTGGGGGCCGAAACCCTGGTGAAAGTGGGCCCAACGATGGAAGGAGAAGCCACACTTGGATGGTTGGTAAAAGGTTGGTCATTGTTTGAGGTAATAGCCTGGGTATCTAAGGGTTGGACTATGGACGCCGTTGATACGGCCGCAGTTTCGAGGAGAGAAGTCGGCATTCCATAGATTGGATTGCCCGAGGAGTCTCGTGTTCGGCTATTCGCGAGATAGTATTGCAAGGCTGCGGTATTGAGGTCCAAGAATCGTATGAAATCTTGGTCCCCTTTTGGGATAATAGGCGTTTGGGTCGGAGATGGTCTGGTAGGAGTTCTTTCAGTTTTTGAGTTGAACTCCATTATAGGGTTGGTTGTAGGCGGGGTAGACGGAAGAAGATGATGCCTCGCGTGATCGACTAGAGCCTTGGCTTGGCTACGAGTCAGAACCATTCAAGGCAAGGAAGAACGTCCTCACAAGCTCAAACAAGCAGATAAGAACCAAAAAGATGAAGACACAAGCAGATCCTAAAACCCTAGAAGTAAATTATTAGGATTATAGTGGCTTATGCCTTAGAATGTGTGTAGAGGAAGATTGGCTTTGTGAGTCGGGTCCTAGAAGAAGCAGTCTATGGAGGGTTTTGGGTTTTGTTATGGTGCTCAAGAAGTCTGTGTTAGGGTCTGGTACGTGGCCTGGTGCTAAGGAGCAAGCTCCCCTCACTTCACGATTCCAGTGGTTAGCTGGTCTCGCTTAGCCAAGATATACCTCGCCTAGAGTTTATACTCTGCCAGAGAACGGAGTGGGCTTCCCCCTTGGTGATGAAATCCAAGTAGGGTCACCGAGACGGGTAAGGTATCCGCTGGGGGATGAAATCCCAGTCAGGCCTTGTCTCAAGTAAGTTAAAATGTTTGTTTTGTGCAGGTGGTTTGGTCATGTAACATCAAGTGATCTAGATTAATTCAATATGCGGTTTAATTACTATGTGTGGTCTAAGAGATGCAGGCAAACAGAAATGAATGCAAAGTGTTTTAATGCCCAAGTCGAAATGTTTGTTCGTATGAAGACGAATGGAGAAAGAGTCGAAGAATATGAGTTTTAGCTAGTCTAGAAGTGCAAGAAAGAAATGTTCATTTTAGTTTTGCTTATGATGTCGTTTAAGAAGAGACGAAAGGAGGTGAAAAGGAAGAAACCTAATGCGCCTAAATGAATGAAAGAAAGAGAGAAAGAACCCAAGGAGGACCTAGGGTCCCACCGGGCGTGCCAGAATGTTTCTATGCAAAATTGTTTTCTACATTCAAAGAAGAAATAAGAAACTGAAAGAAAATGGTTAAGGCTAGAAGTACCTGATAAAGTCGAGTGCACCAAAATCAGACGTTGGAAGATTCTCCTCTTTGGCTGTGGAGGAATGACACCTACAAAAAAGAGACTAAAACACGGAAAGATGTTAGTCAAAGATATGGTGGGTTGTCAGGCGAACGCCTGATCCCAGAAGTATGAAGACTCCCTAGAAGGATATCAACCCACTGATAAAAAAGTAGAATATTGGACGCAAGTAGATAATAAAAGATAAAATGATAGAAATAAATGACAGAAAATTAAAATGTGTACCTGATAAGCGGCACTGTTCTGCACAGTCACCGGCGTTGGTCTCTGTGGTGCTGGCGTCGGTTGAAGTATCGTCGTCGGTTGGGGAAGTGACCGGCGTCGGTCGGGGCAGGTTCCAGACAGAGTCTGGGCGAGTTGCAGAAGGTCTTGATAGGTTTGGGACAAGGTTTTAGACAGAGTCAGGACGGGGTCTGATAGAATTAAAATAAGGTTTAGACAGAGTAAGGTCGGGTTTTTGGTCGAGTCTGGGGGTATGAACAAGGATGTAAAGAAGGGAGAAGATTCGGGATGACAGAAATAATGAATAACTAATAATCAGAAAGAAAATGAAAATAAACACAGAAAATACTTACCTGTCAGAAGCCGTGATGAAATCCATAGTTGAGGTTGTCTGTGCAGTGCCAGAGTGAAACGAACGCTGGAGTTGGTGGATGCTAGAGTTGATGGATGCTGGAGTTCGGAGAGTCTGTAAATGTCAGAAATCGAAGAGGAGATTGAATGATCGGGTTGATTCTGATGAAGGCCCGGGGATGGTTTCGAGAGACGGTTCGATAACCGTTTCGAGAAACCGATCGAGAACCGAATGGTAACTGATAACGGATAACGGGATGGTGACCGACGTCGGTAGGATTGCCGACGTCGGCCGATAAGTGACCGACGTCGGCGACATCGACCGGGTAAAGACCATCGTCGGCAGATGCACAATGAGGACAGAGTCTAGCTTTTAGTTCTCTGCTCATTGTTACATGCTGCCAGGGTCAAGGTTGGTGGAACAAGTGATCGACAAGGGTTAAATAAGCGAAGAAGAATAAGACGGGGAATGACCAGGGGAGTCGACACGATTTCGGTGTCTACATGAACCATCCATCTCAAGATTGAGATGTGTGGTTAAGGATTAATCCAATTATGTAATTAAAATCCATAAATAGGTTCATTAATATTTGGGATATAGGATCAATTTGAGAGGCATGGAGGGCATCATGAAAGACATTGATGAGGCATGGAGGGCATGAGTCCTGATATTTGTGGCATATATGGACTAGGGATGTATTCCCAACAAATGAGGTCACTTGATGATGCAAATATTCAATATCCATTTCCAAAAATAAGTTTTCATTAAGTTTCTATGGAATTCTTAATTAGTCCTTGATTCAGGTTAATTAGCTCTTAAGCATGTTTAAGCACTTTGTGCACAAATTAACCAAATGGATCAAAATGCCTTGTTATTGGTTTAAAATTTGACTGGATTAGAATTAGAAGGTGATTTTAGATGCATTGGATCCATTATCCTATTTAGGATGTCACTAACAACAAATAAAAAAGACATACATCTCATGTAAGAGATTTGATAGGAAAGATCAATCTAGAGCACCCAGGTGCAAATTTGGCATTTTGACTCAAAATGATCTGATCAACGTTAGTTGGCCCATATATTGATTTTACCCATTTAAGGATACCCTAGCAAAAATTGTTTCTTGAATATGTCAGTTTCACATCATTTGGCATGTTTTAGTATTTTTAGGCCAAATTGTGCATTTTGGGTGGAAATTGGTCAAAATCCTGGTTGGAGGTTATTGGTAGATTTAGGTGTCTATAGGAAGAACCACCAACAAACAAGATGAGAAAATATGCAAGAATTTCTTGGCTTGATATCTCTTTTGAAGATATGATGTTTTTTTCTAAATGTTGCATTTTTTAGGAGTTTTGAAAATTTTAGTGTTATTGAGTTTTTGGAATATGATATACAAGAATCTTATGCAAATAGAATGTATAGGAAAGTATAATTTTTTTACAAAGAACCATTTAAAAAGGGAACACATCCTTGGGTAGGGTCTCAAACAACAACTAAACTAGATATAATGTTATTCAAAACTAGACAATAAAGTGGGAGGAAAAGGGAATACCACCCAACAACAAATTATGATACAATGAAATTGATATGGAATGAGGAGAAGGATCATTAAAGAGGCAAAATAATTTACATAGAGGACTATCAAGTAGGGAAAAAATGTTGAAACATTATGATGTTCTAAAATTCTACCTATAAGGATGTGTTGATGATGACCAAATCTAAACCACATTTATAAATAGGATTATAAACACAGATAGAGTAATTTTAAGTCACAATCAAGATCAATACGGTAATAGGACATGGGAAAAATATGAGGTTGGACCCAAGATTGAAAAAATAAAAGGAAGGGGAAAATAATGTGAAGGGAATTCCCCCAAGCAAGGTATCTCATAGAAAATGTTTAAAGAATTTAAGCATAAATTTTTTTAAGATGTATAATGTTCATGGGATAATCTAGCTCATACCCTTCTGGTGTAGCCAACTTGTATGCCCTATAACTATAGTTTGTAACAATGAAAGCTCCAAACCAATTTAGATCAAATTTACCTTTATTATCACATTCAACATTGGTATTTTTATGATTCTCTTTCTAGACAAGATCACCCACTCCAAAGTCTCTTGGGATGATGAACTTGTTATAAATATGGTGTAGCTGATTTTGATATGCTTTGAGATGACTCAATGCCGTTAACCATTATTCATCCAAGATTTCCAAATATTATAGCTTGAAAACTCAATTCTTTTCATCACCAATGATACCCTATAATGAAATACATATGGCAGGTAACTTGATCTCAATAATAAGGATAGACTGAGAGCCAAAAATTAGGGAATATGGTGTTTCACTTGTAGGCATGTAGATATTGGTATGATATTCCCATAAATTAGGGAATAATTATAAGTGCTAATCATGGCCAAATTTATTGACAATAATCTTAATAATTTTGACAATTATATTATTAGATACCTCATCTTGGTGATTACCTTGAGGGTAATAGGGAGTTGACCATTTGTGTTTGATATGGAAGTGTGTACATAGGGTTTTCACATCCTTATTCTTGAATTTATTACCATTATAAAATATAATGGAAGTGAAAACTCCATAGTGGTAAATTAGGTGATTCATAATGAATTTGGAAATATTCTTTCTAGTCACAAAGGTGATAGAAATTGCCTTAACCCACTTAGTGAAATACTCAATGGTAGTTAAGATATGCTTATGTCCATATAAAGAAGTGGGGTTTATATTACCAATGATATTGAGTACCATTGTAGAAAATATCTAAGGAGTAGTGATAGGTTGAAGTGATCATGAAGGAGCATGAATTAAATCACCATGCTTTTGGTAAGTAAGGAATTTATTGACATGAGCACATATTTGATTCCATTATGGGCCAATAGTATCCTATACTAGGGAGTTTTTTAGCAAGGACCATTTCACTTGTATGGGACCCAAAAATACCTTCGTGCATGTCTTTAAGTGATAATTTAAATTTACCCAAATTTAAACATTGAAGCAATGTTTGATTATAGCTTGTATGATAAAATGCACCACCAAGTAAAGTGTAACAAGAAGTGTTATTAATTAATGACTTTCATTGGTTTCATGATAGGTCAATGAGAAGAAGTTGGTCTTGAAGGTAAGTGTATATATCTTGGTACCAAGGGGAATCAGGACTAACAATATCACCTACCATATTGTCAAGATAACTAGAAGCTAACATGAGAATATTTTTAATAAGAAATCGATATTCACAAACATTAGAATAAATTTTAATGAGTGACCCAATTATTTCCATGGCATCCACAAATTTATTTTTAGCTCTTGGTATTTTCTCAAACTAAATAAATTCAAAGTTTCGCTTGAGATTATCAACCATGTTTTTATAGGGTATAGTCTTCTCATCCTTTGTTTGATACTGGTCTATAACTTGATTGATGATCAATTATACATCTCCATAAATGAAAAATTATTAAATGTTCCATTGTATTATAAGATGAAGCCTTAAAATAAGTGCCTCATATTATTCAATATTATTGGTGCATGGAAAAGCTATTTGAAATACCTTGGGAATGAGATCCTGTTGTGGCATAATGAAAAGTATACATGCTCCTAACACATAGGTTGTGAAGGAACTATAAAAGTATAGTTTCCATTGGCATGACTCCTTAAGAGTGAAGATAGATTCATCTTGGAAATGAATATTCAAAGGATGGGTATCTAACAAAGGTGACTTTACAAGTTAATCTAAAAGTAATTTCCATTTGATGGAATTTTAATTAGTGTATTCAATGTCTTACTCATTGAGGAGCATAATCCACTTTTACATACAACCTATCAACACTGCTTTAGAAAGAAGATATTTAAGAGGATAAAATTTTACAATGAGAAGGATAGTGTTGTTCAACATATAGTGACACATATTTTGTGATGCAAAGACTAAGGATAAACATGCATTTTCAATAGGTGTATAATTATGTTTGTAAATGACCAATGTATTGCTCAAATAATATACTGCACATTACTTTCATTTGTCATCATGTTGGGCCAAAATTTCCCCCAAGGCATGTTCAATTGCTGAGATATAAAATAATAGGAGATTTACTGACATAGATAGGACCAATGCTTGTGGGTTTTAAAAATATATTTTTAATTACTCAAATGTATCTTGACAATCCATACTCCATTTAAAGGTGGTGCCCTTATTCAAGAGATGAGTGAAAGGATGTCATTGATCAACAAGCTATGAAATGAAGTGATGAATAGACTAGATTTTATCCTACAAATTTTAGAGACATTTCAAACTACAAGGGGGAAGAATTTATGTGATGGCCTTCACCTTATATGGATCAACATCATTTGCACTATGGGAAATAATGAAGCCTAGAAATTTTATTGATGTGAATCCCAAGACACATTTACTTGGGTTAGGGTGCACCCTATATTCTTGAAGTCTCTAAAAGATACTCCATAGAACTTATAAATGTGTTAGATGTTTTATTGACTTTCCTACACTATCATCAACATAGTCTTCAAAAATATCATGCATCATGTCATGGAAGCTAACAATCATTGCATGTTAATTCATAGAATTGGTGTTTTTAAGCCAAATGGCATTACATGATAACATGATGTTCCCCATGGAGTGGTGAATGCTATTTTATGTTTGTCTTCTAGTAGAATTTTGGGTGAAGTTTTGACCTAGCCTAATTAAGCTTCTCTCAATTATAGGTTTATCTTTTTGATTTTTTTAATTATCAATTTCCATATGATTTCCACTCACCATCATAAGGACCTATCCTTATTCAGACTTGTCAAAAATGGTCACACAATAGTGTGATTTATGTGGAAGGATTTGATGCCATTATATTTATCATGGCATGGGAGATCGCAAGAGGTGTTTGAATTAGTTAATTAGAGAAATATTAAAATAAATTATATGTAATATTATTAGATAATGCTTAAAATTTGAATTAGTTAAGCCTTCATTTCCAAAATATCCTACTAAATTTTCAAAGTGTCGATTTGTAAGTCTTGTGATAGGGAAAACTTTCCCACATCAACTTTGGTTCAAATTTTTATGACAACCCTTTCATGGTATTCAATTCTTCCCTTGTAAATTTTATAAACGTTTTTAATTAAATGGATGGGTTAAGTTATTAAGTGGTGGAAATATATTTTATAAGGGAGGAAAAATATTTTTTAGGGGGATATTATACTTGGTGAACAAATTTAAGAGGGGAAATTTTTTTATTATATTTAAAGAGGAGGTGTTATTTTTAAAGGTGATTTATTGTAAATATGTTAGTGTTTCTATCTAATTTTCACTTTTTGCTAAGTGTGAAAAGTAGAAACTAGTTATGAAAGGTGTGGAAGAATACCTTATAAAGTACATGCATTGGTTCCAAGTGATTGTGGAGAGATCCTATTTGGCTTGGGAGGATGACCTAAAAATAATGAAACACTAAAATAAAGTTTTTTATTAGACAAGTAGACGGGTGGATTTCCTAGCACGAGCTAGATCCTTGGAGTGAAAGATTTCTAGGAGGTTGTCAATCCACCTATTTTAAACACTTAAGTTGATAGATATAAATTATGTAATTTTCATATAATAACAAAAAATGAAACTAAAAATATAAAATAACAACAAATAATTAAATTTGAAACCAAGAAGTTAAATATTTTGCCAAAACTATGACTAGATAAGTTAACTAGTGCTAAAAATTGATTAAGGCAAAGTGGTGGTACCATAAGGTAGTTGGGTATGTTTGATAAGTAGTTGATGGGGATGTAATAGGTGGTACCACAAGGTATCTAGTTATGTGAAATTCCAATGGGTTGAGAAAATATGACTAAGTTTAATAGTCAAGATTACATAGAGACTAAAGTTACCACAAAAAGGTCAAGTTCTAAGATAAATGACAAGGTAACCAACCCTTAGTATTGGTCATATCTAATTATGTTAGTCTTATCAAGGATTTTATATAGGGTTAGTGTTGACTTAGGTATCTAGGGTAGGAAGTACTCTTGAGAAAACAAAAATGGTTTGATTTTGCATGAGGTGGTGAAAATGTTTAACATTTCAACATGGCAAGGTTAGACATTGCAGTCAAAAGTTATTACAAAACACACCAATGTTCTGGGTCAGAATCAACTAACATCAAGGTGGATATGGTGAAAGCATGGGTGGATTGGGTATGGGTTAGAAGGGGATGGCTGAACTAAGTCTAGATGCACATGGGAAGTGGATGATGCCTATATAGTTCCATGGATAAGAATCCAAAAAAAATATCAGGCCAAATGTAGTTCTTTTGAGGTGAAGTGTGTTGGTTAACTTGGTTTCCCCATTTTTATATCATGTAATTAGGTCCGGTTGAAGGATGTTGGAGAAAGGGAAGTACCAAAGGGTAGAAAAGATAGATATCAAATAGTTTTTAATGGGTGTGGTAGAAATGGTGGATGAGATTACCTAAGATGCAATTAGATGATTACATAAACTATGCAAAAGGAATCTATAGCCATGGATAAGTAGGTTAAATCATGAAATGTCTACAAACTTTTTAAAGAAAATAAAATAAAAGGGAGAAATATGCTTTATCAAGCTTTAGAAAATTTGGAACTACTTGAATTGCTATGATGATCTGACAGGTTCTTTCATCACCATCCAAGTAAGTTGACATTGTGCTCATGCCACAACAATTTCATTAATAGGTTGTGAAAGGTTAGTATGCAATGATTCAAGGAAGAAAAGTAGTAGAGTTGGTAAATGAGAAGTGACAAAGATTTTAACCCTTTACCTTTGAGCTAGTGGGGTCCCAAAATAAGTAAGCATTGAGTTTTGAAAGAATTTACCAGAAGACTCTGAGGGGTTTTGGAATATAGAGTGAGGTAAATAATAATATTAATTAAATGAGGGAGTAGGTTGTGGATTTCATGCATTAAAGCAAGGATTATTTTAAGGTGTAAGAAGATTTAGTCTAGGAAGGGAGAATCAAGGGGAATAATTGGAAGGTAGGGTGCATGAGTGGGTATAGCTAGCATCCCCACACAGGTATCCGAAATCTTCCATTTGAAGGTGGTTTTAGTTTTAATTATAACATCTTTGAAGGTTAGAGTAAAATGGGTTGAAAATAGGCAAGACCAGAAGAGGTGGGGAAATAATTTTCATCTTGATGGCTTAATAGTGCTCATGCTTACTGGTTGGTCATATGAGCTCGTGGTTCTAGCCAATTATGTTATAGAGTTGTAGGATTGGTATATATCTCATAGTAAACCAAAATCAAGTGGAAGACCTTGGAGGCCATAGCATGCTCAGAATTAGTAGAGGGTTTTAAAACAAAAAAGGTGATAGGGAGGGTGAAGGTAGTAGTTGGAGAGAGATAAAAAAGAAATTTTGAGCACAACACATAGAGGAATTAAAGGAAGAAAGGGATGCCCCTGAAGTAATGAACTTGAAAACATTTTGTGCATTAAGGCAAGGGCATGGAGGACATGAGGAAGTAGACAAGGAGATGCATGCATAAGTAGTATAACTAGTGATCACACTCTAAAGAGGTCTAGGTTGAATTGGAGAACATAAGGGATATCCAAAAAGGGATGAGGTGAAGGTGGACCAGGAGATGGATGAAGAGAAAACAATTAGGTCATAGATAAATATGAAGGTGAAGAAGGATGGAAGAAGCCAGATGTGGTCATATAGGTTAGGAAGAGTAAGGAAGGGCATCAAAGGAGATGAAAAAAATGAAATGAAATGGAGAAAAGAAAAATAAAAAGTAGAAGATGGGGAGTGAGTGATGCAATAAAGAATGATAGATTAGAGAATTGAAAAGGATGGGGAGAGAAGTGTAAAAATCATGAAGGGTAAGGGGAGGATGTTAAATATGGGAGGCCATGAAGGGTTTGAAAATAATTCTAAAAACAAACCAAGGAGAAAATAGTTTGGTGATGAAAATGAAAAAAATAAGGCAATAAATAAAAGAAAATAGGAGGAAAAAGGAGTAAAATGAGGACACAAAAATGATGATAGGAGAGTGAAGAAGTAGGTGGTATCTTGACCAAATAAGCATGGATGATGATGGATAATGAAGCAAAGTATATGGTGGTTTTGGAGATGAGAATGGGATGGAAAATGGGAAAGGGGTTAAGAAAAACAAAGGGAAGCAAAGGATGGGTGGGTAAGAAGGTGAAGAGAGAAGGTAGGCATTAATCAACTTATTAGAAGATTTGAAAAGTGGAAGGGGTGATGAGAAGAGATTATCAAGCCAAAAAGTGGTGAGATGGTGAAGAAATAAGGAGATGTAATGAAAGGGAGTGAGATGAAACTAAGGGATGAATATCAGGGATGATAAGAACAAAAAGGAAGAATTGAAGAAGGGATACAAAACATGGATACTCACATAGATGCAAATGATAAGTGAGTATAGAGATGGAAAGAGGAAAAGGGGAATGCAAAGGGCAAAAGGCAAGAAGAGATAATAAGAAAAGGGAAATTATAGAAGGCTTCTCAAAGGATAAAGGCCCAGTTAGAAGCTAGTTATGGAGGGAAAAAAAAGGAAGACAAAAAGGATGAAAGGATGGAAAAAAGAAAACAAAAAGAATTGAAAATGGGCATAGTGGGAAGAGTGGTAGAATGGAAGAGAGTGGTGGTACACATAAATAAAAAGTGTAGAAACAAAAGAAACAAAAATCTTGCAAGATGCATAGTATGATGTGGAATGGGTGAGGAAAAGAGAGTGATAAAGAGGGTGTGAAAAATATCCAAGGGCAAGTGGAGATGATGAGGATAGAGAAAGAAGTTAAAGGTGATAAAGGGAAAGGTTGGTAATAAGGTGAAAGAGAGGTAGAGAATATAAAAGGTGGGTGAGGAAGTGAGCCATGAAGCATATGCAAGGAAAGGTGATGGTGAGGCCAATGAAATAGAGTAGACAGTGGTTTTATGGGAGATAAGAGGGGTTAATGAGGAAGGATGTCAAATCTTGTGTTAAAATAGATTGACAATTTGGAGGGAGGTAGGTGGTGAGGATATAGGTAGAGAAGTGGAGGAAAAAAATATTAGGTGAGAAGTGCCAATAAAGTAAAAGATGTGGCTGAGCTGACCTTAGTAACTAAGTGCTATCTACATAGTCCAAAAAGACTTTAGGCTAATTTAGTTCTCCCAACAATGGGGGAAAAACTTAAGAGGAAGTATTAGATGGTGTTTAAACATAAGGATGATTAAGAAAGAATTCAAAGCTTTTTTGATGTAGGATGCCCTATGCAAGAGGGCACTGTTAGCAGTGGAAATGAGTGAGAAGAAAAGGGGATGGGAATTAGTTGTTAGTGGTTGAGATACCCTTATAAGTGAAGTAGATTATACATAGTCCATGGACATTAGGCTAATGTACTTTAATAAGGTTTGGGTGAGTGGTGTTCAAATTGGTTGCCCTAATTTGATAGACCACATGGGTTGGTTTGCGCTGAGGGAAAAGGTTTTGTAAAACAATAGTTTTGGGTTTTGGTGAAGGTGTCGATGAAAGTAAATGTTGTATATTGGTAAATAGTTACCATAATTATCCCAAATTTATTAGGATGAGAGATACAAATGTGAAAGGTAGGATAAATTATAAGGGAACACAATGTTAAGTACCATAAATGATCTTAAATGGAGCTAATCCAAAGAAGAGGTACCTTTGTTAGGAGGTTACACCTTCTAAAATTATGTGAGGGTAGGATTTTGGAGATAGTGTCTACCAATATGAGCCATGTTTTATGAGGTGGGGTTCTATTTATATCTACAGAGTCACTTTGGCCAAGGTTCATCATTGTTACGAGCTAAGTTTTAAGGGCAGTGGTAAAGTGATTACCTACAAAGAGTTTCTTTGATGGTCAACTAGATTCTACAAGGAAGTTAGTAGTGTGGTGAATGATAGAGGATGGACCTTAACTGACCTAAGAATTTCATGGGTAGGCTAGATAAATGGTGGCCATGTCTACATCCTCTATCCCAGCTTCATGGAACTAATGACTTATTGGTTCTCCTAGGTTAGGCTTAACCAATAAGACGTTGTGAAGCTAGGAGAAGGTGATCGTTCCCCTACTATGGATGATCTTTCAATTGACGCAAAAGAAAAGACAACCATATTTGAGTAGAAACTACCAATGGTTTTGGTTTGACATTTAGAGCATATGGTAATAGACTGGTAGGAATAGGAGGGTAAAAGGGGTAAGATGGTGAATGTACTGCTAGTGTGATCATTATAGGTGAATAATGTCTACAACAATAAGGATTTGGGAGTTACCACCACCAACAACAATCATAGTTTTGATGGCATGATCGTTATATTGACCCATGGTTAGAAGCTAATTTATGTCAACTGAGGTAATGGTTATAATGATGCCAATGATCACTAGGCCCACAAGGATCTTAAGATGATAAAATAAGAAAATACATCATATGCAAGTCAGGAGATAAGGTCAACATAAATATATCCTGATGGTGCATAATGGATTTATCAAGGTGACCAATTGGATTAAGGGTTATGTGTCCATATGAAAAGGTAAGTAGACATGACCATTTCAAGTGAGAGGATGGTTTAAAGGAATTAATTACATCATATGACCTTCCTCGTTAGTGGAATGATTAATCACGTTGGCAAAGAAGAATGGTCAGGTATTTTATTTAAAGAATCATGATAAGGATGAATGTCTATCATTGAGTTTTTTGTTTTTACAGGTTATAGAGAGTGAAAAGAACTACATAAGGTTGAAGATGGTGAATAATGGGAACAATGATGGAGATAACCAACAACCTTTAAAACCTAAAATAATCAATATGGTGAATGTGCGAATCTACCAGATATTGTAACATATAATGGAAATAATGGAAGTACTACTAGATCAAAAAGAGGAAAGGCACCTATGACCTAAGTTTGAGCCTAAATGTTTACCTCTATAGCAATGAATAAGGCAATAATTTCACTATGTAGGATGTAGTGTTGGAGAACATGACTATTGGCCTATCTACATAAGGTACCCTCATTATCCAAGGGGATGTGCACTAAGGTATAATTAGTGGTACTGATGTAAGAAGAAAAACCATAGTAGAGGGATGTAATGGCTAAAATAAGTGAGTAGGGTGAAAGACCCAGAGTAGAATATGTTTCTTTCCTTGTGGGGATGAATGTGGAAGAAGAGAACCTAGTACACCCTTTAGTGATTGATGAGATAGGGAATGGTAAAAATGTTAGTTCAAGGAGTAATCAAGTAGAAGGATGGATGAACACAAATCCAGAGTCACCATATAATTATTCTAATGCTTAAGTAGGAAAATAATGTATGTAGGGACCTTAGGTGAAGTGTGGATAGTCTGATAACTTTGTATGCACCATGTGACTCCTCACACTTGAAGTAAAATATTGCACAATTTACTATAAACATGTAAAAAATGTGTTAGATATCATTGGTAAAATGTTATTATGATTAAGGTTGTCTGGATCCTTATGAATGTTATGGTTATGGTTATGATTGGCATGGTTATGATTATTGTAATCTTGCTTAATATAAAAATAATGATTATTTTTTGGTGGAATACTGGATGGTAAAAGTCATGATGAAAACATCAACCAAGCACATTAAGAGAGGAATAGGGCACGATGCTTTGTTTTTGATAAGGACTAAAAATAGACCCAAAGTGGGATCAACTTAATGAATATAAGCCATTAAAATGTTGTGTATGAGCATTTGTTAGTCGATAAAAAAGTTTATTGATTATAGGGTTTCAAATAAGCTCTAAATCCCTTAATTTATAGATAGTCTAAAGGGAAGATGGGTGATAAGTGGTGTGAATGGTAATAGGTGATATGTATGATAACCTCATGTAAATTAGTTTTCCCCATCTATAGGTGGCCTAAGAATGGTAATAGATACGTCCATGCCATATGTTAGATGTAGATTGATCAGTACAAGAATTCTCCATGGGAAATTTTATTATGGCTTCCAACTTATTATGTTGCTTGAGAGCTAATTGTGGCTTTAAAATTTGTTGTGATAGTGGCCCATTTGATTTATTAATATATATGGGAAGTTGATCGATGTGGGAAGCTTCCATGAAATTACCCTACGTTTGACAAAGTTAACTCAACCATCCTTTAAGGGATTGGTCTAAGCTTATTAGCTTTGTTTTAATGTTCTTGATAGCCGTCTTTCAAGGGAGCAGTCTACCTTACATGTGGTAATTTTTTTTTGTTTTTGGGAAGATGTCCTTTGAGGGAGTAGTCTTCAATGCTTAAGATATCGACCCAATTAATTGTTTCAAGATGAAATGTGTTTAGATATGGACCAATCCAATTAGGTTCAAAGGTTTACCTTTATGAGTGAAAACTTTACACAAGAAGGTGAATGATATGTGAAAGGGTGTGGTTTTGAGAGACAATGACGATGGGATTCCATCTTTTTAGAGATGAAAAGTATCCATGAGAACCATGCTATGGGTAGAACTATGGTACCTATATTTAGGATTAGGCCATGACTGTGATAATTAATCACATGGTTATATGTTATAATCAATTATCCTCAAAAGGAGAGGAGGAAGGTGGGTGAAGGTTAAAATCTCATAATCAAGGGTTGAGCTTAAGTTAGACAAACAGGTGAACTTGATCCCTTTTTAATAGAAAAATGGATGTAGATTGAAAACATTTAGAGTCTTAGGTTCTGATTTGCCTTTGAGAGAGGATAAATGATAAGCTCCTCATCCATACTTATGGGTGATGATGTAGGGTCTAAGCCAATTTAAAGCAAACTTGCCTCGTTTACTCTTTTCCATGTTGGTCACGTGGTGGTTTTATTTTAGGATGAGATATTTGATATTGAATCCCTATTATTTTAGGTTCTTGTTATAAGTGCATCTGATACACTCTTGATAGATATGGAGGTGGGTAAGGGTTGCTAAATGATGCTCATCAAGTAGCTCAAGTTGAGATAAATGATGTTGATGAAAATCTTACTCAAAAATGAGTTCCTTCAAAGATATGAAAAGAGAGGGGATTTGGAATTCAAGAGGCAATACTCCCTCTGCTCTAAAGATTAGAGAAAAAGAGGTAGCACCCATAGAGGTTTGAATGCTAGTGTGATAGGCCCATAAGGTGAATAGGATGTGCAAGTGCCAATCCCAACCTGAAGCACTGATAACTTTGGTTAGTATTTTGGTGAGGGTTTTATTAGAGGCTTCCACTTGTCCATTTTCTTATTGTCACTAAGGTGAGGAAAATGTTAAATCGATGCCAAATGCATCATGTAAACCTTGGGCTTACTTATTCTTTAAGGATTTACAATTATCGGTGATTATATTATGAGGAACACTAAAGTGGCAGATGATATGGTGGTTGATAAAGTTGAAAATATTTTTTGCATTGGTAGAGATTAGAGGAATATATTCTACCCACTTGGTGAAGTATTCAATGGCTATGATGATGGAGCTATGTCATTGCGAAGATTGGGGGTTAATTTTACCAATGAGAGAAAGGCCAAAAGTCCTTAGATACTTGAAGGCTATTGGCTGGTGCATGATGTAAATTAGCAAGTTGTTGACATTTAACACACTTTTTTACATAATCACAATAATCTTGGTTAAGGGTGGGCCAATAGTAACCAAGGTGATGGATATGTTTAGAAACCATTAGGCTGCTAAAGTTTCCCCCATAGATCCCATCATGTGTTTCTTTGATGGCATGAGAAGCTTCATGGCTATGTAGGAAATGAAGAAGGAGACCATCAAATCCATGTTTGTAAAGGATTATTCCTAGTATGGTGTAATGAGATGTACTTTGAACAAAGTTTATGTGGGTATTCCTAGAGAGGTTGGGAGGAAAGATGCCTAGATTGAGGTAGTTGAACTTGGTCATACCAAATGTTAGATGGGGATTCCTCCACATTACAAATGATAGGGAGGTCGGATTGACCATAATAGGGTATGGTAAAATGATGAACAGTGATAAATATTTTGGAATTGGAAGGTTGAGCAGGGATTTGAGAAGCAAGGCAGGCCATTGTATCCACACATTTATTGGTAGATCAGGGAGCGGATTGGACTAGGTAATGTTCAAATGATTTTAAGAGTTTATCAACTGAAAGTTTATATTTTCTTAAGACATCATTCTTACATTGATAGGATCCATTTACCTAGTTGACCACAAGTTGGGAATCACCAAAGACATGGATTATCTTAATTCCCAAGCTTTGAGTAGTTTGAAGACCTATCACTAGGGCTTCATACTCAGCCATATTATTAGTGAATTTAAAGTCAAGTTTTAAGGAGAGAGGAAGGGGTTCACCATTGAGATGAATGAGAATAACTTTGGCACCCCCTTCTTGTTGGCATTTTGAGCCATCGAAGAACACGGTCATTTGGTAGGTTATGCCATATTCTTGAAAAAGAGTCACAATAGACTCATTTGAAAAGGCAAGACGAGGTGGTTGGTTATTTTCTAAAGGATATTCAACCAATTGATCAATAATAACCTAAAATTTAATCAACTTCAATTGGAGGAATTCAAGGTCAAATTTAACTAGGATCATGAGATATTTATCCATACGCTAATTTTGGTATGGTTTAGAGTGCATGTATTTGATTGGGTTGGTATTAGTTATGACATAGGTTTTATGGTTAAGAAGGTAGAGGTAGAGTTTGGTGGCGACTAAGGTTAATGCTAAGTAGAGTTTCTTGGTGTGTGTATACTAAGTCTCATATTATATAAGCATATGGATAACGTAGTATACATCTTGATCTTTATGTTGTTTATCTTGGTGAGCTAACATTGCCCCTAGGGAATGGTTAATGGTAGAGATATATAGGTAAAAGGGGTGGTCATCCTTAAGAAGAGTGAGAATAGGTGGTGACAAAAGGTATTATTTGAGTGAATCAAAGGCCTCTTGACAGTCACTATTCCATTTGAAAGAGACATCCTTCTTTAGAAGGTGATGGAAAGGTTGGCACCAATCTAAAAATTAGGAAATGAAATGGTGAATGGATTGGAGTTTTCCCTATAGGCTATGGAGCTTCTTAAGGTTGGTTGGAGGAGGCATGTCTAGAATTGATCTAAATTTAGCAGGGTCTACTTTAATTCTATGAAGAGAGATGATAAATACAAGAAGTTTTCCTGAAAGGACCCCAAAAATTCATTTTTTTGGGATTAAGGTGAACATGATAATATATAAGGCATTCAAATATGATTGTAAGAATAGTCAAGTGATCTGTTCAAAGTTTGGATTTCCTAAGAAGGTCATCCACATAATCTTCTATAATTTTATGAATGGTATTATAGAAAATATAAGTCATGGCATGTTGGTAGGTTGTACTAGCATTTTTTTAAACCTAAAAGGCATGAATCTATAAAAAAGGTCCCCCAAGGGGTGGTAAAGGTAGTTTTATGTTGATCTTCAAGAGCAATCAAGATTTGATTTTAACCTTAAAACCTATCCATGAGAGATAAAATCTCATGACCAACTGTATGATCAACAAGTTGGTCAATGCTAGGTAGATTAAAGTCATCCTTAGGGTAGGCAAGGTTAAGATCATGAAGGGCCACACAAATATGAAGAACACTAATGGATTTGGTGATAGGGATGCTATTTGAGACCCACTGAGGGTAGTTAATGGGTTGAATAAAGTTTACATATATGAGACATTGAAACTCCTCTTTGATGAGAAGGGTTATGTGAGGGTGCATGCATCAAAGATTTTGTTTAATAGGTTGTGCATCATGATGAATGACTATGTTATGAGTAGCAATGATAGGTTCAATCCTAGGCATATCATTGTAATACCAAGTGATTGATATGCTATGATCTTAGAGGAAAGAGGAGAAATCTTGAAGTTCCTTAGTATTCAATGATTGGTCCAATTTGATAATGCGGTGGTTATCCAAAGTACCCAATTTGATATCGATGGTAGATTCAATTAACATAGTCAGGGCCTTAAGGGGAAGGGATTTGTGGATAGAAGAATCCCTTGTACTGAGGTTGGTAAGAATGGAATCATTATCTTGATGTCAAATGGTGTTGATGGTGGGAGAATCATTCTCTTCCATTTTAGGATGTATGAGTGGAAGGAATTTGTTTTGGCCACTCTTGTGGTAGATGAGGGGGCCCAAACTTACAATATTGATTAAAAAAAGTTAGGAGGGATGATATCAGGGTCTTCAAGTGGAGAAAGTGATTGGTTTGGCAAGGATATGATGTTTTACTGTATGGTGGCAATGGGTTTGGGTCAATTGGTAGATTCTTGAGGTGGTTCATATCCAAGGCCAAATGACTCATGAGGTTGTAAAGTTTTGAGATGGGGTAACTCATGAGGCCCTTATTAAAAGTGATTGAGGCCAATTCTTTGCTAAGCACATCTATGAAGATACAACTTAGCAAACTCTAGTTTTCTAAGATAGGAAAAGTTAGAGGTAAATGGTTGGATGGATGATGTAGTGGTAGGATCTAGAAGTTGCTAATCAAGTTTCCCATAAATGAAAATCATTTGATGGTTAGGGAGACTAGTGGGGATGATGGCTATAATGTTAGGGTTGTAATAAGGGTCATGTTTAAGATTCCCATATTCATGGGGGGTAAGGAAGGCATCTAAGGCTAAGAGTATATATTCCCCAAAAGAAAGACATTGAAATGTGGTTGTCACAGGGTCTTCTATAGGAATATGGGAAGAGGGGATAAATGAGCTAGTGGAAGCTTCATCAACATTAGGTGTGGAAATGCTATGGGTTTTGGCAAGTGAGGTTGTGTTGTTGGTAGATGGTTGTGAGGTGGATGAAGGAGGAAGAAGGACATCATTGGGATAATATGTCATATTTCAAGATGTAAAAGGACTAAGGTTAGTTTGGATAATCACAACTTGCCCTTCATGTTCAAACCTGACACATCATTTTAAGGTGTAAGGGACATGACTCATGGTATGAATCCAAGGGCACCCAAGTAAAATATTATATTGGAATTTTCCTTCTATAACATAAAAAAGTTTGAGAATGGTGTGGGGCCCTACACAGATATGGAGGACAACTGTGTCCAAGGTAGTGGCTATGGAATCATTAAAGGAATGAAGGACCACTATGCTTTTAGACATGATGTTCGGGGGTAAGTGTAGCTAGTCATAGGCATGGGAGGAGATGATATTGATGTTGGCTCTTCCATCAATCATCACCCCTTTGATGTAGGTTTGATTAATGTATGCTATAATAAAGAGGGGGGATCAAGATCCTCTAGATGAATAAAGAGTATTTTTGAATCTTTAAAGGAGATAAGGTTGGAAGTTTAAAGGGCCCTAACAAAGGTGGAAAGAGGTTTAGGGTCATTAGGTTGGACCTTGATGGATTGAAAGTCTTCTATGAGTGCTTGGTGGTGATGGGGAGAGGTAGAGACTAACTCATATAAGCTCATTTTTGTCAGAGTTTGGTGAAGTTGCTTGAGGATAGCTTTCTGAACAGATATTGAATATGGGTTAGGGTATGGAGGGTTAGATGGGGAGGTACCTAATATAGACACCTTTATTTTTTTTGAAGATAGAGATGGTTGGATATTTTTTTTTTGGGAGTTCAGGGAAGGGTAAGTCTAAGGAATGAATGCCTTAGACTTCCCTTTATCCTTCTGTTGGGCTTGAGATTGGGTAATCATTTAAATAGTGTGGATAAGGGGGTTTATTTGATTGGCAATGAGGTGAAGGGGGTTTATTTGATAATAGGTCATCATATTTATATAGGCTATGAATGAGTGTTTAGAGAGATTTACAATTTTTTGTGTCATGTCTTAGTGCCCTATGGTATGCACATATCAAGTTATCATTGAACAAAGAGGGTTTGGTACATTAAGGGTTAAAGGGTTTGATGGGTGGTAAGCTCAAGGAAGAAGCTTGCAATAACTAGTGGTGAATAGTTAAGTAAGATTTAGCTAAAGGTGGTAGATGTTTAGTGGTTTTTATTTTGGGTGTTGAAGTGGGAGGTTGTGTAGACATAGGTTTGGTGGTATGTGTCTTAGATAAAGTGGTATGCTTGGTTGATGATTTTGGTTTTCGAATGATGGTTAATGGGCTAGTGGCAGAGGAGGGAAAGGTAGGTAACTTAAGAATTGTTGGTGTAGTGGGGAAAGGTTCTTTAGATAGAAGTATGAATGTGTGACCAATAAAGGTAGTGGGGTTTTGGTAAAAATGATGGAATTTATGTTTAAGGTAGAGGGATGGGGACCCAAAATGGAGGGCAAGGTTGAGGGAGGTAAAATTTGGGGTTTTTGGCCCTTTGGTGATTTTACCTCTGTGGTTGTTTTAGTTGTTGGCTTTGGATGGGATTTGGTCACTTTAGTTGTCTTGGTGGGTTTAGGTGTTAGAGGGTAAATAAATTTGGAGGAGGTTTTGGTTGGTTGGGTGGAGGTTTTACTTGGTTTAAAAGAACTAGGTTGGTCTACCAAAGAGGAGGTTAGAAGTTCTAATTTGGTTCCCTTACCTTAATCTTGACCTTTGATAGAAGGTTTTGCAATTAGAAGTTGGGTGGATGAAGTCATCTTCTCTTGTGAGATATCTTAAAAAGAGGGGTGGATGTTTCTGTGATAGGGGAGGTAGGAGTGGCATCCTCCAATGGAGGTGTGGATATGGTTGCTTCCTTTGTTTAGGTGTCTAAAGGAATAAAAGGCAACATTTTTTATTTCATTAAGGGAATGGGGAAAGAAGTGGTTGAGGTAAAATTTACTTCATTAATGGGTTAATTAGTAAGTATATTAATAGTATGTTCCTCATGAGATGATTCAGGTTTATTTTCATGATGAGGGGTAGAAGGAGAATGATTAGGGAAAGGCTTGCAGAAGATGTCAAGGGTTTGGTTCGATGGTGTATTAGGATTGTATAATGTAAGATCCTCCTTATGAATGAGGGATTAAACAAGGTATTTAAAGGTATTTCACCTATTGATGTCATGTCTTATGACTCAGTGAAAAGTGCAATGTTCATTCTTATTATACCAATCAGGCATGGGGTGAGAAGCATCAAACTATTGGGTGGATTAATTGGTGGAAGTTGGATGATATTGGATTTTAGTAACTTTTCCAAAATATAAGGATAAGGCTCCCCAAGTGGAGTTAGATTATTATTATTATTATTATTCCAAGTTAGATTCCTTTGGTTTCAATTTGAATAATTAGGGGAGTCAAAGGTTTGGTTCCATGGGTTTTGTTGGTTGGTAGATGGTGGTGGTGCAACTTTGAGGATAATGACATTGGCAGTTGATTTATTTTTAGTGTGGGGATTGGTTTGGTTGTGTGGTTTAGAAGAAGTGGTATCATTAGATTCTTATTTTTCAACTTTAATTTTCTCTCATCAATGGCTCTGTTCTCTAGTTTGTGAGCCATGGTAAAAGCTTCATCAAATGTTTGAAAGATTTGGACATGAAATGTGTTTTGTAGATGCCCAGGTGAAGAGCTATATAATATTAGGTTGAGGCAATGAAAAGGAAATTTGGTTGATTAGGATCCTCTAATGAGCCATAAAATTGACAATAGATTCATCTTCAAATTGCCGAATGGAGTAGAGGGCAGTAATAGAAACTTTCTTGGATATATTGATTGAAAAGTGATCCAAAAAAGTTTGGGCTAGTTGGGTGAAGGAGAATATGGAGTGTTTTGAGATGGAACTATACCAATATAATTTGGTCCAGATAAGGACATAGGAAAGGTACAGAGGAGAAGAGTGTCATCATGGGCAATCAAGTAACATGCATGCCTAAATACTGTTAAATATTGTTGGGGGTCCTCCTTGCTTTTAAATTTAGATAATTTTGGTAATTCCCATTGTGGAGGATATGGTTGGATAAGGACAAATGGATGGATGGGTTCATTACAATTTTGGTCATAATAAATAAGGTTATGTGATCCTAAGATGGATGACTCAAGGGTAGTCATTTTGTCCATTAGCATCTTGACCAAGTCTATTTGGGGTTGCTGGGTTGGACAGGGATATGACACATTTTGTTGGGGCTAGGTGACATGGGAATAATTAATAGATGGTTGGGATGATGTCACATGTGTGTTTGAGGTCACATAAGATTGGGTGGAAGGTGAAGGTATGCATACTTGTGTGTTAGGAATATATTGATAACACATCATGGGTATGTGTTGGAGGGTTGATGTTGGGGGGTTTATGTATGGCATCAAAGTGATTGGTGGGTTAGTTGGTTGAAGGTGGGTAGTGACCAAAGTGCTTATAGGGGTAAGTGTTTGTGGTATGGAGAGTACCAAGTTATGAAAGGGGGTTGAGGTTGGTATATTGGTTAAGCTGAAGGGAGTGGTAGAAATGGGTGTGGAAGACACCATGCTGAAAAAGGGGTATAAGTGATAAAGGGTAAAGTTAAACCAATGTTAGAGGTATTAGTTTGGGTAATAGGTGTTTGGGTGGTGGTGGTAGATGGACTAATGGTAGAAGATGAAGCTTGGCTAACAAAAGGGTGGGATGATGCAACACCATCCATATAGTGGTGTGATATACCATAGGGTGGATTCATGGGAGGAACTGAAGCCATCGAAGTATGGTAGGCTAAGGTATTAAGATAGTTTTGTAAAGCAACTAGATTTTTGTCCAGAAAGGTGGTAAAATCTGAATTACCTTCAGGGATTATTGTAGGCATTGTAGGTGGGGGAGAATGGTGTGGTGAAGCATGGGGTGATCTATCAATATCTGAGGTATAATCTATGGATGAGGAGGAAGAAGAAGATGGTGGTGGGTTATTTTGGTTTTTCACATGCTATCTAGTTAAGACCATATGAGAAATTTATAAATAAATAATGAACCTGTTACCTCACATAATGAGCAAATAAAGAAAAACCCAAAGCAAACAAAGCACACACTAAAAACAAATTAATACTAGGATCTATTTTAAATTGCTTTTATCTTATGCCTTAAAGAATGTGAAAGGGGAAATTGGATTATAAGTTAGGTACTAGAAAATTAATCTAAGGATGGTTTTTGGCTGAATTTTGGTGCTCAAATAATTTGCACTAGATCAGGTACATGGCCTGGTACTAGGGGCTTTCTCCCCTCACTTCATGATCCCACAGCCAGTATAGGCGCTTAGCTAATAAATATCATTTGTTTAGAGTTTATACTCTATCAGAGAATGGAGTGGGTTCTCTCGTTGGTGATGAAATCCAAGTGGGATCACTGAGTAGGTTAAGGTGATCCAGAAGGTGATGAAATCCCAATGCGTCTTGTGTCAAATAAGTTTTTATGTTTAATTTGTGAGCGTGGTTTGGTAGTGTAACATATGTGTGCTATGATTAATTCATAATGAATTTAACTAATCTAGGTGAGCTAATCATTACGTAGGAAATACCATGAATGCACTCAATTTTAACTTAAAATAAGAGTTTGGTGTCTTTTCATGTAAATAATGAATAAATAAAATGCATTTAAATGCAAGATGTAAAATGCAACCTATCCCTAGGATGAAAACCTTTTTTTTTCTTTTTTGGAAAAGAAAAAAGGAAATAATTTTTTCTTTTTCATAATTTATAAATAATAAAAATGTAAGAGAATTAAAATTTCAATCAATATAACTATATTCCTAAAAAACTATGAAATCATAAGGGGTCCCACCAGGCATGCCAAAATGTTTCTATCTAATTTTTACTTTTTCTTAAGTGTGAAAAGTAGAAACTAGTTATGAAGGGTGTGGAAGAATACTTGTTAAAGTGCACACATTGGATCCAAGTGATTTTTTATATATCCTCTTTTTCTTGGGAGGATGATCTATAAATAATAAAACACTAAAATAAACTTGTTTGTTAGACAAGTAGATGGGTGGATTGCCTAACATGAGCTAGATCCTAAAAGCGAAAGCTTTGTAGGAGGCTGTTAATCCACCTATTTTAAACACTTAAATTGATATATATATATATATATATATATATATATATATATATATATATATATATATATATATATGATGTAATTTACATATAATAACATAAAAATAAAAATATAAAATAACAACAAATAATTAAATTAGAAACCAATGATTTAAATATTTTGCCAAAACTATGACTAGATAAATTAACTAGTGCTAAAAATTGATTAAGGCAAAGTGGTGGTTTTTGGTTTGGTAATTTGGTAAGGGTAAATATAGTTTGATTGAGTTTTTAAAGTGGTTAGGATGATAAATATGAGATTGATAAATGGTTGAAAAATATAAGGCAATAAGTGATTGAGGAGGAAAAAGTGGAAGGAGATAAAGAGGGTGAAAATGGTAAATGAGTAAAGAGGGTAAAGGTGGTGAAATGGTAAAGATAGTAAATGGAATTAAAATGATCAAAGGTGGTAAATAATATCAATGGATTGATATTGAAAATGGTGAAAAATGGATTGAAGGTCAAGGTAATAACAAGGAAATAATAAAAGGAAATGCAAAATACATGGGTATTATCTTCCAAGCTTTATTGATGATGAAGATGATGGTGTTGTTGATGATGTTATTGAAGATAAATTCCTGAAACAATTTGGGTAGAGATTCATTGCTTTGAATTATTTAAATCCTCCAAGATGATGACCTATAAAATTATTCCCTCCTTCAAAAACCTATAGCAATATGTTTAGAACCAAATACTAACTTTCAAATTTTCCTTGAGTGAAGGAGAGGGGGGGGGTATTTATAGCATTTGATGTTAAGAAACATGCCAAAAGAGGGGAATAGTGAAATGTGGATTATTTTTCCAAGTGGGGATCATGAATAAGTCAAGTATGAGGTTAGTGGGATTCCCATTTGGGTTGGTAAGTCTCCCACCTTGCACATGGATCCAATTTTGAATGGGAATCATGCACATGTGTTTGAATGAGGCTTAAATAATTTTCACCACCCTTTCTTGTCTTCATCCAAGAAATTAAGGAGATTTCACACCAAATGTGGTACCATTTTCTATGTGGTGAAGTAATATTCAAATATGGGGTTGGTGGGGATTACCATTATGGTTTGTGAGTCTTTCACTTTGCACATGAGTCCATCTTTGAATGGGAATCATGCACATGGGTTTGAATGAGGCTTAAATACTTTTCACCACCCTTTTTTGTCTTCATTAAAGTACTTAGAGATGTGGTAAACCAAATGTGTCACCATTTTCCATGTGGTGCATGAATATTCAAAGATGGGGTTTGTGGGGATTCCCATTTGGGTTAAGAAGTCAAAAATGGGTGCTCTTTGTCTTTATAAAAGCACTAAAGAGGTAGGTATCTTATTTTGAAGTCTAATTTCATGTGTGAAGTAAAAATTCATGTTTAATAATGGCGTCCTTAAGGAAAATTCACTATATTTCAAGGGGGACCCTTGTGATGCTTAAATGAGGTCTTAGGCTTATTAGAAAAGTGTCCCAAGTGGGGTATGATGTGCCACATCAAGCCACCTCACTTCTGAGCCATGTCACTTGCCATATCACCTTCCATTCCACTTACCATGTCACATTCCATGTCACTTGCCATGTCATCATGAATAGTGATAGTGGGTCCTATAGTGAATAGTGATAGTGAATAGTACTTTCAAATAGTGGTTTTGAATAATATTATGTGACTATAAGAATAGTGATTTGGTTAGGTTAAGATGGGTTTTTAAGGATTAAAAAGGTTTAGGGGGTCTTGGGGTATTTAGTCATCTAAAAATGCAAGTGTGTAGTTTTCTAGTGTCTACAGTTAGAATAATAAACTTGTGCTAATATTAACTTAGGTCTTAACCTAGAGAATTTTCACCATAGTTAGTATGACCCATGTGGAGTTCCAAGTTGCACACCTACATCTCTTAATTAGAGTCAACATGGTAGGTATGGATGCACTATTCATTTTGAAATCAATATTAACATTTGACACATGGTGATAAACTATTCATTTAAAAATTGAGTTATTTTCATATTTTCCAAATGAAATCTCCTCACCTTCCTTAAAATGATGTAAATAGAGGGAAAGGATTGAGTATTTTAAGAAAGCAAGTAATAAATAAACAAAACTTTATTTCTATATAATTGATTGTTTCAATAGTATAAGGCTTTTTTTGGTCAGGGTGAGCCTGGGTAAATTATATATATCCCATATTCAATTTATACATGGTATTAGAGTAATCCTTGTTACCCTCTTCTCTCAAGTCTTACATCCTATCATTCTTCTCAAATTGATCTGTAGTGTCAAAAGGAGATAAGTTTGAGTTTTAGAAGCCATTTATGAAAAATATTCAATTTGGAGACTAAATTGTTTTTTGGAGTGAATATGACCATAAAAATAAATCCACATAAATCAAATTAATGGGGGAAAATTTTTATTTTACAAAATTTTGACTTTGTTTGCTCCAAATTTACATATTAAGGCTACTAGTTACTATTGATTTTCAAGAGAATTTGCATGTTTTGAGATAGATATGACCATACGAATGCATCTATAGTTATCAAACTAGTTGGGGAGAGTTTTTGTTTCATGAAAATTAGACCTTTTTTGCTCTTGATTTGCTCGCTTTGTCTAGTTAATTTTGACCATATGTTGGGTAAAAGTATTTGATTTTTTTTTTTAAATTTTAGGGATTTTTTATTTTTATTTATTTTTAATATTGAAATAGTGTTAGAAAAATATATACATCCAAATATGCAAACCACCAAAAACTACCAAATAATCCATATGATATAATATGAGAACTAGTGATATAATGTTATTACAATATAATAAAGGTCATAAAAGAGTGGCACCAAGATAAATGCAAAAAACAACAACAAAAATATAGTCTCAGCAAAGACAACCTCTAGTTAACTAACTAGAACATTTGTCATCATTAGTCTACAAACTCTCATCCCCAAAGACATACACAAGTCCTATACCACTATCCAAAGAGACAGGTCCATTCTGAGTGCATTTCATGAGAATGGGAAAAATTTTAATTGCCATAAAAGCTACTTCATGTTTGAATCTTTAACATAATGCACCATCTCTTCAATGTATTTAAGGTTTCCATACTCAATAAATTTTTCAAGTTTCAAAAATGTTTCACTTACAAAATCATGAATGTTTTTGATAAAATATAGGTATGGATCCTCCCTAGTATCTAATAGAGAATTATCACTAGCAAAAACAATAGGTCTCAACTTAGAGACCACACTAGTAGGAAACTCCTCACAATCCATAAAAAACACACTATACCTAGGATTCTCACAATAACCCCACCAAAATTGGGGTCCTCCTCATTCTCATACTCCTGAAATACATGGAGTACATCTTTATTAGCTTCAATCCAAGCAACTATTCCATTTTTATTTGAGTCTGATGAACTGACCCAACCTGGTACATGAACTTCTACTTGTTCAAATTAAGCATCCTTCATAAGGTCCCAATCATATTTGAAAACTTGAACTTCAAAATCATGGCTATGATATATCCTCCACTCAAGAGGATGTAATCATTTTGGATAACTACCACTATTGATTAAGATATTATAATATATCTTCAACATGCTAGATTTTAGAAATCTTTCCAACTTGCTTTGAGGAGTCTC
This sequence comes from Torreya grandis, assembly GCA_037957365.1. Lineage (NCBI taxonomy): Eukaryota > Viridiplantae > Streptophyta > Pinopsida > Cupressales > Taxaceae > Torreya > Torreya grandis. Next base: position 731,780 of record JARHVA010004109.1, read on the forward strand.
TAATTGCAAAAAAATCTACCAAAAAACAAAACTAATGGTAACTTCAAGATTAAAGTTAGTAAGTACCCTAGTTTTAAATTGAAAAACTTATAAATTCCTTTGATTCCCAATGAATCACAGGATCTCAATAGAAAAGACAAGTAAACTTTTATGAAAAAAGTTACGAAACTTATTTTTGGAACACACATACCCAGAAGCAATATTAAAACACAAAATCTCACAACGAAATAAATAATTTTAAATTTTAATAAAGCTTTTACAAATCTTGGAGGAAAAAAAACATTTAAAAAAATGTGCTCAATAGTCTCCAACTCACTACACAACAAATAACGGGGATGGCCAAAATTAGACTTCAAAATAACTAACCCATAACAAGTTTGTCATACAAAAGCAACCACCTAAAAATTGAATTTTTTGGTTCAAGGTAGGAAGCTCAAATAACTTTAAATTTAAATAAACAAGTATAAAAAGGGTCACAAACATGGCACAAATGGTTAAGGTTAAGGTAAAGGATTTTGGAGAAAGCAAGTTTATCATATAGCATTTTGGTAGTGTAATAAAAAATAGGCAGGCCTTTAATCCATTTAATATTATCCTAGAAATCACAATTCTCATCAAACATAGTCACACCTATAAGTGATTGAAGAGCCTTAATTATAAGAGTAAAAGTCCTCTGAGCTGAAGGCACTTAAAATCTATATTTATTTTCAGCCCAAGAAGCCCACCCATTTAAGGAGAAAATATCCCATAGTTTATTCAAACATTTGGAGAACCAAAAAAGGCCAAACACCCTCTAGTTAAGGCAAGAGGCATTCTATTAACAATAAGGTTCCACCATAAATAATTATACCCTTGGAACCTTGATCCCATACCACTGAACATAGGAGGCACAATGACTAAGTGTTTCACTGGTTCCCAAGCCTTTTAGAGAGATAAAAAAATGGGCCATCTTACAACTTGAACTGAGAATGAGCCCACTAATAGATCATAGATATGAAACCCTTTCTAATTTAGTTTACCTTTAGGGAATCCCTTAATAATATTACTTCTAATTAGGGTCTTCCAAGGATCATCACCTTTTAAAGCCATAAAGATCCATTTTATGGCAAGGGTAATAACTTAAAGCCCAAGATATTTAAACCTTATCCCTTCAAATTTTTTGGGAATAGAAAAAACCTTCTATTCCACTGCATGCCTTTTTTATTAACCTTATCATAAGACCAAATAAAGTCTCTAATGATTATGTGCAATAGATTAATATAGGTCTTATTAAAAAGCCACTAGGAGGCATAATAAATGATGTATGAGGAGAGAACTTTTTGATAGACTTGTATTATACTTATGAGAGAGAGAGGGTGGCCCTACCACTTACCTATTTTGTTATTAATTTTGACATATAACCAATCCCACATCTACTTGAAAGAAGAAGATAAGGAAAATGGAATACCCAAATATTTGACCAACTAATTAGGGCCATTATAATACCACCAAAACTCACTTAGCTAAATTAGTGGATTATCCTCCCATCCCATCATACAATATTTGTGCAAAGCCAATCTAGACCTAGAATTAGAGTAATAAATATGCATCCTATTAGCAACCTACTAAAGATTATCCTTCTCAAACTTATAAAATAACATAGTATCATCAATTAATGGTATGTAAATGATTTAAAATGCATTAGGTAAAGAGATTCCTTTGATCTGTTGGCCAACATAGGAACTTCTCAAAATATAGTGGAGGTCTTCAACCATAATAACAAACAAGGAGGGGGTAAGTGGACATCCTTATCTAATGGATCGTTGAAGCTCAATTAATTCAGTAAGATCACCATGAACTTCAATGAAAATAAACACATATTTGAGGAGGAAATTTACCATTATGTAAAATTTATATCTAATATCGAAGGGTTTCAACATCAAATCAATAAAAGACCACTCAATTCTATCATAGGCTTTTTCAAAGTTGAGTAAGATCATTCCAATGTCTTGACTAGAATCATGAGCCCAATTCAAGCCTTCCTAACTATAAATAAGAATTTAAAGGATATAACTACCTTCAACAAACCTTATTTTTAATATTTAAAAAAAAAACTTTAAAAAAATCGTATTCATAAGGTTTATTTTTATTGATATTTAATTTTTTATGAAAAGTTATTTAAAAAAATATGTTTACGTGGTTTTTTTTATGGCTAAGCCACCACTTATCCCCTCTAGATGCATCCACCTCCTAATTACCCATGACTTTTCCTTTCTAATTGAACCCTTTAATCTTCCATTTAGCGCTGAATGCTATCCCTAGATTCTTTTCCACTGTGCATCCTTACACCCATGACTAGCTTCACCCAACCATCCTTTTTGCTATGTACAAGAAAACACAATTATTTTAATTGAAGCATTGAAAATATGAATTAGAAACATGTATTATTATACTTACAAAATTTTTACGAACTCTCCACCACCCACATTCCTAATTAAACCATTCTTTACCCCATCATACCACTGCCAAACTCTCCTTTTTCAAAAAAACATTACAAGTTTTTTGTTGAAACATGGATAATATAAATTTGTTTCAAAATATATTAAAGTATCCATCGAAATATGGTCAGTATTTATTAAATCCTTGTATAATTAGGAGGTTATGAGATTTAATTCATTCTCATTATTTTGTTGACACTATTAAGGTAGTTTTTAGTGATTTGAAGATTGTAGGGTGGGGCCCATTTTAATATGTGGTCAAACCCCCCATGAAAAACTTTATTTTTTTCTAATACATTACCTTATGCTACTTTTTCAACACTTGGTGTTTTTGAGGTTTTTTGTGTTGATCATTTTTTTAGGCCCCCTCCATTGTTAGTTTCACTCATATTTTAAGCATTATTTGGTATTTAGAGGTGATTTTTTAACATTAGAAAGCTAATTTAGATATATTCTATGTGGTATATTCAATTTTTTGATACTCCACTTGGAAGCCTCCTTGTTTCATCTACTTTTAAGGTCTACTTCATCATCTAAGATCCTACAGTTCTAAATGTGATATATTTTTCCCAAATAGCATTAGAAGATATCATTTTTTTCAGAGTGTATATTTTTTTTATATGTACCATTTTAGATAGAAAATTTCTCAAAATATTTCATTTGATGTATGCAATTTGAAGAAACTTATTATTCTCATATGTACTCCACTCTAAATCTTCATTAACACACATTTCAAAGGGGGTTTCAAAACACTATTTTATGCTTAATATAATCAAGGGTGGTTGATTGATACCATTTTGTGTGTCCAATTGTTATTTTATTTGAGTGTGTTGTTTCAAACATATTTTTTTTTACTTGGTCTCCATTGTTATGAGTTGATCAAATATACTTGTAGCACCACCAATTGTAGTCATGATGACTTGAAATTACTAGCACTATCATACATGGAAACTTTCCATGGTTTTTTTATTACATAGTAAAGGATTTTACCAGGTTACAATGGGCATAGAAATTGAGCCAAAAAATTAAATAGATAAGATCTGATGACTAAATCAATTTGACAAAGCCTTAGGGCTCATAAGTATGAGTATTACCAATGGACTTAAATTTCATGTTCAAAATGAAACATATCCTCATGCAACATGGGGTAAAATTAATAAACTTTTTGGTGTAAATAATAACATCAAAATTATTCAGATAGAGACTGGACTTTATCCATTGGCTCCTAATGATTTTTCAACCATTGAGGACTATTTATCCAAAGTCACACTTCTGAAATCACAATGAATAGGTTATGGGCATAACAAGCATGATATATTTTTGATCAAGATCATTCTTACCAAGTTGAAAGGCTCATTTAAAATCTTTGAAACCACTATTTTTTCCATCATGGATAATTTTGGAGATAAATATAAAATGCTTTACAAGATGGAATAGTGAAAGATGTTTTGTATGTACCTGATATTTTAGTGAATATTCTCTCCATTTATTAGTTTTGTCATTCCCATAGAGGGTGCATAGTGGAATTTTATCCACATAATGTTATTGTCATATATCTACAAAATCTTGTAATGGTTTTTTTTCTTGAAAAAAAGTGAATGACGTGTCTTGCCTATATCAGTTTGACACATTTCAAGAATCTAAATCTTCTCATGCACTTATTGCTCATGTTGATTCTTTGAGAAAATTATGGCATGAAAGATTTCGTCATCTTAATTTTAGGTACTTGTAACAATTGAGTACTCATAACATAGTCAAAATACTTCCCAAAGTATCTTGAAAAGATAGTGTTTGTCATGGATGTGTTCTTATAAAACATCATAGAGAAAATATTTTGAAAGAAAAGTCTTGGCATGCCAAAGCTTCACTTACATTTTTCAGAGTGACTTAATGTCTTTCCCTAAAACATCTTTTTATGGATCCAAGTATGCACTCACATTAATTGATGATTTCTTTAGACAAATTTGGGTGTAATTATTGAATTAAAAAAGTGATGTTTTTGATCACTTTGTTGAGTTCAAATCATTTATTAAGAAGCAATCTAGATTCTTGAATTAGTGGCTTTAGATAGATAATAGAGGTGAATATGAAAACTATGCCTTCATTGATTTTTGTGCTAAGCATGGAATTTAGCTGTAGCATACAATTCCATACACCCCTCAACAAAATGGTGTTATTGATATTAAAAAAATCACATTAAAATAAATGGAAAATTTCATTTTTCAAACCAAGAATCTAGTCCAACAATTTTGGGCCAAAGCCATCAATTGTGCCAATTATATTTAGAACCATAATCCTCATCAAGTTGTGAAAAATTTGACACTATAAGATGATTGAACTAAAGAGAAGCCTCATATTTCTCACTTTCATGTGTTTAGTTCCTAATGATAAATATAATGCTATGGATAAGAAGAACCATTATTGCATTTTTGTTGGATATTGTGAAGATGGAAAAGCCTATCATCTTTTTGACCCTCATACTCATCTAGTACTTTATAGGTGAGATGATCAAGTAGAAGAACACTCTTTGGACTGAAATCCACCATATTCACCTTCATCTCTTCCAATTATTTCTATTTCACATTACTTGTCATTTGACACTGATGTCTTTTCAAATGATCTAGTGGATGAAGGATCTCTAGTTATTTTGGCTCCTTTACCTCCTATTGCATAAATAGTTCCATGATGGGTCAAAAATAAAATAGAATCAATTGTCACTTTGGTTGATTATCCCTCTAACCCTCATCAAACTAGATATGACAAGGCTATTGTGGGTCTTGTTGCTCATGTTCCTAATTTTGAAGATCCTTAGGCATTCCATGATGGAGTTTGTAAACTTGAATGGGATAAAGGAATGGAAGATGAATATATTTCCATGTTGAAGAATGATACTTGGGACTTAGTTATTTTTATAAAATTAATAAAAGTAATTCAGTGCAAGTGGTTTTATTACACCATGTATGCAACAATTGTTCAATCAAAAAATACAAGGCATGTCTCATAGAAAAATAGTTCTCTAAAGTTGAGGGACTTGACTATTTAGAGACATTTTCCCTAGTTGAAAAGATGAATTCCATTCACCTTGTTCTCTCTCTCACTTCTTTACATAGTTGGAAAGTACATCAAATATATGTTAAAAGTGTTTTATTTTAAGGATATTTATAAGAATAAATATATATGGAGTAACTACTAGGGTATGTACAAGATTATTCCCTTGTCTAAAAAATTTGACTATCTCTCTATGGTCTAAAACAAGCTCTTCAATCTTGGTGTGAGTGAATGGATACTTTTTTGCGTGATAATGATTTATACATATACCATTCAAACCAAACCATATACACAAAGAGGATAGATGGTGAACTCATTATACTTGTGTTTTATGTTTATGACTTGATCATCACTGGGAGTTCTTACTCTTCAATTACAGATGTTAAGTCATGCCTCATGGATCAATACAAGATGTTTTACTTGGGACTTCTTCATTACTTCTTTGGTATTTAGGTTTCCCAATCTAAGCCATGGATCAATACTACTCAACCTAAGTATAATTTGGTCATGATTTGTCACTTTAAATTGATTCATTTAAGGCTATCACTAACTCCCTTTTAGTTTAGATTAACTTTGATTTCCAAGTGTTCCACACCATCCATTGATGCTACATTATATTGATAGTTAGTAGAAAACATTCTTTATTTGAATCATGTCCAATTAGACATATCATTTATTATCAAAATTATATCTTGATTCATGTAATATCCCCATGAGAGTCATTTTCTTGACTCCAAGAACATACTTCATTACATTCATGGCATAATCAATTATGGCATTGAGTATACATCAGGGGGCTCAACTTAGTTAGTGGGTTATACAAATTCAAATTAGGCAGGAAATGCTGATGATCATAAATCCACTTTTGGATAAATATTTCATCTTGGATATAGTCCCATCACTTGGTAAAGTAATAAGTAACTTGATATAAATCTCTCTTTGATTTATGTCGAGTATGTGGAGTTGTCAGTGTAGGCTAGGAGACTCTTTGGATTCATCAAATTTTGTTTGAGTTCAAATTTCCATCTATCAATCCACTAAAATTTGGTGTGAAAATTAGAGTGATATACACATTGATCATAACCTATTGGAAGACCATTTCACTAAACATATTTATATTCACATGTACTTCATTTGATATCTCATTTAGGACCATAAGGTTAATATTTAGTAATATCACACAAAAGATCAAGTTATTGATATCTTCACCAAACCTCTATCCACAAACAAGTATGTGTCTCTTAGAAATATGTTAGGGGTTAAGGAATTTATCATTGAGGGGTGATTATCTATATTTCCTCCTTCATATTCATTGTACATGGATACTTGATTAGGCCTTGTTATTGTGACACATTTTTTAGATTTTTATGTTCTTCCCAAGTTAATTATAAGGATGGATGTTAAAGTAATAAACTTATGCTAAGATTAACTTAGGTATTAACCTAGGGAAGTTTCACCATAGTTATTATAACCCATGAAAGGTTCTAATTTTGACACCCACATGTCTAAATTGGAGTCAACATGGTAGGCATGGATGCATTATTCATTTGGCAACCAATGTTGACATTTAACACATGTTGCTAAACTATTTATTTGGAAAAATGAGATATTTTCACATTTTCCGAATTAACTCTCCTCAACTTCCATAAAATGCTATAAATAGAGGTCAAGAATTGAGTATTTTTAGCAAGCAAGTAGAAAATAAATAGAACTTTGTTTTTGTATAGTTGATTTCTTCAATGGTATAAGGTTATTTTTGGTTAGGGTGATCCTAGGTAAATTGTATACATCCCATTTTTAATTTATAAAAAATATGGGTAAAATTTATTAGTAAAAGGACCTTTTGTCACATTAAGGTATCTTTTTTGACTACTCCTTATTCATTCTTATACCTTATACCTTTTTAATTTTTGTGTCGCTTCTAAATCATTGTAAAATATAGATGAATTATTAATGATACTAAAATTTGGGGTGTCAATATATTAATAAGTGTGTTTTTTTTCCATATTTTACCTCATTATATGGCTTCATGTATTAAAATATAGACACTAAAGTCAAAATATGAGATGTTATTTGTTAATATTTGTTCCCTTCAGGAAGATATAGTCAAATTTGTAGAAGAGAACATGAAACTTAAAAAGCAAAATTATCTTCTATGTAACCTCATTTAAAAAAAAGACACTCTTGAATTCAATAAAATACCAAATTAAAAATTTAAAACATCAACTTGATCTATTGAACCCATATTATCCTATGCCTAATCCACCATCAGTCACTGCTCCCATGCTAACTAACCTTGATTTGTTAGAATCTAAGCATATTTATATTAATTTTTATGTCACATCATATACATTTGATATTTATATAATTTTAATTTTATATTATGATCTTGATGATCCTATTTATATACATTGTGATTGCCCCATATTTGATTCACCTACTTTTCTAACTAGTTCTTTTGAAAATCATACTATTTACTTCACTTATTACATGCTTTGTTCTATGGTATATCTTGGCAAAGGTCTTGGTAGGCATTCATAGGGTATTGTTTCTATTATTCAACCTATTCATTGGAATCATCATCATGACATTATTTATTCAATAGGTGTTATATCTTATTTGGGACCACTTGATGACATAGCTCTAGTTTTTATATGCTACTTTATTTGTGAGGATATTAAACAAAATATAAATTTTTTTATTTCTTATATCATGCCTAATCAAACTGATATTATTTTATATGTTTCATTATGTGGTTAATTTTTACACTTCACACTAACTCTTTCACAAGTATAGACACCATCCAATCTCATTCATCTAGAATAGATATCTAATCACTCTTAACAACATTGATATCATTCATTATGAAGACTCTAAATGAGAGGTGTAGACACTCATTTTTGGCCACTTATGTGTCTGTTGATGGTGTAAAATTGTGCTAGATCTTAACCAATCAACAATGGGAAGTTTCAAGCTATGGGATTATGTGGCTTGAAATAACCTCCAGATTTTAGAGAAGCTTGTCTCTTCTTTTGTATTGGGTGTTGGGTAAAAGGGATAGGAGATCAAACAAAAATGCAAATGCAAGAATTGAAACCTAACTATGGTGATGTGCTTGAATGTAATCCTAATCCTAACCTAAGCACAGTGAGACTATTATAGGATTCAATTACATTTAAGAGTAGACAAGTGCATGATCAATGTAAAAGGTTGAAATAACAGAAACAAAGGCTAACAACAGGGAGTTCTTTCAAAGAGACACAGTGTAGACACCGCAAACGTGTCTACACCTTGGTCCTCCCCCTTGGCCTTACACCCCTATCCTAACCCTTGGCTTCCATTTGATTAAAATAACCTAAGTATTTTAATCAAGTGGCCCCCTTTCCACCCTACCCTTGCGACCTTGGATCCTCCCTTGAATCCCTCCACCTTCCCCCTAGCATTTATTAGGCCAAATCTCTTCTTTATCTTCCCCCCACGCCCATTTTGGCATCCTCGTGACCGTTCTTCCCATCCCCCCTCGCTCGGCGGCGTGCAAGAATGGGCAGAGGCTATTTTTAGCCTCTGTCCCCATTTTGCGACCGCCGACGTCGGCGCCCCTTCGGCCGACGTCGGCGAAACTGCCGGCATCGACATCCTTCATTACCCCTTTCTGCATCCGTTACCCCCCTAGACCCTTGAGCTCAAAAACGGACTTCTCTTGGCGCTTTAGCTTTCGTCTCTCCTCTGTCTTGACCTCGTGCAACAGCAGCAACAGGTGAAAAGGCTCTAGATCAGGGATTCTCTTCTTGCAACAAGTCTTCCGTGGCTCCAACAACAGCACCTCCTTTCTTCAGTCAACAAAAAGGTAAGCAAAGTCTAGTTTTTTCATTTCATTTATTTAGTTTTCAGTAATCTATCCTATCTATTGTCCTCTGCTCCCTCTGCTCTTCCCCCTGAGAGGCTGCAAAGCCTTCTCAGGTCCTGTCCTCTGTGTCTCTTCCTCTTCCCCATCCCCCTGTCAACAAAGACCTTGTATAAGGCACCCTACCAGAGCTAGACCACTCCCCAGTCCATCTAAATTTGTCCCTGAACTCTGTCTCGCCTCCGTTCACGAACCAGACCTGTCCACAGTCCCGAAAGCAACTCAGACCCAACTACAGGCCATAACCCCGACCGACGCCGGTCACTACCCCAACCGATGTCGGCAGGATAGCCGACACCAGCAGATCAGATAACCGACGCCGGCAACATTTCCGACCTCGGCGACTGTCTTCAGCCCAACAGCTCCTTTAGGTAATCATTTTGGTCTTTTCTTTCCTTTCTAATTTCTTTGTCACTTCTATATTCTGGCATTCTGTCTTTTTATCAGTCACTTATCTTATCAAAACAGTGGGTTGAACTCCCTTAAGGAAGTTTTTACACTTCCGGGAATAAGCTTTTGCTTGGCAACCCACCGCCTATTCATCTAACATTTTCTTGTCCAAGTTTCCTTTTTTCTTGCAGGTGTCATTCCTCCATAGCCAAAGAGGAGTGCCCACAAGCGTCTGGATTTACGGTGCGCAATCTTTAGTCCAGGTACTTCCCAAGCCTTGTCCATTACTTTTTAGTTTCTTCTTTCTCTTAGATCTAAAAGCGAATTTTGAGTGGAAACATTCTGGCACGCCCGGTGGGACCCTAGGTTCCTCCTGGGTTCCTTTTTCTTCATTCATTTAGGAGCATTAGGTTCTTACCTTCTCTCCTCTCTTTCTTCTATTCTGAATGACACTATAAGCAGGACTAAAACGAATCTTTCTTCCTTGCATTTCTAGACTAGTCTAAACATCATACTCTTGACCCTTTCTCAAAACTTGTCTTCATAACAAACATCAAATTTCAACTTGGGCATTAAAACGTATTGCACTTTCATTTCTGCTTGTGCTTGCATTAGTCCACATCTAGTAACTTAAACGCATATTGAATGAATCGTAGACACTTGATGTTACACTACCGGACCACATGCACTAAAATGAACATAAAACATACTTGAGACAAGGCCCGACTGGGATTTCATCCCCCAGCGGATACCTTACCCGTCCCGGTGACCCTACTTGGATTTCATCACCAAGGGGGAAGCCCACTCCGTTCTCTGGCGGAGTCTAAACTCTAGGCGAGGTATATCTTGGCTAAGCGAAACCAGCTAACCACTGGAATCGTGAAGTGAGGGGAGCTTGCTCCTTAGCACCAGGCCACGTACCAGACCCTAACACAGATTTTTGAGCACCTAAAATAACACCTGGAACCATCTTTAGACTGCCTTCTTCTAGGACCCATTTTTCAGCCAATATCCCCAAACATCCATCTAAGGCATAAGCCACAATTTCTAAGGTTAATTCCTAGGATTTATCGCTTAGGCTTGTCTGTCTCTCTCTATTTTCCTCTTCTCATCTGTTTGTTTGAGTGTGTGAGGACACTTTCTTCATTGTTTTTCAAGAACCTTTTGATTCTCTGGAAAACACAGTCGCCAACATCGGTTCTGAAACCGACGTCGGCCTTCCCCTGTCACCGGCATCGGTTCTAATACCGACATCGGCTTCATCTGTTACCGACATCGGTTTTTAAACCGACGTCGGTCTCTGTCACTGTCCTTTTTTTTCAAAACCAGCAACCTGAAACCTGTCCTTTCTCTACCAAAGACTCCATCCTGATTTTCTGAAACTGAGCAACACAGTTCCTGAGACCTGCACCTTCTTTGCCTTGCATGGTTTTGACTCGTAGCCAAGTCAAAGCTCTTGTCAACCATGCTAGCCGTCAACCACTTCCGTCCACCCCGTCTGTGACCAAGCCTCCAATGGAGTTCAACTCGGAGATCGAAAGAACTCCCATTCGTCCAACCCCACCACAGACTCCCATTGTCCAAGAAGGGGACCAAGACTTTGAGCGATTCTTGGACCTCAATGTCAAGGCCTTGCAACATTATCTCACGCATAGCCGAATGCGAGACTCCTTGGGCAATCCAGTTTATGGAATGCCAACCTCCCTTGTCGCGACTACGGCTGTATCGACAACATCCATAGTTCAACCTTCAGACACTCAAGCCATCGCTTTGACCACTGACCAGACTTTGACCAATCCTCCAGGTGTGGCCTCTCCCTCTATCATTGGGCCCACTTCCACCGGGGTTCCGGCCTCCTGTCAACTTCAGCCCTCTCAACCGCTATCCACTCCTTTTCAAAACCTTATCGTGTCTATTCTGCCTACCCTGGCCCCTATCAACACCAGGGTGGCTTCTTATCCCTTGGCCCCCGTTACCACAGTTCAACCTCTCGTGGCGACAATGGGCCCAGCTATGTCTTCTACTCAACCACCTTTAGCATCCACCTCTGCCCCTGCGATTAGTCATCCGTACATTGTACAATCGACTATGTCGCACGCCTCCCCTAGCCTCTTCCAAGTGCCCTACAACTTAGGGGGTGCACAATCTGTCAATCCGTCGGCAGACATCATTAAAATGCTGATGGACAAGATGACCAGTCTTGAGACCTCTGTTTTCGGCTCGCGCAACACCCTTTCATACGAGCAGATTTGTAACGAGTCCATTCATCCTTCTGTCCCAATCAGACCCTATCCTAGCCAGTGGGAGCTTCTAAAGTTTTCTCACTTTCAAAACAAGGAAGACCCCCAACAACACTTGCGGGCATTCAGACATGCCTGCTACCTTATTGGCCATGATGATGCGTTACTCTTACGCACGTTTCCTATGTCTCTCTCGGGTGCTACACTTGACTGGTATAGCTCCCTTCCTAGCCATTCCCTCTTCTCATTCACGCAATTGGCTCAGCTCTTCCTCGATCACTTTTCCATCAACATAACCAAGAAGGTCTCAATCACAGACCTCTATTCTATCTGGCAATTCGAGGATGAGTCCATAGCCGACTTCGTAGCTCGATGGAGAGGCCTTATCAACCAACTCTCCTTCTCTTTACCACAGGCCGAGCTTATCAAACTCTTCTCCCAAGCTTGCGCTAGACATATCTCTTCCACCCTGAGGGTTCAAACCTTCTGCACTTTTGACGAAGCCTTCGCGATGGCTCGCAAACTTGAGTTGCGTGCCATCGAGGAGAATAAAGTCAAGTTGCGGAACAAGAATCCCAGCTCTAAGACCAATGACTCTTCCTCTGCCAAGCCATCATCATCTAATTCTAAATCCAAGGCTTTAGCTAATGCTATGGTTATCAGACCTTCATCCTCTTCGACCAACCAGCCTGAGCCATCTACATCTCAGAGCGCTACTCGCCAGTTCCAGCAAAGATACGTGCAGCGGCGATATACTCCTCTCAGAGAATCATATGCATCTGTGCTAGACAAGCTTCTCAAACAGGGGGCCCTCAATCTCCCTCAAGCCCGACCTCCTCCACAATTCGATCCCTCTCACGCCATCCCCGTGTGGTATAGGGAGCATGACTTCTGCAGCTTCCACCGTGTTAAGGGCCATGACACGGAAAACTGCAAAACCTTTAAGAACATAGTCCAAGACATGCTCGAAAAGGGGGATCTCATCTTAGACAATCCAAATGCACCCCCTAATCAGGCCATTGACATCTTCAAACAACCTTTCCCCAATCATCCGCCAACTCAAAACAATGTCCAGACCTTAATTGACGACAATCATGAGCACAACGTCCAAACAGTCAATACGGTCTCTCCATTCGTTCCCAATCAATCTCAAGAGGTTAGTCCATCAATCAGTCCGTCACATGTGGATGAACCTCTCTCCCCGGCTAGTTCTCCACCGACCCCTCTCATCTTGGAGGACACCTCGGCTTTACCTGCACCACCGGTCTCGCCATCCTCCATTTTACTGCCTATGGAGGACCCGACCCTTCCTACTTCTCAGCCGCAAGTGGAGAGCATCGTCATCCCTGCCCTTTACCCACTCGGGGAGCCTCGCTTTTCAGATTCTTCTCCACCTAGGGAAGAACCTGTCTCCCCTTCGTCTTCATCTAAATCTGTCATGACTTCACCACACCAGGCGTCTAAGACCACTACACCCATCTCGTCTTCAACCTCGTAACCATCAACATCTTCTTCTCAGCCATTTTCTCGGTTAGTGGAGAAAATCGCGCTTCTCCCTCCAAGGAAACTGACGCCTCAGGTGTTGTGGGAGCGTCTTAAAGCCCTTCAACATACCCGTGCCCTCTCATCACATGCCGCTAATCCTCCTAAGGTGAAATCTCGTCAGACTCTTGACAAAGACCAGACTCTCAAACCTCAACCAAACCTGTCTAAACCAAAACCTGCATCTACCTCGTCTAAACCCATCAAGTCATTTGGCATTCGTCCTGTCTCCACCCTCACTCACCCACAAGTGAAGGTGGACCTAGGCCAGACCTCGACCAGCAGTACTCTTCCAACCAAGTCAAAGAGGGCTGCCAAACCACAGAAACGAACGCCTCCTTCTCCGTCATCATTGCCATCAATTTTGGGCCCTCATCCTTTGACCTTGACCAGCATTCTTCCCACTCCGGCCTTCAAACAAAACTTGTTGCCTCCTTTGCTTCCTCTGCCTATCTCCAGTCGGCCCTCTCCTAAAAAGGCATTCTCAATCACCAGGCCAGATCCATCTCCATCTGTCACCGCGCCATCAACCCATAAGGTGGTACAGAAATCTCCTCTAGCCTCGTCTAAGCAAAAGTCACCAACCTCGCGCATATCAAATAACACAGACCCTCTATTGGGCTCATACTCGTCGATATTGCGCCGACTTCTCTAGACTTCTGACATAACCCTTCTGCCCATCAAGCCTTTCCAACCTCTCGGGTCCAAGCCCTCCTGGTTCGACGATACGAAAATTTGCTTATATCATCGTACACTAGGACATGACACCGAGACTTGTTATGCCCTCAAGGCCGTCATCTGCCGCCATATGGAGAAAGACACTCTTCTCTTTGAGGACACTCTCGACCAGACCCCGACTCCTTCCTCTTCAAACACGTCAACATCTCACCAGCAAGGCATGACCCCTTCTTCACCTCCCATTTTCGAAATCAATACTGTCCGTATAACCACTAGGTCGCAATGGGACAAGGCCAAAGAAAAGGCTGCCATTCCTTGGACCTATCCCTTCGTCAAGCCACCTCTTGCGCCCAAGCCTAAAATTTCTATCCTTGGCGCATCCCAGCCTTCTTCATCTTCCTCTTCTGGGCCAATTCACGACTCCATGCTGAAGCAGCTTCATCAAACACCTGTGAAGATGTCTCTTTATGACCTTATCCAAACCTCGCCTCAGCACCGTCAAGCCCTCATCCAAGCCTTGCAAGCAGCGGAGGTCCAACCTGAAGACCCCCAACCACTCGCTGCTCTCGTCCATTCTTTATCTCCTGTCAACTCCATCACATTCAGCGATTCTGAGATTCCCACATCTAACACGGAAGACCAGGACGCCGCCCTCTTCATCACTGCCTATGTCGATCGGACACGCATCAAACACGTTATGATCGATGGCAGTGCTAGCATCAACATTATCTCTACCCACGCCTTTGATCAACTATCTCTTCCCAAGAACTGTGTCTCCAAAACTGACGCGATCTTACGCTCTTTCAATGACACCACCGCCACGACCATTGGCACAGTCATCCTTCACATTCGCGTTGGTCCACGCACAGTCCCGGAGCTCTTCTATATCATCGAAGGAGAGTTTTAATACAACCTTCTACTAGGCCGACCTTGGATCCGTGCCATGGCCTGCATTCCTTCCACCCTGCACCGTTGTGTGAAGTTTGAGCATGACGGGCAAGTCCATACCATTCTCACTGACCCTTCACCCTTCAAGACTTGCAACACCACCTACCATCCCAACGATGTCCTCATTCCCATCAAACCGTCAACTCTGGCACCGCCTCCATCTGCAGAAGTTTCAACCAATTCACAATCGGTGGTCGCCCTCGCCCCTCCTCTTCAAGTGCCAACCAAAGACCCCATGGAAGACATCTTCCAATGACTATCACTTGGGGAATATCGCTTGTTGACCCTCGACATGTTCCAAACTCCGCAAGAGTATGGACGCCTTCACCTCAGTCCCCATTACGACCATCGGATCGGGATGGTCATACCTTATGGTCCTCCTCACTTCCAAACCAACTTTGTCTATGGGGGGCTTAACCAAGCTCCTACCAATGGCAATTCCCTTTCTTCACCCCAACCTTTCACATCTGATTTCTCGTTTCTTGGCAACCCCACCTTTGCACACACTTACCTTCACAGGTGTGCATGGAAGGGTTTTGGTTTCGGACGTTATGAGCAGGGCTCCCATCAGCCCATCGAGCCGCTCAATGATCACGATGCCAAGAAATGGTATGGCCTGGGATATCATGACCCTACTCAGGCTCCTTCCAACCTCTGTCCCGAGCCAACCATCGACCAATCTCCTCCAAACTCGCCCATTTCTCCTTCGTCACCTATGGAGTCGGTGGTTTCCATCCTTCCTAGTTTTTTTTTCCATAAACACCATCCGCCTGGAACCCCTGACCTATCAGCTCAATGGGGTGTCCAGGTCTCGCCCTCTCATTTTTCCTAGCATGGTAGAAGATGAGTCGGCAACCATTCACACTGTCCACTGCGTTGACGATGACGCCATCCTTTCCTACATGGGTGCCGACGACTCTTTTATCCAGCGTTTCCTCCCTTCCGAGACCCAGGTTATGTTAAATGAATCCACCATTGACATCAACCTCCCTTCTTCTTCCGATGTTCCTCACGTCTTAAAGATTGGCCAATCTTTAGACGCTCAGGAGTAGCTTGACTATGCCCAGTTTCTTTCCAACCATAGCAAGGCCTTTGCCTGGACTTACAGCGACATGCCTGGCATCGACCCCACCATTGCTACCCATAACATTGTCACCAAACCAGAGGCTAAGCCTGTTAGGCAGAAGCTTCGAAAGATGCATCCTCGCGTTGCGCTCCTTGTCAAAGAGGAACTTCAACGCCTTCTTTTCTATCTCCTTCATCCAACCCATCGATTATCCATAATGGGTCTCTAACATTGTCCCAGTTAGTAAAGCAACTGGGGGGATTCGGATCTGCACAGACTATCGTGACCTTAACCTAGCCTGTCCCAAAGATGACTTTCCTCTTCTTAACATTGACCAGCTTGTTGATCTCACGGCCGGCCACGAGATGCTATCTCTCATGGACGGGTTTTCAGGATACAATCAAATCCTGATCGCACCGGAAGATCAGCACAAGACTACCTTTATCACCCCATGGGGGACTTTCTGCTATCGAGTCATGCCTTTCAGCTTGAAAAATGCTAGTGCCACCTATCAGTGCACCATGACCTACATTTTCCATGATCTCCTCCACAAAATCATGGAGGACTATGTGGATGACCTTCTCGGCAAGTCCAAACTTCGCTGCGACCACTTGACCATTCTCACAATCATCTTCTCTCGCCTTCTTCAATACAATGTCCGCCTCAACCCCAAGAAGTGTGTCTTTGGGGTCCTCTCAGGCAAACTTCTCGGCTTCATCGTTTCCTTCCGTGGTATCGAGATAAATCCCGCCAAGATCCGTGCTATCCTCAAAATGCCACCCTCGACCAATCTCAAGCAGCTTCGCAGTCTCCAAGGGAAGCTCCAGTCCATTCGCCGTTTCATCTCACAACTTTCAGACCGCTGCCAACCTTTTCATCATCTCCTTAAGAAGGACGTCTCCTTTAAGTGGGATGAGAACTGTCAAGAGGCTTTTGAAGCCCTCAAAGGCTATTTGGTCTCCCCACCAGTCCTCATTCCACCTAAGGACGACCAACCCTTCTACCTTTATATCTCTGCTACCAACCATTTGTTAGGTGCCATGATCGCCCACCGAGACGAGCATCATCGTGAGCAAGCGGTTTACTACATCAGCCGAACACTGGTCGACTATGAAACTCGATATACTCATACCGAGAAACTCTGTTTGGCATTAGTCTTTTCTGCTACCAAGCTCCACCACTATCTTCTCAACCACAAAACCTTTGTCGTCACTCACACTGACCTGCTCAAGTACATGCACTCCAAGCCATATCAAAATCAACGTATGGCTCAGTGGCTTATGCTGCTCGCTGAGTTTGACCTCGAATTCATCCATTAGAAATCTATCAAGGGGCAAACCATCGCTGACCAACTGGTAGATGCCCCTCTTCCCGACAACCAACCTTCCCACTGCGAGTTCCCTGACGAGTCTATCGCTACCCTTTCCACCGATGACACCGTCTACCAAATGACCATGTTCTTTGACGGCTCTAAATGTCAACTCGGTGGGGGTGCGGGGGTCGTCCTCATCCCACTCGAAGGGGAGCCCATGCCTCTATCTTTCAAGCTTGACTTCGATTGTACCAATAATATGGCCGAATATGAGGCCTTAATTTTGGGACTTCAGACCGCCCTTTCTCTCCACATCAAGTCTATCAACATCTTCGGCGACTCGCAGCTCGTCGTTAATCAAGTTAACGGTTCATATCTCTGTAAAAATGAAGTTTTACAGAGGTATAAGAATTGTGTTGACCTTCTTTTAGCATCTTTCGACCATTACCTCTTGCAGATTGTTCCACGCTCTACGAACAAGTTTGCCGACACCATGGCTTCTCTTGCTTCACATATCCCGTCTTCATCATCATCATCTCGCCTTTTTGTCACAGTGCATCGTGTACCTTTGCCTTCATACATCTCTCTCACATTGACCATATCAACACTGTCAATTTTAGCCCACAAGATGACTAGTATAAGCAACTTGTAGACTACTTGTCTCTTTCTGTCACTCCTCCCAACCTCTCTAGCAATGCGTGGTGAGCTTTCATCAAGCGCACAGCTCGCTATACCATGCTTGGGGGTCTTCTCTATAAATGAGGCTTCGACGGCCTCCTGCTTCGTTGTCTAACCTCCACTGAAGCTCCTCAAGCCATAAAGCAAGTCCACGACGGGATTTGTGGTGGACACTTCAGTGGAAACTCGGTTGCCAAGCGCATCCTTCGCCTGGGTTATTATTGGCCCACCCTTCATCAAGACTGTAGTGACTATGTTTGACGTTGCATCAAGTGTCAGCAACACTCTAACCTACTTCATCTCCCCAACCACGCCTTGCAAGTCGCTCAGGATTTTTGGCCTTTCTCTCAGTGGGGCTTGGATCTCATCGGTGAAATCAACCCTCACTCATCTCTTCGTCATCAGTCCATCATCACTGACACTGAGTATTTCACCAAGTGGGTGGAAGCCATTCCTCTTATCTCCACAAAAGCCGACAAAATTGCTGACTTCATCAACAGCCACATCATCTGTCATTTCGGTGTCCCTCACAAAATCATTACTGACAACGGCAAGTCCTTTAAAAACAAGACTGTCCAAAAACTATGCGACTCATTTGGCATCAAACTCAGCTTTTCTTCGCCTTACTACCCACAAGCAAATGGGCAGGCAGAGGCTTCCAACAAAATTCTCACCAAAATTCTCATGAAGGTGGTCGACAATATAGGTAGGGATTGGCACATTCATATTCCCTTCGCTTTGTGGGCCTACCGCACTAGCATCCGAACCTCTACGGGTGCCACTCCCTTCTCTCTCGTGTACGGAACAGAGGCTGTCTTACCTCTTGAAGTACAGATCCCATCTCTCTGCATCTCCCTGCATGACATTCTCTCCAATGATGACTTTCGTCAAGATCGCCTAGCTCAACTTGAGTTACTCGACGAGCACCATCTTGCTGCCCTTAATCATCTCCATGTCTACCAAAGTCGCATAAAGCGGGCCTACGACAAACATCTGCGAGAACGAGATTTCAACATCGGAGACCTCGTCCTTAAAGAGAATCAGCACGTGACCAATATGGAGCAAAGTAAATGAGGCAAGTTCACCCCCAATTGGCTTGGACCTTTTATCATCACGCACAAGTATGGGTCAGGGACTTATCATCTGTCTTCCCTTGATGGACGGCCAGAACCTGAGCCTCTTAATGCATTACATCTTTGACCATTCTTCTGTTAGCCGAGTACTCGTCTACTTGACACGTAACTTGAGCTCGTCCCTTGAGCAATCCTCATCCTCTTAATCCTCATCCCTTTCAACCCTATTCCCCTTTAACAAGTCCTCTACAACCCTTTTATGATGCATGGATGCTTTGTCCTAATAAAAGGGGCATCCTTGAACTTCTACAGCCTTGTCCATGACTAACAATCAAATAAATATATCAAGATGTCAAAACATATCCATGGTCACAAAATCAAGTCAAAATCAAAAAGACAGACTGCTCCCTCGAAGGACAGCTGTACTATCATTGCTGTATTACTAGACTGATCCCTCGAAGGACAGCTAGGCCAACTTATCAAACATTATTAAGCAAAAATATAGACCACTCCCTCGAAGGATGGCTATGACTAAATCTTGCTATCAAACAACACTTTTCTTAGAAGCTTCCCGCATTGATCAGCTTCGCAACATGACCACTACATCAAAAGACATCTCTACGTAGGCTTCCCGCATCGATCAGCCTGCACCAAAAAAAAAAAAAAAATGAGTCATGGACTTGGCTTGTAGTTGTCTCAGGGTCTCCTATAAAAAGGGGCAAGGTTATTCCTGCTCTTAAACTGGGTTACCCTATCCTCCTCCTATCACCTGCTCAAGGGACTTCGAGCTCACTTTAATGTCAAAGTGATTCGATTACCGTTCTAACTCAACACTGGTCAACGACGTAATGCATGAACGGGGCTTTTATTCTAATAACCCCTATCTATGCTTCCTTTCTGGTCCTTGTCAATGAAAGAGCGATTTGCCTTTCATCTTTTCTCTTCACTTTAGTCACATTTAACCACATCACTCGGCGACTCATCTCAAACCCAGCCATTTTCATCATTTTCAGCTGACATCATCCTAGACCATTTCACATAGTTTCTATGGACACCAGTACACATGGAAACTACCGACTAGACCCAATTTATGTTAAGCATAAACCAATACTTGCTGAACCATAAATAGACTTCTATTCATTCTTAGCATATATCCATCGCGACTATGGAAACTTGCTAGGGATGAAAGACTCTCGACCAATTCTACAGAGTACACCACCTGTAGCATCATTTTATCCTCATCTTACCCTCGTCATTTCAACACATGACCAATCTCATCATCGACCAATCTTCTCAATTTGTCTGAACTACATTGGTCTGAGGCCCTATGACCAGGGCTATGTAGGCAGCACTAAGATAACACATCCTCTGAGGTTAGCTCGACCACCCCCGTTTGTTCGTCTCTTTGATGAACAAACCTTCTCTTCTGTGACCTTGACCTTGACCAAGACCAATCATTCTCTTTGACCAAGATCAATCATTTTCTTTGACCAAGACCACTCATCATCGACTTTGACCAAGACCAATCAATCCCTCTGACCCTCCCTCCCTTTTAGGGAGAACTACATCGGCCTGAGGCCCCTACGACAGGGGCTATGTAGGCAGCACTCAGTTGACATGGGGTCTTCTGAGGTTAGCTTGGCCGCATCCTTTCGTCCATCCATCCTCTTGACCAACGACCATCCTTCGACCTTCGACCACTTCCAAGACAATGTTGCCTTGGTTGTTTTTGCATGTGTGCTACCTCACGGTTGGTTAGCAGAATTGTCTGCAGACTATTTTTGACCCTTCGCAAGTATAAGATCGCGAGCCAGTTGATCCCTACTACTTGTGGCTTTTTCGTGTTTTTGGGAGCACTTCCTAAGCCCTAGATACCTGGAACACGATGACCATTTGGAGCTTTAGCTTAAATTGAGTGACCCGATCAGCAGACGACTAAATGCTGGGGCCCAGTTACTTCAATTTTGGCACTCCTTGACCCTCGACATGCGACAATTTGACCCGACCATCCCGTGACGTGGTATACACGCAATCACAACTTTTACAACATTTTCACTCACTTTTCATCTTTCTCATCCATTTCTCTGTCAAATCGACACTCGATCTTCGGTTCCCTTCTCTCGACTATCGCTTTGAGGGGGGAACACCTCATCCTTCACCTGGGGCAACCACTCCCTGTTTTTGTCTTGCAGTTTGTTCAGAACAATCAACAAGACAAAAAGGGGCAAATGTAGACACCGCAAATGTGTCTACACCTTGGTCCTCCCCCTTGGCCTTACACCCCTATCCTAACCCTTGGCCTCCATTTGATTAAAGTAACCTAAGTATTTTAATAAAGTGGCCCCCTTTCCACCCTACCCTTGCCACCTTGGATCCTCCCTTAAATCCCTCCACCTTCCCCCTAGCATTTATTAGGCCAAATCTCTTCTTTATCTTCCCCCCACGCCCATTTTGGCATCCTCGTGACCGTTCTTCCCATCCCTCCTCGCTCGGCGGCGTGCAAGAATGGGCAGAGGCTATTTTTAGCCTCTGTCCCCATTCTGCGACCACCGACGTCGACGCCCCTTCGGTCGACGTCGGTGAAACTGCCGGCGTCGGCATCCTTCGTTACCCCTTTCTGCATCCGTTACCCCCCTGGACCCTTGAGCTCGAAAACGGACTTCTCTTGGTGCTTTAGCTTTCGTCTCTCCTCTGTCTTGACCTCGTGCAACAGCAGCAACAGGTGAAAAGGCTCTGGATCAGGGATTCTCTTCTTGCAACAAGTCTTCCGTGGCTCCAACAACAGCACCTCCTTTCTTCAGTCAGCAAAAAGGTAAGCAAAGTCTAGTTTTTTCATTTCATTTATTTAGTTTTTAGTAATCTATCCTATCTATTGTCCTCTGCTCCCTCTGCTCTTCCCCCTGAGAGGCTGCAAAGCCTTCTCAGGTCCTGTCCTCTGTGTCTCTTCCTCTTCCCCATCCCCCTGTCAACAAAGACCTTGTATAAGGCACCCTACCAGAGCTAGACCACTCCCCAGTCCATCTAAATTTGTCCCTGAACTCTGTCTCGCCTTCGTTCACGAACCAGACCTGTCCACAGTCCCGAAAGCAACTCAGACCCGACTACAGGCCATAACCCCGACCGACGCCGGTCACTACCCCAACCAATGTCGGCAGGATAGCTGACGCCGGCAGGATAGCCGACGCCGACAGATCAGATAACCGACGCCAGCAACATTTCCGACCTCGGCGACTGTCTTCAGCCCAACAGCTCCTTCAGGTAATCATTTTGGTCTTTTCTTTCCTTTCTAATTTCTTTGTCACTTCTGTATTCTGGCATTCTGTCTTTTTATCAGTCACTTATCTTATCAAAACAGTGGGTTGACCTCCCTTAAGGAAGTTTTTACACTTCTGGGAACAAGCTTTTGCTTGGCAACCCACCGCCTATTCATCTAACATTTTCTTGTCCAAGTTTCCTTTTTTCTTGCAGGTGTCATTCCTCCACAGCCAAAGAGGAGTGCCCACAAGCGTCTGGATTTACGGTGCACAATCTTTAGTCCAGGTACTTCCCAAGCCTTGTCCATTACTTTTTAGTTTCTTCTTTCTCTTAGATCTAAAAGCGAATTTTGAGTGGAAACACACAGAGAATGTCAACAAAGGCATAGTGTTCAATCTTATTAATAGAATTTTCCAATCGCATAAGAGGCATAGAAGTCACGTATAGTTATGTAAACCTTCCAATTCAAGAAAATGAGACAAAAGCAAATGACATTCTTAATCACAACTACAAAAAATCTATAGCATAAACTAATTCGCTAATGACACAGACAACACCAACCAAGGCATGGAGCTCAAATTTCCTTAATTTATTTAGCCACATAAAGGGCACAAAAACATGCATGGTTATATCAAATTTACAACTCAAGAAAATTGAGACAAGAGCAAATGGTGTTACTGATCAAAAACTTTTAGAAAGTCTAAAACTATGAGAAAATTCCCCCCTTTTCAATTCTTACAATTCCACTTATATAGACTTGGATGCCTCCTTTCATCTCTCTCTTTCCTGTGCAATTCCACTCCATCTTTCACACGTAAGGGACAAAATAGATTGCACATTCAATGCCTTAGATGCATCTTGGTCTTATCAAGAATTGCGCTAACTACGGCATGATGATCCCTGTCTAGTACCTCTCTTTACACTTGAAATTCCTCGTTCCATCATCTGTTTGGCTGCTCAACTATATACTCTACCTCTACTTATAGGGGACAAATAGATAGTGTCTTCAATGCTTGCAAGCCCCAAAAAATCTACCTAGTACACTATTCTATCTACCTGGAATAACTATGGCTAAGATTTCCCTCCATCTTTGCCGTAATAGGCAGATGGGCACTCTTGTTTTTTTGAAACAGAAGAGGACACTTAGTCAATTGATAAAAATTCTCCCTTTTGATCTAGAAGGCACTACAGGATGACACTTGGCCACTTCTTCTTTCTTTATATTTCATTGAGGAATGCTCCACCTTCGACACCTATCTCAGCCTACTTCCTCGATACTTTGCAGCTTTATTAAAAAAAACTCACTACGTTCCTTGCCTTAGTAACTTTTAGGAAGGGATGGATGCATGTGGTAGTCTTTGTTTGTTGACACTCAGTGCTTATTTAGTCCTTTGAAATAACATTTGGGACCCACTACAATCTTTATTCCTCAATTAGGCTCGAAGATGGTTTCTTAGAAGTTGACACATGGTGACTTCCGTTGCTCCTGGGAAGATACGTGGCATTTTTTGCTTTTTTGTCTAGAGGTATGTGGTGCCTTCTACTTTTACTGGGGATGGAGTAGAGAGGGACTTGGAGAGTCACACTTGGCAGCCTCCACTGCACTTCAACATTTAAGCAAAATGAAATGACACTTTTATGCATTAAATGAAAGCATTAGACCCAGGCATTGAAATAAATTCTTCTCGATAGTCAACACGTGGTGACTTGTGTTGCTTCTTCAAAAAGGTAGTTTAGGGTCTTCACAAATACCACCTAGCACTTTCTACTCTCTATGCTGCTTGGTCCATTGAAAGTCTTTACCAAATGAAACATGGGTGCGTCTATGAGATTCAGACGCTGACATGTGGTGCACTCCATTTAGCCATTATTAGGTATGTGGCACATTCTGTGATCTTCCCAAAAGTTACAAAAAGGTGTTCGAAGGATGCCAGCTGTCCAGCTTTGTCTCCCAAAAATTGAAACTTGGCAACTTTTGCTTGGATTTGGTACTTGGGTAAAAATGAGATCAAGGAAATAAAAAGGGGAAAAGGGATCTGCTACTAGAGGGTGACACTTGGTAGCTTCCACTACACTTTGACACTTAGGCAAAATGAACCAGCCCTCTACTTCAAAATTTTGTCGTGATGTCCAAGATACGCAGGAACCAAAATTGTAGCTCGAGTCAAAAAATAAAATATGAAGTAGAGTAAAAATTACTCTATAGTTATTGGAGACCCCCAGGACTTTTGAGCTTGCTCAAAAAGAATCTGACTCTCACTCTGTCAAAATTTCAAAATTATGGAATTTACAGCTTCAAAGAGCTATTTGGTAGATAGACCACTCATGGTCAGATAATCCCTGCTTGCTTTATAATTTAAGGAAGGCCAGATCCAAGTTAATGAGATCCTTGTGTGAAAAGGTTTGTAGGATCTAGACCATGGATTTCAACTTGAATTCTAGCCAAAAAATAGGAGTCAAAATAGTTTCAACCTCTGAGGCTGAGGAATCATCCCGTAAGTTTTGGAAAACTGTCTAATCCCTTTATTTAGCTATCAACAATGGTTGAAGTTGATCAGCCATCAGGCCCATCTTTGCATTTGGGAATGGGGAAGTAAGGCCTAGTCACACCAGATCTTCAATATGGTGCCTCATCTCACTGATGCCTTCTTTCATGATATTAAGATAGCTCTTACAACTGTTGGCTACGACATTATGACTGAGCTCCTCATTGACCCATTTTGCAGTGACCATTCTATCAAGGATCCCTGTGGCTACTAATGTCACATCCATTATGTCATAGAGCTTCTCCTATAGTGAATGGGAGTCTATGACTCTTCTAGAGATTATGGCTAGAGTGTTCTATACTAGATTCTCTACCCTTTCACATAGTTGTTGTGCGTTGAGCAGGAAGGTGAAAAATGGTTTGAGATGGACAATCTCTAAAGAGATTCTCTCCCACACTGACTCATAGAGATCCTTCACCAGATGCACTACTCTAACACCTCTTGGCATATTGGTCAACTCAATTTCCAGTTGTGCCATCCTCTATTGCTCTGTTTGGAATTGGGCTTGAAAAGTCATAGCCTTATTCTGTTCCTCCAGCAGCCTTTGCTGTGATTGGGTAACCTGCAGTTGAGGTCCTTTGACTCTTCCCTGCAATGTTGCATTCTCCCATCTTAGAGCTATTGCTCCATCTTTTACAAGTGTAAGCTCCATCTTCAATGAATCATTTTGGGCCTAAACTTCCCTTTGAGTCTGGAGGAAAATAGTATCTTGCAATTGTTTCTACAGACGAGCTATTTCATTGTCCCTCCTATTTATTTCTTTGGCCAAACTTTTATAGTTTGCCTTTTCTTGGGCCAAATCAACCTCCATATTTTGTAGTCTTCTTGATTTCTTCAAATAATCTTCTATCACCATAGAAGTGGATTCAATCAGTATCTTGACTCTATCTTGGGGCCTGAATAGGGACATGTCGATGGCCACTGCATTCATCGTGTAGTCTTTTGGTTGCATTTTTTTGCTCGGCTTAGCAACATTGGGTGACAAATGGGTCACCATTAGCTAATGTTGGATGGGGTTAAATTGTGACCTCAAATGTGGAATGATCGACACTTTATTCTCTTTAATCCTCTTTTTCTCCAACCTAGCTTCTCTTGCCCTCCTAGCAGCATCAACCTATGTCTGGAAGGTGGAAGGGGATGCAATATGTCCCCCTACAAAGGGAAACCCTTGTGGCAGGCCATATTAGAGAGCCATTGGTTGGCTAGGGGTGAGGAATAGGTTGAGAAGGAGGAGGGTGAGGAATACTTACCTGTGAGGAGTTGCAGTGCTCTGTGTTGGGTGCTGTGAAGGCTCTTCTTCCTCCTCTAGATCCAATCGGAATTGCACCCTTCTTTTTTTGGGTGTCTCTACCTCCATCTACATTTTTCTCCCTTCTACCTCCATGGCTACTGGTGGCACATGTGGAGAACTGGGGACTTCAATTACACCCAATGATGTGGAGGCTTGTGGTGGTGAAGACACCACACTTCTTTGTTATTCTGCGGTATCTACAACTTGCTCTAAAGTTTATGGCTATTGGCTTATTTCTAGGCTAGATATAGGGGATGGATGCCACTCATCCTAGAGTTCTTCCCACCTTTCATCTAAGTCTACACCTCTAAAGGCATGGGTGGTCTGGGAAATTTCGTGCCTATATTTCCAATAGGCATCAATTTTCTCTACATCCCAACCTTTGTTCCTCAGCATCCTTCTCAAACCAGAGGTCATCCTGACCTTGGGATCGTAATCCCTCTATTTGTCATAGAAGGTCTCCCATCACTTGTTTGGTGGGAGGGGCAGGTCTGTTAGCTCAACATAGAGACTAGGGGTGTCTTTTGCAAGATTTTTCCTAGTCTCCTAGAAGGGGTAGATTTCATGCACAATCTTGGCTCTGATTCTATTTGTCCTCACTATAGAGGCTATGTAATCTTTGGGTCATAAACCCACTTGTCCTCGACTAATAGGAACCCTAGGAAGGTTAGTTTCCTTAGCGACACGGTCTCAACTTCTTTGGCTTCCAAGCTTACATTGCCTACCATCCACAGGAGATTGTACATTCTCCTCTTCTTTTTCCTAGAGCCATATTCATTATCAACCACTAAAACCTACCTGACGATGTCCAAGAATGCTAATCGAAGAGTTAAAACTTTTGCTAGCAACACTGGCTCCCCACAAAATCCATGGGCCCTTATGGTCGTGTGATGGGCCCCAAAATAGAAATCACATGGGATTAGGCAACTGACCAAGAGGTTTGTAACACTTGGGAATAACCTATTTATAATAGGCTTAGGGCTAAGGCAATGAAGAACAGGGGTGATGAATAGTTCCCAAAAGTCATACGTGTCACTATTTTTTGATAAAATATGTGTCCATGCAGACACAGGGATGGTTCTTTGGGGGTCAAAAGTTGGGTCATACAGGTTCAAACTCATAAATTGGGTGAAGAGGTCAGGGTTCTAGTGCAGTATGAGATGAAACAAAAAGGTAGAATACCTAAATATCTCATTTGCCCTGAACTAGGTCAGCTGCTCCATAATTGAGAAGGTGATGTGTTTCGAGAAGTCAAGATGGTACTCCTACATCTTGTTTATTATTTTTAGCTTAAAGAGGATGGCCATTTGCTCTACATATACCACTATGTCATCCTTCATGCTGAAGATGAGAGCCATCATCGATAGTGCATCTTGGCTGGCAGGTGTAAACTGAGTTCTTGATGTTGGGAGCATGGGTACCGTTGTATCCCCATTGGCCATTTGCAACTCATACCTCAAAAACTTGGTCTGAGTGTTAACATTCACCCACATTCTCTACATCTTATCAATGGTGGGGAAGGTGGCAGTGTCATCGTATTGCAGGGCAAGCATGTACCTAATAGCTTGTGGGGTGACTTGTAGCATGAAGGGGCCTTGTTGGATGGTGTAAGATTTTGGATGGAGCAAGTTCGTACATAATTTGATTATATCTGAGCATGGGTGTATAGTTAGGACAATGAATTGAGCCAGTTATGAGGTCCATATCCTCATCTCAAATGTCTCATATTGCCTTGCCCTAGCTCTTTGTAGACACCTCTAGTGTGCCCCTTCTCTAAGGTTCTTGCCACTGGCTCTTTACAGAATTAGGTCCATGTTTCCATCCACATAGTCCCTTATTTTAGATGGTCACTAGTTTGACTGAATCTCAGGGCTTTTATTCTCAGGTAGCTTCTTGGTGGTTGCACAGGAGTTACAGAGTATGATTTGCTAGTTAGTAACCTATCAAGGTATCCAAGTGCCCTTGCTCCTTGCTATGAAGCTGATGTTCTTGCCATCTTTAAATCTCTTGTATAATAACCTGGTATGAACCTTGTGCAATATAAAAAATACACTTGCTGAAACAAACTTCACTAGGTACTATCAATCTCAATGAGTAGAATATTTTTGCAAGAATGCTTGAGAGTTTGTAAAATTTAAAATTTGCTAAGAGATATTTATGGGCCTATCAAGTCCCAAATAACATTAATTTTGGGTGACCGTTAGCAAATCCTACTCAATCTTTGAGAAACGAGGTAGACACTTTATGCGACACAAGGTACCTTGGAGTTCTCGAAAGATTTAGGGAAGCATTTATTGCAGCAAAATTTAAAGAATTAAAGCTTCTAAGATGTCAAATCTACGTTTAAAATGCTTATTTTTAAAAGAAAAGCAAGAAAGCAAAAAAACAAAACAAAGCAATGCAAGAATGGGAAACTACCTAACTACATTAATTACAAATCCTTATTTTCCTTTGGGATCAAAAACAAACTTTCCAACATCTTCTTTATGACAAGCCAACTTGTGTTGCCATACTAGTGATTGTAACATATATACCTTTGATGGAATGTCTTTTATGCTGGCCACATGAATTTTCCTGCACTCGAACGAGTCTAAGCGAAACATGTATTCAACACCCACGGACTCTTCTTGTCCTTGAAAGCCCATCAAATACTGGTTCTTCATGCTATCATGTGTCATCAAGAAATCATTGGCTATTGGTTCTTCACTTTGTGCCTTTCGATAACTATTCTCTTTCAGCTTATCTCCTTCTAATTCCAGCTATATTGCATCATCATGCACCTTGATGACTTCATCCTCTTGAAAGGAATCTGAAAGCTAACATTCCTTTTGCATACTCAGCTGAGTCTCAATGTTGTCTTCTCCATGTCTGGCTAGTTCATAGCCTTCTTTTAGGATAGTGTCATCCATCTAATGACTTAGTCGAGGAAGTATCCATGTTCCTCCATATCTTCTTGCAAAGTAAGGGAAAAGTTAGAAATGATCTCCTCCTCATCTAAAGTGAAGGAAAAAGCTTGCAGCTTATCCTCTTACTCATCAAAGGGGGAATCTATGGTGATTTCCTCCTTATCTATACTTATGGAATCCTCTTGACTCGCCATGAATTGAGCATACTCTTCTACATACTCAATTTCTTCCTTCAAAATATATTTTTCTTTAAAAGGGGATGAAGAAGAAGGCTATGATAAAAAATAAGAAGCTTCTTAAGGAAGAGCAGAAGGGACTTGAGAGGAAAGTGATAGTTTGGGGTCCTCTTGACTTACTGCTATTATAGTCTCTTCATTACTGGGGAAGTGGCCTTGACAGGTTTGATTTGTCTCATGAACAGGGGTGGCATATGTTTGATATGGGATTTGTGGTGGCGAATATGAAGTTTGGTAGACTTGGTAAGGCTGGTTCTCATGAAGATTTAGCCTCTCTTCTAGAAATGTAATCAATCCACACACATCCAGCATCTCATATGTAAGCTCTTGCCAATTTGCCCTTTCAATGGGATCCCACTCACTTTTAATCAGGTTTATTACATCCCTTGATGGATGACATGACAAGGAATTTCTTGGCCATATTCCCTTTTTTTGTCAAGCTCTAACACATATTTTTTAAATCCCAACAATGCTCTTTTGAAGGTGAAAATAAGGTTAGGTTGAGCATGAGATGTGGCATATTGGGGAGACTGGTCATAAGATTGGTATAGCTCATGACTATATGCATCCTCGTTACATGACATGATTCTAGGAGAAGCTTGTTCTTGATTAAATATATAAGGAGAATAAGACTCATAGCTATGAGTAATAGAATTATACATACCAAAAGGTGGTTTCTTGATGATACCAAGACTACTTGATTGGCTGATTTGACTAAGAGTCATTGTTGGTGTTGTTGAAAACCTCCAAAGGCTAATTGGCTGAAGAACACACTAAAATTTCTTCAACTCCTTGAAAGATCTATCCCACTGGGTGTGCCAAAAACTATTGATGGCATAAAATTGTGCTATATCTTAACCAATCAACAATGGGAAGTTTCAAGCTATGGGACAATGCGGCTTGAAACAACCTCCAGATTTTAGAGAAGCTAGTCTCTTCTTTTGTATTGGGTGTTGGGGAAAAGGGATAGGAGATCAAACAAAAATGCAAATGCAAGAATTGAAACCTAACTATGGCAATGTGCCTAAATGTAATCCTAATCCTAACCTAAGCATAGTGAGACTATTATAGGATTTAATTACATTTAAGAGCAGACAAGTGCATGATCAATGTAAAAGGTCAAAATAACAAAAATAGAGGCTCACAACAGGGAGTTCTATTGCTGAGACACAGAGAATGTCAACAAAGGCATAGTGTTCAATCTTATTAATAGAATTTTCCAATCACATAAGAGGCATAGAAGTCACGTACAGTTATGTAAACCTTCCAATTTAAGAAAATGAGACAAAAGCAAATGACATTCTTAATCACAACTACAAAAAATCTATAGCATAAACTACTTCGCTAATGACACAGACAACACCAACCAAGGCATGGAGCTCAAATTTCCTTAATTTATTCAGCCACATAAAGGGCACAGAAACATGCACAATTATATCAACTTTACAACTCAAGAAAATTGAGACAAGAGCAAATGGTGTTACTGATAAAAAACTTTTAGAAAGTCTAAAACTATGAGAAAATTCCCCACCCCTTTTCAATTCTTACAATTCCACTTATATAGACTTGGATGCCTCCTTTCATCACTCTCTTTCCCACGCAATTCCACTCCATCCTTCACACGCAGGGGACAAAATAGATGGCACGTTCAATGCCTTAGATGCATCCTGGTCTTATCAAGAATTGCCCTGACTGTGGCATGGTGATCCCTGTCTAGTACCTCTCTTCATGCCTAAAATTCCTTGTTCCATCATTTGTTTGGCCACTCAATTGTCTACTCTACCTCTACTTATAGGGGACAAATAGACGGTGTCTTCAATGCTTGCAAGCCCCAAAAAATCTACTCGATGCATTGTTCTATCTACCTGGAATAACTATCATTGAACTTTCCCTCCATCTTTGCCATAACAAGTAGATGGGCACTCTTGTTCTTTTGAAACAAAAGAGGACACTTATTCAATTCATGAAAATTTTCCCTTTTGATCTAGAAGGCACTGGAGGATGACAGTTGGCCACTTTTTCTTTGTTTATATTTTGTTGAGGAACACTCCACCTTCGACACCTATCACAGCCCACTTCCTCAATACTTTGTAGCTTTATTAAAACAAAACTCACTGCATTCCTTACCTTAGTAAATTTTAGGAAGGGATGGATGCACATGGCAGTCTTTGTTTGTTGACACTCAGTGCTTCTTTAGTCCTTTAGAATAACGTCTGAGACCCACTACAATCTTTATTCATCAATTAGGCTTGAAGATGGTTTCTCAAAAGTTGACACATGGCAACTTTCGCTACTCCTAGGAAGATACATGGCATTTTCCACTTCTTTGTCTAGAGGTATGTGGTGCCTTCCAATTTTGCTGGGGATGGAGTAGAGAGGGACTTAGAGAGTGACACTTAGCAACCTCCGCTGCACTTCAGCACTTAAGTAAAATGAAATGATGCTTTTATGTGTTGAATGAAAGCACTGGACCCAAGCATTGAAACAAAGTCTTCTCAACAGTCGACACATAGTGACTTCTGCTTCTTCTTCAAAAAGGTAGTTCAAGGTCTTTGTAACTCCCACCTGGCACTTTCTGCTCTCTGTGCTGCTTGGTCCATTAAAAGTCTTTGCCAAATGAAACATGAGTGCCTCTATGAGATTTAGATGCTGACATGTGGTGCACTCCATTTAGCTATTATTAGGTATGTGGCACATTCTGTGATCTTCCCAAAAGTTACAAAAAGGTGTTCGGAGGATGCCAACTATCTAGCTTCATCTCCCAAAAATTGACACTTGGCAAGTTCCACTTGGATTTGGTACTTGCGTAAAAATGAGAGAAAGGAAACAAAAAGGGGAAAAGGGATCCGCTACTAGAGGGTGACACTTGGCAGCTTCTGCTGCACTTTGACACTTAATCAAAATGAATCGGCTCTCTGCTTCAAAATTCTGCTGCGTCATCTAAGATATGCAGGAACCAAAATTGTAGCTTGAGTCAAAAAATAAAATATGATGTAGAGTAAAAATTACTCTGCAGTGTCTAAATAAACACTAGAGTGACTTATTGAAAATAATTCAAGCTAAGCCTAAAATCCACTGAAATTCTTTGATTCATTAGTATGCATCATGTGCATCTTCTAAACTGCATCAATGTATCCTTAACTAGGACAATGCACTGTATGCAATCATCATATTCCTTTAACTCATCTCTAGTCAAGATGCAACCTAGAAAATTGACCTTTTTGATCATTTGTGAAGGGATAGATTATCAAAATTCAAAATTGGCAATTAACTTGAGCAAGATTGCCTAATTGCTTAAACCCAATTAAATGCATAGGTGAAAAGCCCATGGCTAATTAATTATTGAATTTCTATTTTTAGAAATTCATAAATTTGGATTAATGACATCATCATGAAATCACACAAATATATAAAATAATGTGACCGTCATGACGTCATCTTTTATGAGTTGTCAAGCACTCACAAAATTTCAAACAAATATCTGGATTTGTGAGTCATACTTATTAATTGAAAATATTAATAACTTGTCCCCTCCCAAACTTAACCATGGTTAAATATAACCTAACTACACTTGGGTTAGAGTTAATTTGGAAGGATATGAATAAAAAGCTTCACCGATTGTTCAAAAATCATTTTTTGTTTAATATCATCATGTAGAATTCCTTCAAAACTTCTTTTGTGTAATGTTATTATGTTAAAATACCAAGCCAAGCCAAAGCCAAAGCCAAAGCCAAGACCAACATTACCAAGGTGACAAGAAGAGATGTTTCAAGAAGCTCCATTTGAAAATAATATTTTATCATATAAATTAAAACATAAATTAATTTCCAACATACAACTCTTGCTCTCATGGAAGGTAAAATTGTTTGTTTTGTCTTCATCTGGTAGTTGTGTTGTTCACTTACTCTTTAAGTGTCTAGGCTAGAAGTGTAAATTTCATTAGTATGTTTTTGATTGATTTTAATAATAATAAAAAATAATAATATCCCCATTTCTATATATTGATCACATAATGGCATGCCCATTGGTACTCTCTTCATGAGTGCACACCCCACAAATCTTCTTAATAGTCTCTTATTCTAATTTTTTGCTAAAAAAATGTCCCATAAAGTCATAAATTTTGATAGATTAATTTTTTTGTAAATATTTTTGAATGTTTCATATTAAAATATTCTAATTTTTTTAATGTAAAACATCTCTATATTTTAGTATTTGTCATCAAATTAGTAACTGTGACTTTTATTTTTTGGTTTTCGGCTAAACAACGGCTAATATAGAGCTCATAACATTTTTTTATCAAATTTTTAATATATTTTTTTTATAAAGATACTCCTTGGACCTATTAAAAAATTACCAAAATTTTGTGAATAATTTATGAATATTTTAGAAGCTATGGTGAAAACATTGACTACTAGTTTTTATCATTTATTATGTTTGATTTTGTTTTTATCTTTGATTTTACAAGTTGCCTTTGCTTTCTTGAGCCAATCAAACTTATAAAAAAAAATTTCAAGATTTTCAAGCAAAATGAAATTAATTTCACATTTATTTTGGTGATTTAAAACCTTTCAAATAGATTTCAAGTTTTTACAAAGGCTAAAATTTCATTCACACTTATGTTTTGGTGCATAAAAATCATCTAATAGCTTTGATTTTGTATTTCAAAGTTTACAAATATAAAAAAAAGCCAAAGGGCCGAATTTCATTTTAAATTTTTCTTAGTGATTTAAAAATAACAAAAAACTTAGACTAATTACTCCTAAGAGCTTTGTTTTTATTTATTATTTTTGTTTGTTTTATTTTTTGCAAATTGGACTTTATGTGTATGATCTCCCTCCATCTCCTTTAAGGAACTTTGGTAACCAAAAGTGCCTTTTTCATTGCATTGTTTCTTAGTCCAAGCCTATAAGGAAAGTCATCCATGCTCTCCCTAAGTTTGAGTAACTTGGGTGATTTTAAAAATGAGATTTAAAGTCCTTCCAATTTGATTTATTTCTCTTATTGCACTTAAC
Source organism: Torreya grandis (assembly GCA_037957365.1). Lineage (NCBI taxonomy): Eukaryota > Viridiplantae > Streptophyta > Pinopsida > Cupressales > Taxaceae > Torreya > Torreya grandis. Next base: position 766,382 of record JARHVA010004109.1, read on the forward strand.
TTGTGGAAGGGATTTCATCAATCACATGTTTTTACACCACTTTAGCCTAAGAGGTGTTATTATGTCCATTTGATACCACACTTTTGCCTTAAACATTTTCAAAACATTTCTGTGTGTGTGTCATTTGTTTGAAAGGGGAATTGTTATGCTACCCATTTCATCCCATGTTTTTGCCTTAGAGTTTTAAAACAAAGACCATTATCATACCTTTTGAGTGAGATAACATCCTTATACTACTTGTATTGTTTCAAAACTTTACCTTGTGTGAAATTTATTTCAAAACCATGTATGCCTTTGGTATACAATCGGTATCATTATGTCATCCATTTGGGTCTAGAATGTTGTCTATTTGAGAACCCAAGTCTTCTAAAACAAGTTCAAAATTTATCTTATGAAGTTAAGATTCAACCATTGAGTGGTTTATATCTATGCCTTTCTTAATTTTGTCTTAGGTGTTTACCTCTTACTTTTGAATTATACAACTTGGACTAATTACTTATTTTCTTTAAAGACTCATTTGCCTAGGTTCTTGAAAGTGGTCTTTTACGTGTACCTCACATGTATTTTTGTTGCTTATAACTAAGGTGAAAAATCTCATTTTAAGTAAAAACTTAAGCATGATTAGTTTACATTTGATTCTTTATTATCACTTGGGATCATGCTTATTTTTTCTTACTTGAGGTTGAATTTATGAATTAGTTTTTGGTGTGTGCCTAAGGTCCAATGTCTTATACCAAGGTCAAGTTTTTTTTTGAATCCATGTTTCTAGATTGTGTTCAAGTGTTTCAAATTGTTTTAAATTTAGATTCATTACCTTTAAGCTTATTACCTCGACCAAGTTTTTTCTTCAATCTAGATTTTTGCCTTGTTTTCAAAGGCCTAACATTTGCCTTTTTATTTTTTAGACCAAGTTTGTTTTAAACTCTAGATTTGTGCCTTATCTCTAAAGACATAGCATTTACCTTTTATTTTTTAGACTAAGTGTGTTTTCAAGTATAACTTTGTGCCTTGTTCCCAAAGACCTAACAACTTTTCCATTCTTAGACCTAGATTAAATTTATTTGAAACACTTTACCAAAACCAAGACTCAAACTTACCTTGCATTTGATCATTTATGTGAAAATCATTAGACCTTGAATATATTTGAGACCAAGCTTACCATTGATGATTTCATATAAATATTTCCATTCTAGGCCAAGTTTAAACCATTTTTTGTAATAGACCGAGTATCTATTCCTGGACCAATTCATCCTTCAAACCTAGACCTAGACCCAGACCATTTTCATAGACCAAATCCACCCTCTTTGGGTTGATTACCAAACCCATCCATGTCAATTATCATATGCCAAGACCCCATTTATTTGGGCCAATTAAGGTACCAAGTTTACCCTTTCAATGATAATGGTAGTTGATCCCCTACCTATGCTAGTAATTCTCCTTTGGTCTGTGCAAGCAACCAAGCTCTACATTTCCCAAGGATTACCATTTTAGGACCTCATCCTTTAGCCTAAATCAGTAACCAAGATTCATAGTAACCATTAATTACCATTTGAGGCCCCCCTCCTTTGAATTATGTCAATAACTAAGCTTCATTTCCCAAGGATTACCATTGTAGACCCTCTTCCTTTGGCCTATGTTAGAAACCAAGCTCCGTAGTGCCCATTTATTATCATTTTATGCCCTCTTCTTTCAACCTACATCAGAAAACAAGATTTTTAGTTGCCTTTATTTACCATTCTAGGCCCTTCCAAATATGATAGCTCATTATCCCAATAAGGTTCATAATTACAACTAGACAAATGACGGATACCATCCTAAACCAATAACCAATCTTTATTGAGCCCATCTTATATGAGCCTATTTATAAGGAGCTCATTATTGAACCATAGGTCATTCTCCTTCCATTGCCAACCTTCCCCCACTTTATAAAATTGAATTTATTTGTTGAGCCACAATACAATTAGTCATTAACTTTCTAAGAGCTATCTTTTAAAGACCAACATGTGTTCAGATCTGATATTTTTCAACCAATTATAAACCAAGGCCAAAAAAACTAACCAATCCATGATGTTTTTGTTAAAACACCTATTTGTGATGATTTATCCTGTGTTCAATGACTCTTTAACCATTTATTTATTTTTAAGGAGCCTTACTTTAATGAACTGGTCTCTATGGAGTTGCTTGTTGACTCTTTCCATTTGGTTAAGAAGTCTCACTTTGATAAGCTAGTATTTATTAAGTTACCCCCTAATGATTATAACTAATTTTGGGTAAATAATTATCTTGAGTATTTCCCTTTTTTTAGGGATCCTCACTTTGACAATCCAGTCTCTATGGAGATGACTATTAACCATTTCCATTTTGTTGAGAAGCCTCACTTTGACAAGATAGTCTTTATTGAGTCCTTCTTAGTTGAACCTATTTCTAAAGATCCCATTGTTTAACCCCAAGCCATTACTCATCCAATACAAATTATTCAACATAATATCTATACTGCAACACAATATGAAGAATCAACATTAAATTTTAGTTATTTTTTTGAACCAATATTAGATTTAACATTAGAAGTAGAATCAATATCAGTCTCAACATCAAATTTAGAGTCCCTTGAGTCAAACTCAGCTTCAGAATCATAATACATTCATGGTTGTTATAACATTGGTTACACATGTTTTGTAGATTAATTTGAATACATTGGTGATACTTCCATGGTTTTTTAGGATGATTACATCACCATCAACATAAGTTCTCCTAAAATCTTCTATGAGTATTGTAGTACCTCTTCCAATACATTACTATTGCACATGCTATTAACACCATCCAACATAGCCATTATATTAATATTCCACCTCTCACAAGTGTTTATTGGGACCAATAGGATCACACCTTATTGAACTGCATCCATGGTGAGATGCTAGCTATAGAATATCAAGAGGAGTAAGATTACTTTCATGTAGAAGGAGAACAATCTCCTAGTGAAACCTATTTAAAATCACTATGGGGGAATCAAAGTCCAAACTCAACATCTTCTAGTGAAACCTTGTTTGAGGCACTAGAAGATAATTAAAGTCAAAATTCAATGTTCCTTAGTGAATTTTTTTTGAGATGCTATGGGACAATCAAGATAACTTCATTGGTGAAAACCTTTTTGAGGCATCAATAGTTGGGAACAATAGTTATTCAATGCTTGAAGATAACATCAATAACAATTGCATATCTACAACATAATCAAAATGCAACATCTCTTAGAACCAAACAAAAAAAAAATTGATGGTTCTATCGAGAGTATATTCAAAAGTCTTTGGCCTTGCCACAACCAAAATTATGTTAAATTCAAAATCAACAACATTGTGTGTTCCTAAAACTCTCAATCATCATTTGTTTTCCAACCATTATACATTCTATTATGATATATTAATTCATTCTAGACCTATATTACATTTTTAAATTAGACTTATCAGACAATATTTATCCTTAATTACCATCCCTATATGTACTTTTCTTTATAGTGGCTACAAAGACATCTTGTTTCAAATTTTAAAGGAAACAAAATCAATGACCAATGAAGATCAAAACAACATTATTAGATTCCAAATCAGTATCAAGTTCTTGATAAAGTAACTATTTAGAAGGGGTATGGGATAGTGATTTAAAAAATTAACTATTATATTTGTATCATATGTTGATCAGGATGAGCATCTCTACATCAGGAACAGAAGAATCATTTACTTTGCCTTGCCCTTGCCATTATTTCATACCCTACCATTTTCCTTACATTTTCACTTAGGTCTAACCTTATTACCATTATAACCAATTGTCATAACCTAATATGAGATTGATAAACTAATGAGCACAATACTTTTCCAATGTTAATTCTGTTGAGAGATCCGAGGTATTATCTATGCAGATTGTTTACATTCATACCTTTCTTATTGACCAAAATTATTTTACCCCCCTTTACCACCTTTTTTGACCTTGGTTTTGATCCATTAGTTTTTTGAGCACCTTCAGTGATTGGACTCACATGATGTTTCAACAATTGATTTAATATTTCACACATAGGCAATATCTTGACATATTATGATAGTGGATGTAATTACATTCTTCATTGTTGTCACATTATATTTCATTCCTAGTGCTACTAATTATAACCACCTTTGGTAAAATTAGTGCCCTTGACCTATTCCATTATTTATTTATTATAACCTCCTATGCAAAAATTAGGAGCAACACCTTTACCATGCATTGATGCATCACCTTACCATTCATATTCTATACTGTGCCATTTGCCAAATTCATGAGCTTATTGTTAGCTAGTCAGATTCCTCCACTATAAGGCAAAACTATAGTCACTTGAGGTCATTGTTATGCACATTGAGGTCAGCTCAGTCACCCCTAAGCCACACTCTCACCATTTTTCAAGCATACCTAAGCCATTTTCTTATTATTTTATGAGTAACCTAATTCAATTCTCATTATTTTATGAGCACCCATTTTCCAATGCTCTTGATATTTTGCAATAAACATAAGATAATGATCTTGCTATTTTTTGAGCAACATAAGCCAATGCTCTCACAATTTTGTGAGCAACATAAGCCAATGCTCTCACCATTTTATGAACAACCTAAGCCAATGCTCTCACTTTTTTAGGAGTTACTTTTATGCACATTAATTGATGAATTAATATACCCTTGGTTTCTCCCACACTCTCACTATTTTTAGAGAAGTATCTCATCAATATCTAATGAGTTAAGATACCCCAAAAATGCCAAAAACATTTAAATTTTTTCAAAATCCCAAAAATAAGAAAAATTGGTTTACAATATTTTAGAGAGATATTAAGCCTCAAAATACAAAAACATTTATCCTATTTAAATCAAGTAACCAATATTAAACCTACTCTATAAGGGAAAATTCATGGTGGGTGTCCAATTGATACTTTTAGGCCAAACTCATACCTTTCTCCTTACTAGGGAAAAAGCAAAGCATGTAGATTATATCGAGATATCTTATCCCCACATGTTGTTCCCTTATAAATATCCTTCCTTAGGGGCACTACCTATTTATCATTTTTGTTAAGCCTTCATATGTAAATATTGACTTGGTTAACTATATCATGCTTTTTATTGCTTTTACTTTCATGTTTTTTATGTGTTTATTTACTTATTTTTTTTTTCTTGTTTGTTTGATTCATTATTGTGCCTTGACTCAATATATATGTGCTCATTGGGTGATTCCTTTGGATTGTTCTTAATTATATCCATATTCATACATCAACGTTGTTATCATGGTTTATATCATTGGTGCATTATTTTCAATTATTTATGAGATTATGAGTCGGTCTTTATGTGTATTAAGGCTAAGCCATCATGGTGTTATATATCATGGTTCATACCATCACATGCTACAACAAAAATTAGTTTAGTGGAGATCACAAGCAATAGTGTCATAGAAACTTATCCTTGTTCACCTTGGAGAATCTTCCCATCCTCCTTGACCAAATCAACTCATTGGCCTTTTTGGTTGTATCAATGCTAATAAGGATGAACATATTTACATTGGTAGGTACAATTGAATCATTCACATTGATTAATTATTATTCTTTTATTTTATTCCTCATTCCATTTTCTTTGACATTTCTAGGTGAACTACATTAGCCTGAGGTCTATTTATACTATGTAGGTAGTGCTTAGATACATGACATATCTCAAGTCAACTTAGCCACACCATTTTTATCTAATCATCTCTTTCATTAATTTGTGCATTATCATGTGCTTGGTTATTTGTGACTTTTTTAGTCATTATACCATCACATATATGTTTATGCCCAGTCATATTTAATCTGTGTCAGGTTATCTCCTTGATTTATGATTTTTAATCTACCCTACTGGGGCCCAACCAATTTATCATGATTAAATCTTCCCTACTAGGGTAAAATCATTTTTCAATGTAGGTCATCAAAATTATTATAATTGCCTTTGGGAAAATCATCAATTTGACCCGTTAACCCTACTAGGGCACATGCCTATGCCACTGATTATAAATTCCTTTAAGAAAATTAATGTCTCAATCTATGTTATTAATTATAACTACCTTTGGGTAGGTTAGTACTTTGAAATCAATACATGCAAGCATTATTTCAATTTGATTAATCTCACCCATGGGTTAATTTTATTCTTTTTATTGCTTATTTTTAGGGACCATCCATCAATATATGTCATGCACTCTCTCAAGGGGGCATCATAGGCTTCCAAAACTTTATTTGGAGCATAATTCCATCATTGCATAGATTTTTCTTCTCAGTCATAGCCATTAACTTTCTAATTCTTTGATAATATGTTATTGTTCTTATGTCTCATAATGCCTTCTCAAATAAGGGCAAAGTATAGACACTGCTTTTTGGCCACTTCCATGTCTAAATGGACACTGGAGTAACTTCTTGAAAATAATGTAAGTTAAGCTTGAGAACCACTAAAATGTTATGATTCATCATCATGCATCATGTGCATCTTCCAAACCATGTCAATGTATCCCTAACTAGGGAAATTCACTATACGCAATCTTAATTTTGATCTAATTCATCCCTAGTCAAGATGTAACCTAGAAAATTGACCTCTTTTACCATGTGTGAGGGATATCTTGTCAAAATTTAGAAATGGAAATTTACTTGAGTAAGATTACTTAATTAATTAAAACCAATTAAATGCAACGGTGAAAATCCCATGACTTATTAATTTTTAAATTTATATTTATATAAATTTATAAATCTAGATTGATGACATCACACAAATATATAAAATGATGTCACCATCATGACATCATCTTTTATGAGTTATCAAAAACTCATAAAATATCAAAAAAATATCTGGATTTGTGAGCCATACTTATTAATTAAAAATATTAATAGTTTGTCCCCTCCCAAACCTAACCATGGTTAACTCTAACCTAACTATACTTGGGTTAGAGTTAATTTACCAAACTTCACCCATTATTCAACAAGCCTTTTTTTATTGAATGTTATCATGTAAAATTTACTCAAAGCTTCTTTTGTGTAATGTTATTATGCTAAAATACCAAGCCAAGCCAAAGCCAAAGCCAAGCCCAACATTACCAAGGTGACAAGGTGAGGTGGTGTAAGAATCTCCATTTCTAAAGAATCTCTGATCACATAACTTAGCACATCAATTCATTTCCAACATATAACTCTTTCTCTGATAGAAGGTAAACTTATTCATTTTGTATTTATTTGGTAGTTACTTATATTGCTCACTTTCTCTTTGAGTGTCTAGGCTAGAGGTGTAAGTATCATTAGTGTGTTTTTGATTGATTTTGATAATACTAACTATTTTAGAGAATTTTAGCTTATGTTTCAATAAAGTATAAAAAAACTAGATACGAGTATGGTATAAAAACTTATTTGGTTGTGTGCATGTTGATTAGATGATTATAGAGAGTTCAAATTTGGATTGGGAGGAATGACCTACAAATAGAAAATCAATGAAGAAAATTGATTGTTAGATAGATAGTTAGGTGGATTGCCTAGTGCTAGCTAGATCTAGAAAGCAAGAGTTCCTTGAGAGGATATCAATTGATAATTTTTAAATAATTAAGTTTAGAAATCAAAAGATAAAGCATTTTCATAAATCATAAAAGATATTAAAATTAAGCACAAAAAATACTTGATAAAGAAATTTATGAAGTCAACTAATTATAGCAATAAGTAGGTCAATACTAATGCTAAATAGGTTGGGTATGGTTCATAAAATAGGGCAAGGTTTTGTGATTAGGCTGAAGAAAAGAAATTTGGATTTGGCTAAGGGTAAGTGGGTAAAAATAGCTTGTTTTTATTTTATGACATAGTGACCGTCAATGGTTGAGGTGACTATCAGTAGTTGAGGTTATTGTCAATGGTTGGTATAACCATCGGTAGTTGGTATAGACCATCGATAGTCAGGATGACCATCGATGGTTACTTTGGGTTGGGTCTAGGTAATTCAAGGTTGATTAACAAGGTTCTAGAATAATATTCTAAGAGATTGGTTTGTGTTAGGCTGATTATGGAGTACAAACAAAGTGACTAAATACTTAAGACCGATACTTAGCTTGTCAATAGTTGATTAGATGAATGGTTGAGGTAGAAAACCCATTTGATGGATTTTGGAGTGATTTTGATAGAGTAACAGTACTTGGATATTGGATGATGGATGGTATCACTTCAAATCTCAATCATGATGGTTGGATTGATGGATTTCTAGAAGAACACCTACAAAATAAAATTTGGATACAAAAGTTCTTTATAGTTGTAGATCCTTTTTCACCTCTTTCCCCTCTCTTCTTATATGAAGGAATGAGAGGTGAAATAATATGTTAAAAAGAGTTCCAACTTGTTATTTAATTTTAACTTCAACATGCATGGGCTCACACATGAATTAGATAATCTAATTATAAAAAATCAAGGTAGAGTTGAAGTTGGTGTTAGTGGTTTAAATGGTAGAACTTGACTATCAGTAGTCAAGGTGACCATCGATAGTTAGGGTGATCAGCAATGATCGAGGGTCAAGGTCAAGCAGGGTTAAAAATGTGAGTTTACCTAGTAGGTCAAGCTGACTAGAGTTAGGTGTGGTTATCGATTGAAAGGTCAAGGATTGGCCCAAGGGGGTCTTGAGGTGGTCTAAGGTTGTTTCAACACTCAAAATCATAGTGTGTAATTTTTTAGTGTCTACATTTTACCACTTTTTATTATATAATTTGTATTAGAAAATGACAAAAAAATGTAGGTAAAAGTTTTGGTTTCCCTAATCATAAGAGGAGGTATTACCCCTCAAACTAAGAAGTGATGAGGTAAAATAGAATTAGGTATGGGTTCGATGAGTGGTGAAGATGATTATAAAAGGTGGGTGATAAGTGGGGCAGTAAAGCATGAACACATACATAAAGTGTGACAAAAGTGTGATAGCTAAGATCATGTATTGACTAAGTTTCCATAGTTGATTAAAATTAAGGTTGATGCTAAAAGGACAAGTGACAAGTGTAATGCATGATCCTATTTAGGTGTGGAAGTTGGGAACACTTATAAACACAAGTCTCTTAGGTAATTTATATGTTTTCATGGGAATACAAGGTAGGAAGTGCTCCTAAGAAAAAACATAAATTGGTCTGGTGTGTTCATGGGTATTTGAGGTAGAAGGTTCTCTTAAGAAACCACAAGTTGGTTAGGTGTGCATAAGGTAGCAAAAGTTCAAAAAAAGTTCAACATGGAAATTATTATCAATGCAGTCAAAAGGACCAAGATAAGGTCATTAAAAAACACATATTAGGTAGGCAAAAAAATGATAATGGAAAGGTGATGTGGTTGGTGGTATGGTTGATGGAGAAGTTAATCTTCTAGGAAGTACTAGATTTGGCATTCCAAAAAGTAGTTACTTGAGGGAAAAGCAAAAATGCTAACTTGTTAACCATCAATGGTTAAGGGTCTTAAAGTCAACCATCAGTGGTCACCTTGATCATTAATGATCAGGTTCAAACCCTAAAAGGGGAAAAGTTAAAAGTGATTCTTCTTTTCATTGTCATTCATTTGAACAATTTGACTTTAGCATCTTGTTGCTTGGCATTTTGTATGAAGAGTCTAATGATTTTGGCTAAGTGGGTGAGTAGGTGAGTGGGATTGAGTGGGTCAGAGCATTAAAAGGTTGATCGAGCTAAGATGTAGGGTAGATGAGGATGTGGTTGGGTAGCAAGTCCCAAGATTCCTCCATGATGATGGTTAAGGAAGGAGGTAGGGGTTGTTTTCAATTGATAGCGTAGTTTTGATTTTGTAAATGCATTGTAAGTTAAATTTGGTTGTTTAGTCATTTTTTGGTGGATGTAGAATGGGTTTGACCTATTTTTTAGGATTTTTAATTATTTAGGTAAATTTTATAGGTAAAATTCAAAAATGGAAGAGTGGGGTAGGATTAGGAGAGGGTAGAATAGGTGTGAGCCAAATTTATGGTGTGGTTGTGGTGATTGGGTGTGTTGTATGGTGGGTAGGGTTAGGTGTATTTTATCAATAGTCATGCAAAATGACCATCAGTGGTCATACCTAACTTTTAATGGTCATAATTAACTGTCAATGATTGATTACCATTGGCATTTCCTCACCTAATCATCGGTGGTTACCATGACCATTGGCAGCTAACTAAGGTAAAAATTTATTTAAAAGTGTTTATATGTTTAATTATTTGAAAGTTTGATGGTCAATAAGATGTCAGGGGTAAACTTGAGGTGGTAGTTTAAGGTTATAGTGATGCATGAGGTCAAAGGTAGAGATGTAAGATAATAGGTAATGGTCAAATGGGAAAATTAGGGTAGGGTGATATAGTTTATAGGCAAAGTGTGGTAGTGAAATAAGTTTATTTGCTAATGAACATTATAGGCAAGGGAATAAATTTAGATGTGAGATTAGCCACCTTAAATCTTTGCTAAGATTATTTGAGGTATGACTGTTACTGACTAGGTGTACATGGAGGAGGTTGGGCATGGTGTGATGTTGCATTACCAACATGTACTGTAGGATGTGGTGATGATAGTGGCCCTCATTGAGAGATGGGATACAACCACTAACACCTTCTTACTACCCATTGGTGAGATGATGATCTTACCTAAGGATGTTTACAAGGTTACATGACTACCCATTTAGGGTAAGATGATCTACCACTTTGAGAGGGAGGACATAAATGAGTTTACAGAGCTATTGTATGGAGATGACCATGATTTTGATATGTATTACACTGACGGTTTTAGTTACACTCCTCTATACCAGAGGGCAAGAGATTAGAGGAGGTTAATGACCATGATGATGATGGTGGTATCATGTTTTATCATACTAAACTCAAATAGTAGGAGGTTTTCTTATCTATTATTGGGGGTTCTAGTTAAGATGTTATGTTACTAGGGTGCACAATGTTCAATTGGGTATTTATGCTTCTAGTTTAGATATACATGGAGCTATATGATTTTAAAACTCATAAGAGGTATAGATTCAACATAGGATTTGTTATACACTACCAGGATTATAGGCAAATTCAAGTGTTGAGGCCGATGGGGCTGCCATGGAAGGCTATGCATAGATGGAGTTTAGAGTTGGATTCATATGGTGGAGAGATGATTTTTCACTTTTAGGACTAGGTAGAGGAGTTCATGACATTGATTGGTTTGAAGATGCACTAGATGCCTTGGTTGTTGCTAACATTATTTGGAGGCCATATGTCAAGTTTCTAGATTGGGCTCATTACAAGAGGCATACATTATCCCTACAGAGCTACAAGTGGATCTTTGTCAAGAGAGAGGGTGAGATAGATCTCATTCCTTTTGATAGGGCTCAGTGATAGTTTGGCCTGGTGTAGGATATCCCAAGTTTATTCTTAAGATATAGGTAGGAGGATGTAGAGCTTCAACTTTTTTAACCATAGCCTGTATAGGTTTTCATTAATCATGAGGAGCTATTGGCTAGGGCCAAGATAAATGATGTAGGTTTTGTAGATGGGTACCCAGTATGGTACCAGGCACTCTATGTGGTGGCTAATTTTGGGGTTGATGATGGTGGGTAGTAAGTGGTGGATGTGGATCTAGCTAGTAGAGGTGGTTAGTAGGTGTTGACATAGGGGGTTTCCCCATATGTATAGGTAGTGACTACAAAGAGAGATCAAGGTCGAGTGACACTAGCCATGACATAGGCTACCATGGAAGCACTATAGGGTTAGTTGGTCATGGCATAGGGTTAGGTGGCTATAGTTACAAGTGAGAGGGACCAGGCTATAGCTACACTAGCCTTGGTTACCCAAGAGGGAGAATCCTTGATATGGGATAAATGAGGACTCACAATAGTTTTAGGACCACCAGACACTATCCCTGTGGCATGTTACATAGCCATAGTGGAGTTCTACTATTATGAGGTGATAGTCTTGAAACATTGTCCTAATGAACCCTAATGGGGTGAGAATATAGCTAGTTTGGCAAGTGGTGTTGGCATGGTGACACCAGGTTAGTGGGATACATCTATGAGAGGATAGACATGTATCTCAAGAGGATAGGCACTAGGAAACAATGGTGCCCTAGGAGATAGTGGTGCACTAGGGGCATAGCTATGATAGGATTATGGGATATTATATTTTTATATTATATCATTTTGATACCATCCTATGAGCCAATATGGTGAGATGTATATTTTTTGTATACATGATGATTACATGGTTATTTATGATTATAGACTCATGCTCTTTGCATATTGTTTATTGTTCATGATGTTGATGTTCATATTGATCATTGATGATGTTATAGATTATGGTTATGATATGGCCTCACCTAGTTAGGCATGCATTATATTTTTATTTATTTTTATGATGATGTTTGGTTATGGATCTGGATGATGTTGATATGATGGTCATAGTTGGTATCTTTTGATATGACAATGGTTTATGTGATGGATGGATAATGTGATGATGTTGATCACATGGATTTATTATTTATGGTTTGTTTTTTATTGTTTATGATGATGCCTTTGATGCATGTGATGACTCTAATTTCATGTTTTGAGATGACCATTGATATGATGATGATGTTTATGCTAAGTTTTAATGAGTATATGCTTCCCCATTTAGATTTAGGCATGTGCTAAAAGTGGTTTATTTCTTTATTATTCATGGATGCTATGATGTTGATTATGATTATTATGTTCATGGATATGGTTTATGTTGATGATGTTTGCTTTTGTTCATGATATGATGATGACATGATCTGATATGGCTATGGTTATGGTGATTTTACTTAAGATAAAACACATAAGTAAGTTGAATAATAAAACTAGATGTGAAAAAGAGAAGATAATAAAAATGTTTGAGTGAATATATCAACCAATTATGAGAGGATAAAAAGAAGGCACAATGGTTATTCTTTGGTAAGGACTAAAACAAAACCAAAGTTGGATTGGCTTAAGGAAGATAAACCCATCGAATGATTCGCATTAGAATTTATTATTTGGTTAAAAAGGTGTCTTGTTTACATGATGTCAAGTGAGCTCAAAAATATCCTAATTATAGTGCATAAAGGGGAGATGGATGAAAATGGAACCTTCTTGTATGACTAGCATGCCTCTTCTATAGGTTATCAAAGAATATGTATAAACAAGTATATCATGTAAGCTATAGACTAATTGATGTAGGAAGCCTACTCATGAGAGTCAATTATGTCTTTCAAAATTATTGCATGTGAGAACTGATTACAACTTAAAAAAATATTTTTATTTTATTGATGTTTGATAATGAGTATTTTTTCTTATTATGTTATTTTTTGGGAGGGTTGGGAAAGCTGATTGATGTGGGAATCTTCTAATAAATTACTATGATTTGACAAATGATTTACAAAACCATCCTTCAAGGGAGTGGTATGAGTTTGTGTGCTTTGATTAATGATTTTTATAGCTATCCTTCAAGGGATAAGTCTACCATATTTTGAGTAATTTTGATATGTTTCCAATAGATATCCATTGAGGGAGCAGTCTGCGAATTATAGGAATGACCCATGATTGTTTTTGGTTATAATTTTGCTTTGATTTTTTGCTTGACGTAAACTTGCTTATATAGGCTTAAAGGTTGAACTTTATGAAGGCAAAACTGAAAACACATGAAGATTGATTAGGTGTAAAGAGGTTTAGGTGATAATGATCATGGGAATCCATCCTGTAAAAGGGGTAAAAAGTACAATGAAAATCATGCCATGGGTAAAGTCGTGGTACCCATTGTTTAAGACCAAGCCATGATTGTGATGTATAATCACATGATTCAATTTTAATTATTTGCTCACTAAAATAAGGAGACAAATGTGGTTTGAAAACAAGGGATGGGCTTAATTTAGACAAAAGGTGAGTATTATCCTTTTTAATAAAAGAAAGGATGTAGATGTAAGGCATTGAGGGGATCAAAATTTGTGTTTCCCTCAAGAGAGGATAACTAATAAGCTTCTGATCCATACTTGTGCATTATGATATAAGGTCCAAGCCAATCGAAATAAAATTTACCTTAATTTATTTTATCCATATTGGTGACATGTTGATTTTACTTTAGGATAAGGTCTCTGATATTGAATTCTTGCACTTTAAGGTGTTTGTTACAAACTCATTTGATTTGCTCTTGATATACATCGAGATGGGTGAGGGAAGCTAAATGATGTTCATCAAGTAGATCAAGATGGCTAAATCATGTTGATGATAATCATCTTTAGAAATGATATCTTATAAGGATATGAAAATTGAGGGAATTTGGACTTTGAGAGGTAAGAAAGCCTCTGATACAAACACAAGAGAGAATGGGGTAGCACCTGCAGGGGTTCATATGATAGTATGATATGCACATAAGGTGAAATGGATGTGTAAATGCCAATCCTGACTAGATGCATTAACCATTTTAGTTAGCATGTTGTTAAGAGTTTTGTTAGAGGCCTCATCCTATCCATTAGCTTATGGACAATAGGGTGAAGATAACTTAACTTGATGTTGAATGCATTACAAAGACCTTAGATTTGTTTATTTTTAAAAGATTTTTTTATTTCGATGATGATTTTGGGAGGAACACCAAAATGGTGGATGATGTGATTATTAATGAAGTTGATAATATTTTTAGCTTTGGTTGAGACAAGAGGAATAAGCTCTACCCATTAGATAAAATAGTTGGTCATAGTGATGATAGAATGGTGTCACTATGAATAATGGTGATTAATTTCACTAGTAAGGTCCAAACCCCATTATGAGAAGTAATAAAAATCTATGGATATGCAAAGAATGTGGCTAGATGCATGATGTCAATTAGCATGTTATTTTCACTTAACATACTTTTTCACATAATCACAATATTCTTGGTTAAGGGTAGGGTAGTAATAGCCAAGGTGAAGGATGCATTTAGCCATGGTGAGGTCACTAAAGTGCCCCCCATAGATCCCATTATGCATTTCCTTGATTGGATGAGAGGATTCATGACTACATAGGTAAAAAAAGAGGAGATCATCGAAGCCACATTTATAAAAAGTTCCCCCCATAATTCTATAACATGAGGTACTCTGGATAAACACTCTTCAAGTATTCCTAGAAATACCAGAATGAATGATGGAAGGGTGAAGATAGTCGAAGGTCTACTGATACCAAAGATCAGGTTGGGTTTCCTTCACATTAAAGATGGTGGGAGAATCTAGTTTGACATAAGAATTTTTGGTAAGTCTATGGATAATGATAGAAAGTTTAGATTTAGAGGGTACAAGTGGGATCTGAGAGGCAAGGAAATCCATGGTGTCTGTAAACTTGTTTGTAGATCATGGGATGGTTTGGATATGGTAATGTTCAAATGATGTTAAGAGTTCATTAGCTAGTTATTTATACTATTGTAAAACTTCATTATTACACTAGTAAGAGCCATTTATTTTATTGACCATTAGTTGAGAGTCACCAAATATGTTGATCATTTTGACTCCCAAGGCTAACGTAGTTTGAAGGCCAATGACTAGGGCTTTATATTTAGCCATATCATTGGTAAATTCAAAATATATCTTAAAATATAACTAAATATGTTCACCATGAAGGGGAATAAGGATAATTCCATCTCCCCCACCATTTTTACACTTTTATCTATCAAAGAACATGGTCACTTGATAGGTAAAGTATACCTGAGAAAGGGTCATAATGGACTCATCAAGAAACTTAAGAGGAGGTTGATTGTCTAATAATGGTATGCCAACCAATTAGTCAGAAATGAAATACCCTTTAATTTACTTCTATTAAATAAACTGAAGGTCAAACTCAACTAAAAGCATGAACCACTTGGCCATACATTAGTTTTGGTATCACTTGGAGTGCATATAATTGAGTGGGTAAGTATTTATTATGGCACAAGTTTTATGGTTAAGAATGTAGTGGCAAAGTTTGGTGGCCACAAAGACTAAGGCTAAGAATTTTTTCTCCATACTTAACAAGTCTCATACTTAACAATCATGTGACTGATGTATTAGACTTCTTGCTCTTTGTGTTGTTCATCTTGATGAGCGAGCATGGCCCCTAAGGAGTGGTTAGTGGCAAAGATATATAAGTAGAAGGGTTGATTATCCTTGAGAGGGGTGAGAAAAGGTGGAGACAAAATGTACCTTTTAAGTGAATCAAAGGCCTTTTGACACTCACCATTTTATTTAAAAGACACATCCATTTTCAAATGGTGATGTAAGGGTTGGCATTGGTCTCATATCTGGGAGATAAAGCGATGAATGGATTAGAGCTTCCCCTACAAAATATGGAGTTGATCGAGGTTGATTGGAGGAAAGATGTTGAGGATTGATTTGATTTTGGTGGGATCAAATTTGATTCCCTAAAGGGAAATGATAAATCCAAGGAGCTTTCCTACCAAGACCCCAAAAATGCATTTATTGGGGTTAAGGTAGACATGGTAATGGATGAGTCATTCAAAGATAATCTTGAGAATGACCAAATTATCCTTATGATATTTGGATTTTACAAGAAGGTCATCCACATATTCCTCAACAATTTTGTGGATAAGGTCATGGAAGATGTAAGTTACAGCATGTTAGTAGGTTATACTAGCATTATTTAGTCCAAAAAGTGTGACCCTATAGCAAAAGGTCTCCCATGGGGTGATAAAAGTAGTTTTGTGTTGATCTTTGAGGGTGATTAGGATCTCATTATATCTTGAGAATCTATCCATGAGATAACATCTCATAGGTGGCTATAAGATCAACTAATTGGTCAATGTTTGGTAGAGGAAAGCCATATTTTGGGAAAGCAAGGTTTAGGTCATAAAATTCCACATAAATTCATAGTCCTCCTATGGCTTTGGTGATAGGCATGATTTTTGAGACCCATTGGGGATAGTCAACGGGTTGAATGAAATTGATTAATAAGAGATACTGAAGCTCTTCTTTGATGAGAAGGGCTATGAAAGGTTTCATTCACCAAAGTTTTTTCCTAATGGGATTGGCATCATGATTGGTGACTATGTTGTGGGTAGTGATGAATGGGTTAATTCCTGGCATGTTGTTGTAGACCAAGCAAATGCTATGTTTTGGTCTTGTAGGAAGGAGGGGAAGTCTTGAAGTTCCTCAGAATTTAGTGATTAGCTAATTTTGAAAATATGGGGGTTATCTAGAGTGCCCAAGTTGATATCCATGGTGGATTCATTCAACATGATCAAAGTTTCAGAAGGAAGATATTTATGGATGGAAGGATCTAGTATACCAAGGTAGGTGAGAATGAAATCATCATCCTAACATTGAATGATATTAATGGTAGGAGAATCATCTCCTATCATCTCATAATGGGTCATAGGTATGATTATGGTCACCCCATTCTTTTGATAAGTTAGGATTTTAAGGCTGATCATGTTTTAAAAATAAAAGTTAGGGGGATGATATCAGAATCTTTAGATGTTGATGGTGGAGTAGATGGTGAAGATGGGATGTCCTCATTGACAATGATAATAGGAGGTGATTTATTTTATTATTAAGGTGGTGTGAAATTGAGACCATGCTTTTTGTGAGATTTTTAGGTTTTGATTGGAAGTAACTCATGTGATCCATTTTCATACCAACCTAGGCCAAATCCTTTCTAGGAACACTAGTAGAGATATGTCTTGGAAAATTCTGGTTTGTCTAGATAAGATAAGTTGGAGGTGAATGGTTGAGGTGAAAAAGAGGTGGTGGAAATGCCAAGGGGTCTATCAAGTCCCCCATAGATGAAAGGTGTTTGATAGTTTGAAGGTCTAAGGGGAACAATGGCTCTGATATTAGGCTCATACTTGAGTTGGTTGTTAAGTTTCCCATACTCATGGGGACTAAGGAAGGCATCAAGGGTCAAGATGAAATATTCCCCAAGTGAAAGATGTTGGAATGTTGATTCTAAGTGGCCTATGGTGGGGATTTGATCTAAGGTGATTGATGAGATAGTAGATGCTTCATTGGTAGAAGAAGATATGGCTTCATCTTTTATGTTTGAGGGCTTGTCTTTGGCTAATGAGGGTGTGATAGATGAAGGTAGGAGGATGTCATTGGGTTAATAAGTCATGTTGCATGATAAAAAGGGACTTTGGTTAGCTTGTATAGTGATAACCTAGACTTTGTGGTCAAATTTGATGCAATGATGAAGAGTAGAGGGTACATAACCCATGGAGTGGATCTAAGGTCATCCCAATAAAACATTATACTAGAATTCAAATTCCACTACAAATAAGAGCTTTGGGAGTGTGCGAGGTCCTAAGTGAATGTGAAGGATAATAGTTCCTAGAGTAGTGGCCATGGTGTTGTTGAAGGACTAGAGGAGGACTGAGGTTTTAGACATGACATTGTTTGGTAGTTTAAGTTGATCATAGGCATGTGAGGAGATGATGTTAATATTTGATCCTCCATCAATCATAACATGTTTGATGTGGGTTTGGTTGAGTAGGTAGTGATGAAAAGAGGGGGATATGGGTCATTAGTGTGGATAGAAGGTATTTCTAAATCCTTGAAGGTAACTATTATCACTTGGATGTGCACCCATTGAGGAGATGGAAAATCTCTCCTCATCCAAGTGGCAAAATAGAATCACCTATAGGTTTTTAGGTAGCCTAAGGAATGAGGTGAATCTCTAGATAAGGCTAGCTCCCTTGATGTACCACTTTGAATTACAACTAAAACTAAACATAGGGGGTGAAAAGGGATAAGGATAATTGAAATAAAACTAATCTAAGAGAGGTGATACACCAAATAACATGATGACATCCAACCATATTCATGTTACACTTGAAATCAAAGGACAAATTGAGCATACACTTATCCAATCTTCATCTTCTCACATCAATGTTACATTGTGAGGTTATGTATGAATGTGAAAAGCTAAGAGGACTAGAAAATAGGATTATAAGGGAAATAATGAATATAATTACTCACTCAATCATTTAAATTTCCTAGAACACTTCACATGTGCTGCAGTAAGAATCTTTCCAACTACAAATAGATGGTGGATTAAAATCACATGGTAAGGAATCCATAGTCTTCACTTATGCAAAATCTAACATTAAAAATGAACACACTAAGAATAGTCATAGATGAGGTAAACATTATTATTATTATTATTGATCAAAAGGTATACAAAAGTTTAGGTATTTTCTATACTCAGGTGGAGCATGAGATACAAGGCCAAAATGGCTAGTTCTTATAGAACTTGAGAGAGAGAAGACAAGAGAGAAATCCAAGGGTCACAAGGAAAATTTTAAAGATGAGATAATTAGTCACTTGTGCATGATAATAGGATGTGGGATGAACCATGAAATGTCAATCCAAGTCATCAAACTTTTGTAAAGTGGCATAAAACTCTTTGTCTTGGCTTAGAAAACTACCTTCATAATTTGGGCCTCTTTGAATGTCCCATAACTAATTATGGATAATTTTTATGATTTAAAATAATGGTGATGGTATATATCATGCCTCTCCATGCATTGGTTGTAGGCCTAATCCTCTGGAGTCACTTATAAGTGAGCCATCATCATCTATTGTCAATAAAAATCCTCTTCCATGCACCCTACACACTTGGCCTCAAATTTCACTTAATTTTACTATGAAAATCCATGGATGGAGTGGATGAAAAGTTTCAAAAACCTTAATTTCCATAAAAGCATTATGTATACCTTGAAAAGACATATTCTTGAAGTTTTCACACCTTTCACTAGCTTGTCTAATATGCTAGTTTTGACTGGCTGAGATGAGAGCCCCTATTAAGGCACTCAGGAGTTTTTATAAGGAATTAAATTAATATGTGGAGTTATCACAAGTCTTAATATTTATCCCAAATTTGGTTTCATCTTCAAACTCCTAGAACCTGCACAACATAAAAAATGGTCAAAAATACCCTATTTTTACCATGTCCATACATATTCTATACAACAAAAAATCAAGTGAGGGAGATTGAGTGAGTAGTATACAATTTTAAATAGGTTTCATGACCAAATTGTGCCATTATATTAGATTTATAGCTCAATTTCTCCAAACTGAACCTAACTAAGGGTTTAGGAGGCTTTTAGGCATGTTTCTCCTTGTAAGGTTCATTCATAAAACTTTGACATCCAACTTGAAAATAAATTCCATAAATTTGATGTTAAATGATATTAATAACTTCATAAAAATCCTTTGGATCCCATGCAGATCCTCTAGAAAGATATGAGCATTTGAAGTTGCATACTCAAGCTTGTTTTCCTCTTTCATGTATGTCTGAGTGAGTTTTCTAGTCAAAAGTGGACCTTTTATGGATTCTCCTCCAAGATAAAGGATTAAAAACCTATATTTTAACTCTATGAACATTATTGAATAGTTTTTAAATATCACCTCATGTGGAAAGTGGAGGTGACCATCCAATTAGGGTCTATGCCAAATCTTTGCCTTTAAGTCTGACTGTAACCTACAGCTCAAAATGACATTTGATTGTTTTATTTTCCTCTTTATAGCTCAAAAACACATATATTCATCCCATAAACATGTTATAATATTATATCAAACTCAATTTAAGGTGTAAATTACAATGCCTTCTCATTTGGACCTCTAGGCCTACTCATGCCTAGTAGGCTTGCCTGCAATATTAAGAGGTTTAAACCTCTCTATTTAGTTTAGTATATATGTGAAATGTTTTACATGTTTTTTGATATGTAAATAAACTTATCATACCATTTTAAAAATATCCCATGGCTCTTATATTCATACTTTGCCTTACTCACCAAAATCTACCAATCTTAGTATAAGGGGAAGTACCCCCTATCTAAGACAAAATAGGTGGTAATTCCACTATTTTTATAACAAAAAAAACACTTTTATAAGATAATTAAAGTGGTAAATTTTCTCTACACAAACAATTATCCCTTGGTCTTATTTATATAGCCTTCAAAATCACAAAAAACTAGACAAACTGTTAGGTAAGGCTTTGTGCAGGATTTTTTCAAATGACTGTATATACTTGATTCTGAACTAATTTATTTTATTGTATTATCATGGAAGTTATATTAGGTCATCCTTATCATGAATTAATTTCTTTCATCTCTTATACCACTTCAATCTTTCATCTTTAAGACTGAGGTCTAACATTAACTGTGCATACTTTTGAGGGAACAATTGTAGGTTATCTTGTGATGGTTAGACCTTATCATGTCATTTAAAACCTTACATTAATTTATAAATACCATTTTGGAAATGATATATATCCAATTTGATTCATGTTCATACACTATTCATACTAAGAACATCTACTCTTTGTTCACTATTTATGATAGTCAACATAGTCAATTATGTTTTATAGAAAAAGGGTCTACAAGTGTAAATTTACTCTAAAATTGTGATATTATTCCATTTATTAACTTTTAAGGTTAATTTTGTGCTATTTAATTCATCTATCTCATATTATATAAGCATAGAACCTTGTCAAATCACCCCTATCTTAGCTCACTATTCCTCAGTCATTTAACTGAGACACTTGCCCGTAGGTTACTATAGGTGTATGCAGGTTTGTAATCTATCTTGTTCATGGTGTGGATGAAATTTAATTGTGTTAGGTTGTGGAGCTAAAAGCTTCACTAATGTAGACATGGAGGAGGTTATTGAGAGGTTGTTGAGTTGTAGGGCAACTGACATCAGTTTGATCAACCGACATCGGTCATATACAATGAACACAACAACTGACATCAGTCAGGTATTGGCTGACATCAGTCATATCTAGCTAGATAGGGACTGACGTCGGTTGCCTATGCGGTTCCAAAACTGCTAGTTCATGGATAGTTAGTTAATGAACTAGTTGTTTGCATGTTAAGAGGCTAATTTTAGTCTTGAGCTACAGATCTAATTATTGTAATTGGATGTCTAATTATTGTTTGCATGAGATCTATATAATAGACTCATGGGTTGTATTGTAATGGGTGTGCTAGTTAAAGTTGAGCTTGGTTAGCTCCTTTAGTGTGTGAAGAGAGCAAGGGTAGTTCCTCTTAGTTCCACAATAGTGCCAAGTGTGGGTGCTGGTTTGGAGAATCAGAAGGGTTCTTCATGCATGTAGGATCTTGGTCGGTAGGTGTGCAAGGCCACATTTGGAGATCTACATGGTGTGTGTGTGTGAGTGAGGTCAAAGGAGATCTATAGGTGGTAGTAGGATCAAAGGTGATAGCAACACATCAGAGAGCAAATAGAGGAAGGCAAGGTAGATCCTTCTAATTGTAAGAACAAGTTGATCTGTAGGTTGTTACAAGATCAAGGAGAAGTTCTACAGGTGTAAGTAAGATCATTTGAGTTGCAGGTTGTTACAAGTTCATGGGAGATCTACTTGAAGTATGTGGAGTACTTGGTTATACTGGTAGTATTGTTATTGACTGGTTGATTAGCAGTGTTGTTACTGGCTGGTGGAGGTGAACACCAACTCTGTGTTTGAGTTGTGTGTTGGGACTGTAAGAGAGAGAGAGTGAGCTCTTGAAGAGATTTACTGTTTATGCCCTAGAGGTGTGTAAGGAAGAAGACTGTGGCATCTTCTTTGTTGTATTTCCTTTTGGAAGAGTATTAATACAATTGGGTATTATCTCTCATATTCTATGTTGTTTTTTATTCTAGTTACTTATTACTTTTGGTTAATTCCACATATTTAGTTGCTTGGTAATCAATGGTGTTTCCTTGGGTTCCTAACAGTTGGTATCAGAGCATGTTTGTTGTTCTAGATTCCTGACAAGTGGTATCAGAGCTTAAAGTTGCAGGGAGTAGGTTTTGTGTTTGATTACAGGTCACTCTCAAGAATTTTTGATTGAGTGGGAGTATAGCAATGGTAGAAGAAAGTACACTAAGAATGGAGGAATTGAAAAGCATGAATGGTCAATTACGGTGTTATGGAAAGAAAGAGTAGGAAAAGAAAGATTGTTGTTTGGTAGCAGATCAACATGAAGGAATTGAAGAAGCAAATGTTGCAAGTGTTATTTCACAAGATGCTCTAGGATGTTCCTTGGATAAAGTAGAATCTTGTTTTATAGATTATGTTGCCTCTTTCCATGCAGCCCCAATTAGAGGGGTTGGTGATCCTTGTCATAGTATTGGCAAAGGGAAAGTGCGGCTGAAATTGTAGGTAGCCAACACATGGGTGTTGAAGGAGGTCAAGCAGGTCCTAGTCTTGGAGATGTGGCTAATTTATTTAGGAAGGTTGGGTGATGAGAGATGCATAGTAACTCTCACAGTGGATTCTTGGAATGCTACCAAGGATGCACTTGAATTAGCATGTGGTAAGAAAGCAGGTACTCTTTATCTACTTGCTTGTATTACTGATTCCACTTTTGTTGCATAGGTGTGGCTTTATAGGCTTGGTCACATAAGTGAGAAGGGAATGGATGTTCTTAAGGCAAATGGTAAGAGTTCAGCTTTAGAGAGCATAGATCAAGATTTTTGTGAGTAGTGTGATGCTACAAGAAATGATTGTGTTTATTGTAGGAAAAGGAAGTCTAATGTATTTGATAAACTTAAGAAATGGAAAGCCTTGGTGTTCTTGGAGGAGATGATAGATAGAGATCAGTGGATGGGGATGGATACTTTTGAGCAGGGTAGTTTAGACATGGGTATGATTCAAAGAAAGCTCATGGGTAAAAAGTCATCACTCACAGGCAAACACAGGTACCAGTGTCAGTCAGGGGTAATCGACATCGAATACACAGGCACCAACGTCAGTCATTTGTAGACTAGAGGATTCGGTGGTGTCAGGTAGGTAGAGACTGATGTCGATAGAATAACTAGCATTGGTGACTTGGACAGTCACATGGAACCAATGTCAGTCAGATGTAGACTGGGTGGTGATCGACATCGGTCACTGGAATGGATTTTGGGTGGATAGCAAGCTGTTAAGGAGTCTCAAACGCCCATGTGGAGGATTGAAAGGGTAAGTAAGCCTCAAATTCATTGTTCCTCTTCTTTATACTCATTTCTCACTACAGAGTAGGAAGGATCTAGGAAATAGTGGGAGCATGGCATGAATGAGGAATTTGAATCTTAGGATGTAGAACCAAACAGAAGATTTGGTAGGGTTATCAGTCGACATGAAAAGCACTGAGAGACGAATGGATTCCTTGGTTAAAGAATAGAGAGAATGGACATGTGAGATGGAAGGCCAGGTCATATGGTCTTGAGGAAGCTGTAGGATAGTGGTACAGGTTTTGATAGGTGGATGACAAAGTAGGGCTTTAGTCAATGTCAGTGTAACCATTGTGTTTGTCTTACCAAGTGGATGATGGTCACGACATCATCTTATTACTGTATGTGGATGGTATGCTAGCTAAAGGTTCAGACATATAACGTTTTGCTGAGCTAAGGTTAAGGTTAGTTCAGTGGTTTGCCATGAAGGATTTGGGAGTAGTGAAATTCTTTGGCATGAGTAATCCTAGAGACAGGGAAGATCACAAGTTGATATTGTCACAGGATTGTGTGAAGGTAGTGCGGGATGTAGAATAGGGAAACACACCTATAGATGGATAGTTCTTAGAATAAGGTCCCCAATCACATGATAAGGTTGAGTACATGTGTACTCCTTGAGTTTGCCCAAGCAGTGGGTGCTATCAGAAAGTTTGTAGTCAATTCGGGAAAGAAGCACTGGAAAGTGGTTCAGTGGGTTCTTAGGTATCTGAGAGGGACCAACAGTAGGTCGACATGTTATGCAGGGTCAAGTACTTTAGATGTGGTAGGTTACTTGGATGACAGGTGTTGTACCACAAGATGTGTGGTGGTTGGTCTTCAAGATTGAGCCTTAAGAGGGATACAAGCCAAGAAACAAATTAGATGGTGTATAGGTATAGGTACAATGAAGTTTTTTATCTCCAAGTGGGAGATTGTTAGGTTATGGAGCTAAAAGCTTCACTGATGCAGACATGGAAGAGGTTGTTGAGAGGTTGCTGAGTTGCAAGGCAACCGACATCAGTCTGATCAATCGACATCGGTCATATATAGTGAAGATAACAACTAACATCAGTCAGGTATCAGCCGATGTCAGTCATATCTAGCCAGACAGGGACCGACATTGATCGCCTGTGCGATTCCAAAATTGCTAGTTCACGGATAGTTAGTTAATGAACTGGTTATTTGCATGTTAAGAGGCTAATTTTAGTCTTGAGTTGTGGATCTAATTATTGTAATTAGATGTCTAATTATTGTTTGCATGAGATCTATATAATAGACTCATGGGTTGTATTGTAATGGGTGTGCTAGTTAGAGTTGAGCTTGGTTAGCTCCTTTAGTGTGTGAAGAGAGCAAGGGTAGCTCCTCCTAGTTCCACAACAGTGCCAAGTGTGGGTGCTGGTTTAGAGAATCAGAAGGCTTCTTCATGTATGTAGGATCTTGGTCGATAGGTGTGCAAGGCCACATTTAGAGATCTACATGGTGTGTGTGTGTGTATGAGGTCAAAGGAGATCTGCAGGTGGCAGCAAGATCAAAGGTGACAACAACACATCAGAGAACAAATAGAGGAAGGCAAGGTAGATCCTTCCAATTGTAAGAACAGGTTGTTCTGTAGGTTATTGCAAGATCAGGGAGATGTTCTATAGGTGTAAGTAAGATCATTTGAGTTACAGGTTGTTGCAAGTTCATGGGAGATCTACTTGAAGTACATGGAGTACTTGGTTGTATTGGCAGTATTATTATTGACTAGTTGATTGGTGGTGTTGTTATTAGCTAGTGGAGGTGAACACCAACTCTATGTTTGAGTTGTGTGTTGGGACTGTAAGAGAGATAGTGAGCTCTTGAAGAGATTTACTGTTTATGCCCTAGAGGTGTGTAAGGAAGAAGACTATGGCATCTTCTTTATTGTATTTCCTTCTGGAAGAGTATTAATACAATTGGGTATTGTCTCTCATATTTTGTGTTGTTTTTGATTCTAGTTACTTATTGCTTCTGGTTAATTCCACATATTTAGTTGCTTGGTAATCAATGGTGCTTCCTTGGGTTCCTAATAGTTGGTATCAGAGCATGTTTGTTGTTCTAGATTCTTGATAAATTGAATCTCTATGAGGTCACAAAATACATATCTTGAGTTATTAGTCACCTTTAAAGGTCCTAAAGCACCAATTTGTCATCAAAATTTAGTCACTACTTTGACCCTACTATAAGTGCCTAAATTCTGAGTGAGGACACCTGTAGGTGGCAATAGGGTTTACCAAAACTATGTATTAATATTATAGTAGTGACCTTCATATCCATTTATACACTATTTTATCAATGGAACACTTCTAGACAACATGAGAGTGTGTTTGATTGAGGGATGTCAAATGCCATTCAAACTTCTAATCCTGTAGATATTAATGCAGTGATTTAGTGTGTTTTAGGGTGATTTTAAGGCCTTTCATTTCCATCTTCCCTTCATTTTATAACCCTCACCTTTTACATATATATTGTCCATATTAGAGGCAATAATTTTTAATAATCTATATGTTTTGGAACATCTTGTAAACTTATTGTGAGAGGCCTATAAAAACCCCCTGGAGCTTTATTTTCACATTTTAGAGAATATTTCCCTAAACTCAGTCATTTGCCCTTTGATCATGGTTTACACACTTTATGTCCTTTTGACATTTAAAACAAGCTTGTAATGATTCCATCACCTTTTATAACTTATAAAGGTCTTTATCATGTTTCAAATATCCCATTCAAGAGCCTTTATAACCCTGAGGTATAACCTATAGTTAGCCATCAACATACACATGCAGTAAAGTGAAAATGAGTTATCTATACCAATTAAAGACCTAAAAGTCACTTCTTCTTGCCAAGAAGGATGAAAAGGGAGTATAATAGTTTTAGATAAAAAATGACACTTCCAAAGAAAAAAATAATATAAATGATAATTTTGAAGTTGAAGAGGCACTTCCTAACCATTTTCCATGTGTCACACTTCCCAAGGAGGCTGTACAAGTACCAGACTCTTCTTTTCCTTCAAGAAAATTGCCTTTTCTTCTACATAACCTACCATATTTTAGTTATGTCAGTTAATTAAGACTTATAGGGACAAATAGGACATGACATAATATTTTTTAACTTCCACACTTCACAATAAATCTATACAACTCATTAAATACACCCTTTTTGACCTCAAAATGATGAAAAAATGATACAAGGACTAAAAAACTAATGATAAATGCTATTAAAACATTAAGTAACATTAAATAACCTATAAAACACCTTGTCAAATCTATATTAGACCCCTAAATTGCCTAAAAGTCATGCTTTTACCTAGGGGTTCCCCAATATGACCTAAAAGTCAAATTTAGTCAACAAATTGGTGATTTATAGGGGTAGTATGCCTGTTATACTAACTAGACTAGTAGCCTTATCAGTCCATTGGGATTAGGGAGTCATATAAAGTCTAATAAAAATGAGGAAACCTTTGACCATTTACCATCTATACAAGACCACAAATATACCTCAACCACACAAAGCAAGGACACACACAAAACAAGACAACAAACCAACAAGACACACACACACACACACACACACACACACACACACACACACACACACACACACACACACACACACACACACACACACACACACACACACACACACACACACACACACACACATGTGCTCAAGGCACCTAGGGGAAAATAAAAACAAACTATTATTCACAACTAGAGAATAAGAATACCTCATTTCCAAGATCAAAAGGAAAACCTCTTGAATCATCTTCATGGTGAGATGAAACATAGTGCCAAGCATATTTCTCTTTAGATTAAATGCTTTGTGGATCAGACCTATTCCTTGGCACTTCACTTAATCTGATCTCAAGTATATCATCCTTAAATATGTTTCCAATGTAGATATACTCCTCTTGAACATGTTTACATATTTCATACTTTTACCCACTCTTCATTTCATGATTAATTTATATCTCCTTAGTAGACATAACTTCGAGAGGATTAGTTTTGAGGCTAATAGGAGCTTGTTCCATCCTTCAAGAGCTGATGTGTTTCTTCCAACTAGTTTAGAGGGTGATATCCCATCCTAATTAATTCAAACATGTCATCACAAAATGTATGTGTCTATTGAAAGGATAGATTTGAAAGGTTACCTTCTTTTTGCATACTCACTTGAGTTCCAAAGTTGCCTTCTCCATCTTTGGATAGATCATAACCTCCTTGAAGAGGAGTATATCCCACTCTAATTATTTCAAACATATCATCCAAAATTTTATTAATAACTTTTCCTTGACCATCTATGACATATTTCAAAGTGGTGGAAGAATCAATGAAGGTTTCCTCTTCTTTGGCAAAAGGAGAACATTCTACCTCATCAACCTAATTAGAAATTTCAACATAAGAGACCATATTTTTACTATAATTTAGAATCTATTGATGGATTTCAAGTATTATCTAAACCTATACAATATGACATTTATTTTAAAGGGCTACAAGATCCTCCATTTCCTCCTTTGTGGTTCCAAGACTAGGCATTTTGAAATCATGTGACATAGTCCAATGAGGCTGCCAAGGAAGTAGGCTTTCTTCAAGCAAGAGTTATGATTTTTGGTCAACCAACTAATCCTCTTTATGGTACCATACCATATGTCCATCAATTCATAGGGTGATGGGGTGATAACAAGATAAACTAGTTGGTGGAGGTGGCACATAGAACTCAAAATCAGATTGAGAGTGAAATGTAGGAGGCTCTTTTGGAAGATATTGAGGAAGGGGAGGTAGACCTTGGGCTAAAACCACTTGATTTTATTCTTTACACTTGAAAAAAAATCACTAACATCTTATTTAGCTTGAATAATATCTTAAGGAAGGGTGGATGGGGTGTGTTTAGGCATACGATCTTCTTTTGGGTCTAAACCTTCCATCACACCTTGACTTAACAACTTCATCTTTGCCTCTAACTCTTCAATTTGATTGGCTAGGTTCTCTTGGAAAATTATTAATTGAATTTCATAGGAGTATTAATGAGGATAAGTAATTCATGAGGGATGACACGGAACACAAGAAGTTTATTGAGGAAGGGTGGGAGGAACTTGGAAATGATCAACTTCATTCACAATTTTACACTCCTTATCAACAAAACTTTTGTCTTCTTTATTTCCCCATGATTCCACTATCTTAGTCTAGTTTAGGATGTTAGGATTAGAATTATTTTCTTTAGGAAGGGTGGGAGGGGTTTGTATAGGATCAAGTTCCTTCTCAACTTCAAACTTCTTGTCCAGACTTTTCTCCTCTTTCTTTCCCCATGACCCCACTATCTTGTTCTAGTTTAGGGTATTGGGATTATGATTCTCTTTTTAAGGTGGTTTAGATTCAATGTGAGAGGGAAATTAGGGTATGAAATCCACTTCCTTTTCTACCAACATGGAATGTTACATATTCATATTATCCAACTCAATTTCCCTATCAAGATTAGCTTCAAAAATAAGGTTTTTCCTTTGAACTCTCTCCTCCAACTGATTGGGAAAAGGATGACTTTGATACCCTTGATTGGGCTCATGAGTGGGGATCAAATATGGATAATATAGAATTTGGGGAAGTAGATATGATGTCTAATAGGTTTTTTGAGGTTGCCTTTCATGAAATCCTAGCCTATCCTCTAAGGAAGAAACTAGTCCACTCACATCAAGCATCTCACTTATGAGCCTTTGCCAATTGGGTCTCTCAATAGGTACCAAATGTCTTTTGATCAACTCTAATGCTTCTCTCACCTTATGAATAAGGTGACTAGGAATCTCTATAACACATCCCTTTTGTGTGTGAATATTTAACATATACTTCTCATATCCCAAAAGTGTCTTTTTGAAGGTGTAAATAGATTGAGTTGAGAAGTGTATAGGTAGACTAGGGGGAGCAAGACATTGAGGAGGCTAGCTATAGGACTGATACAATTCATGATAAGGATAAAAATTATCATATTAGGGTTGATAATAACCATATTAAGTTTGGTATACTTCATAAAAGGGATGATTAAGGATTTAATCTTGTTGATAGGGAATGGCACAAGCTTGCAATGTCTCACCAACTTATAAAGAACAAAACCCAACACCAAATTCAGACATGAAACTTCATTAAAAGTAAGAACACATGGGAAAATTTTACTAATAATCTTCAAAGGATAACCTAGGATACTTGACCTACTGATATATCTTTGGAGTCGCCATTGATGCTTTGATAGATGCCTCCAAAGGTTGACTATTGAGAAAAAACACCAAAAATCTCTCAACCTCTTAGACCAAGAGTCTCACTAAGCATGCTAAAAACTATTGTCACTTGGATGTGCATCATTTGAGGAGATGGAAAATATCTCCTCATCCAAGTGGCACAATGGAATCAATTTTAGGTTTGTGGGTAGCCTAAGTAATGAGGTGAATCTCTAGATAGGGCTAGCTCCCTTGATATACCACTTTGGATTGCAACTATAACTAAACTTGGGGGGTGAAAAGAGAGAAGGATAACTAAAATAAAACTAACCTAAGGGAGATGACACACAAAATATCATTATGGAATCTAACCATATGCATGTTACACTTGAAATCAAAGGATAAATTGAACATACACTTCTCCAATCTTCATATTCTCACATCAATGTTACATTGTGAGGTTATAAATGAATGTACAAAGCTAGGAGGACTAGATAAGAGGCCTATGAGGGAATTAATAAATATAATTACTCACTTGATCCTTGAAATTTACTATAACACTTCACATTCATTGTAATAAGAATCTTTTCAATGGCAAATAGATGGTGGAATGAAATCACATGCTAAGGAATCCATAGTCTACACTTATGCAAAATCAAACATTCAAAATGAACTCACTAAGAATAGTCATGGATGAATTAAAAAAATTTATTATTATTGATCAAAAGGTATAGAAATGAGAAGGGATTCACCATACTCAGGTGGATCATGAGATACAATGTCAAAATGGCTAGTTCT
The DNA here is from genome assembly GCA_037957365.1 of Torreya grandis. NCBI lineage: Eukaryota > Viridiplantae > Streptophyta > Pinopsida > Cupressales > Taxaceae > Torreya > Torreya grandis. The sequence goes on from JARHVA010004109.1 coordinate 797,343, forward strand.
TATAGAACTTGAGAGAGAGAGAGGAGAAGCGAGAAGTCAAAGGGTCACAAGGACACTTGTCAAGTTGAGATAAGTAGTTGCATGTGTATGAGAAGAGGATTTTGGATGAACCATGTAATTTTAAGAAGTATAAATGTCAATTCAAGTCATCAAACTCTTGTAGAGTGGCATAAAACTCCTTGTCTTGGCTCAAAAAACTATCTTCATAATTTGGGCCTATCTAAACATCCTATAACTAATTATGGATAGGTATGATGATTTAAAGAAGGGTTAGGGTCTAAGACATGCCTCTTCATGCATTGGTTTTAGTCCTAGTCCTCTAGAGTCACCTGGAAGTGATCCATCATCATTTTATGTCAAGAAAAATCCTATTTCATGCACCTTGCACACTTGGCCTCAATTTGGATTCACCATACTCAGGTAGAGCATGAGGTACAATGCCAAAATGGCTAGTTCTTATATAATTTGAGAGAGAGAGGAGAAGAGATAAGTCAAAATATCACAAAGACACTTGTAAAGCTGAGAGAAGTAGTTACATGTGTATGAGAAGAGGATTTGGGATGAACCATGTAAGGTTAGGGATTACAAATGTCAATTCAAGTAATCAAACTCTTGTAAAGTGGCATAAAACTCCTTATCTTGGCTCAGAAAGCTATCTTCATAATTTGGGCCTATTTGAACTTCCTATAACTAATTATGGATAGGTATGATGATTTTAAATAAGGGTTAGGGTCTCATACATGTCTCTTCATGCATTGGTTTTAGGCTTGGTCCTCTAGAGTCACCTGGAAGTGAGCCATCATCATCTACTATTAGGAAAAATCCTCTTCCATGCACCCTTCACACTTGGCCTCAAATTTGGATTAATTTTCATGTGAAAATACATGGGAGGGAGTGTATTATAATTTTAAATAACATCCATAACCCTAAAATCATCAGGGATACCTTAAAAAGACATCCTCTTGAAGTTTTCACACCTTTCACTAGCTTGTCTAATATGTTAGTTTTGACTGGCTGAGATGAGAGCCCATATTAAATAACTTAATATTTTTTATGAGGAATTAAATTAATACTAGGAATTATCAAAAGTCTTAATATTTCTCTCAAAGTTGGTTTCATCTTCAAACTCCTCCTAGAACCTGCAAAACACAAAAAATGGTCAAAAATACCTTATTTCTACCATGTCCATATAGATTTTATACAAAAAAATAATGTGAGGGAGATTTGGTGAGTCATATACAAGGTTAAATAGGTTCATGACCGAATATTTCCATTATATTAGCTATCTAGCTCTATTTCTCCAAATTGGACTTGCCTAAGGGTTTAGGAGGGTTTTAGGCCTATTTGTCTTCTTAAGGTTCATTCATAAAACTCTAACAACTAAATTGAAATAAAATTACACAAAATTTATTTTCAATTACCTTAATAACTTACCTAAACTCCTTTGGATCCCATATAGATCCTCTAGGAAGATATGAGCATTTGAAATTGCCTACTCGAGCTTAGTTTCCTCTTTCATGCTAGTTTGAGTGATTTTTCTAGTCAAAAGTGGCCCTTTTATGGTTTATCCTGAAATATGAAGGATTTAAAACCTCATTTTAGACCTCATTAAAATTAATTAATATTTTTTAATTCTCACCTCATGTGGAAAGTGGAGGTGACCATCCATTTGGGATCTATGCCAAAACCTTGCCTTTAAGTTTGACTACAACCTAGTACTCAAAATGACATTTTATGGTTTTATTTTCCTCTTGATATATAAAAAAACCTTTATTAATCCAATAAACATGTTCCAATAATATATAAAACTCACTTCAAGGTGGAAATGATAATGCCTTCTCATTTGGACCTCTAGGCCTGCTCATGCCTAATGGGCTTGCCTGTAATCTTAAGAGGTTTAGACCTCTCTATTTAGTTTCATCTCTCTATGTGGAAATTTAATTTTTTTTATATGTAACTAAATTTCTCATACCATTTTTAAAATATCCCATGGCTCTTGGCTTCATACTTTGCCTTACCAAAATCTGCTAGTCTTGGTATAAGGGGAAGTACCCCCTATCTGAGATAAAATAAGGGGCAATTACCCTAATTTAATAACAAAAAAACACTTTTATAGGATAATTAAAGTGATAAATTTTCTATAAAAAACAATGAGACCCTTTTATTATGTATAGACCCTTTAAAATCACAAAAAACTAGATAGACTATTAGGTAAGGCTGTGTGCATGATTTTTTCAAATGACTATATTTTCTTGATTTTAAACTAATTTATTTGATTGTATTATCATGGATATTATATGAGGTCATATTTATCATGAATTAATTTATTTCATATCTCCTACAACTTCAATATTTCATACATCTTTCCACACATTGAACTCTTCAAGACTAAGTTCCAACATTGACTGTGCATGCTTTTGAGGGAATAGTTTTAGGTTGTATGGTGATGGTTAGACATTATCATATCATTACAAACCTTAAATTAAAATATACATATAATTTTATAAATTATATATATCCATTTTATTCATGTTAATATTCTATTCATACTAAGAATATCTCCTCTTTGTTCACTATTTCTGAGAGTCAACATAATTAACTATGTTTTGGAGAAAAGGGGTCTACAAGTGTACATTTCCTATATAAATTGTGATATATTCCATTTATGAAACTTTTATGGTAATTTTTTACTTTTTTATTCATATATAACATCTTATATAGGCATATAACCTTGTCAAAGTACCCCTTTCTCAGCTCATTATCATTCATAGTCATTTGACTGAGACACCTGCTTGTAGGTTATTGTAGGTGTATGTGGGTTTGAAATTTAGATTGTTCATGGTGTGGATTAACTTTCCTTGAATCTATATGAGGTAAAAATATACATATATTGAGCTATCATTCACCTTTGAAGGTCCTAAAGCACCAATTACTCATCAAAATTGAGTCACTATTTTGACCCTGCAGTAGGTGCCTAAATCTAAGTGAGGACACTTATAGGTGGCCATAGGGTTTACCAAAACTATTTATTAACATCATAAAAATGACATTAATACACATTTATACAATATTTTATCAATGGAACACTTATATACAACATGAGAGTGTGTTTTCTTGAGGGATGATAAATGCCATTCAAACTTCTAATCCTACATATATTAATGCAGTGCTTCAATATGTTTTAGGGTGACTTTAAGGCCTTTCATTTCCATCTTCCCTTAATTTTATGAACCTAATATTTGACATATATATTTTCCATATTATATTCAATAATATATGTTTAGGAACATCCTGTAAGCATGTTTTGAGAGGCCTATGAAAACCCCCTGAAGCTCTATTTTCATAATTTAGGGAATATTTCCCTAAACTCAGTCATTTTCCCTTTCATCATGGTTCACACACTTCATGTAATATTTAAATTTAAAACAAAATTTTAATGATTACATCACCTACTATAACTTTTAAAAGTATTTATCATGTTTAAAATCTCCCATTCAAGAGCCTTTATAAGACTGAGGTATCACCTATAGGTAGCCATCAACATATGCAGGTAGTAAAGTGAAAATGAACAATGCATAATATATCCATGTTTATGAATCCTCTATGCCTACACTAAGAATCCTAATTCACTCTTAGAAATCATATAATGTTTAAATCTATGTTAATCCTCCCACATCTCAGCATGATGTCAACAATGGCTCCTATAGGTGATTATTGGTTGTATATAGGCATATGGTGCATCCTAAAGCAACAAGGGTGAATGAAAATCTACATGGGAATAAAAATCATATAAAATTCATCAAATGTATGATTTTTACCAAGGATAATTTAAAACAAATTTCAAAAAATCCTTTATAATGTGAATATCTCTTTTTAGCACTTGTATGTGGTTATCTATGGCTAACTACAAGTGTATGTGCATCATTGACTATACATCATGAAAAGTATTATATAAATAGGATGGAAGGTGAATTTAGGATCTAAAATTGACATGAAAACAACATATCCTTATCACATGAAATCTCATAAAGGGAGTTCAACCTACTGCAAGTGGAAAACTGGGCTGAGACCTCTCATAATGACACCCTCCTGCAACATGAGATAATTTGTTCATCCAAACACCATGTAACATGAAAAAAATAATGGGAACAATTTTAGGAGGAGCTAAAAATAAATTTGAATTAGAATTATCAACTAGTTCATACATAATTTCTCAAACTAAGGCAAAACTCATAGGGTACACAGATTATAAGGCAGGTTTGGAATGTCAACTTTATGAGGATGGTTCATGAAGCACATGCCATAATTTTTAAAAATAATTTTATTTAAATTAAGGTATCATAGTTTAAAATAAACTACCAAAAGTGTTTTCCCTTCAACATCCTAAGTTGTCTGTACCAAGCAAAAACCTGAAAGTCACTTCTGCTTGCCAAGAAGGGTGAAAAGGGAGTAGAATAGTTTTAGCTCAAAAATGGAACTTAAAAATAAAAAAAATAATGTAAATAATAATTTATAAGCTACAGAGGCATTTAATAACTATTTTCAATGTGGCAAACCTCCCAAGGAGGTTGTACAAGTGCTAGATTCTTCTTTTCCTTCAAGAAAACTACCTTTTATTCTACATAACCTACCATATTTTAGTTATATCAGCTAATTAAGACTTATAGGGACACATGGGAAATTAAATAACTTTTTATAACCTTAAAAATTCCCAATAAATACATACAAATCATTAAATACACCTTTTTTGAAACAAAAAATGATATAAGGACTAAAGACCTAATGACCAAGGATAGTACAACATTAAGTGACATTAATTAACCTATAAAACACCTTGTCACATCTATATTAGACCCCTAAAATGCCTAAAATTCATGTTTTTACCTATTGGTGCCCCAATTTGACTTGAAGGTCAAATTTGGTCAATAATAACAAGGTTGGAAATTTGGAAAGTGCTAATAAAAGATACCAAACGTTGAGGGTCTTTAGGTTGGTACTATATTGATTACAATTACTCTATAATTACTTGGTGATGATGAGGTGAAGTAGAAATAAATTCATATAGTCTCATCTTTGTTAGGGTTTGGTGAAGTTATTTGAGAACTAATCGTCTGATTGATTTGAAAAAGCTGGATTGAGAGGTACCCAAGATAGATACCTTGGGTCTGGATGAAGTTGAAGATGCTTTAATTTGACTTAGTTGGGAGGTGAAAGATGGGTATATCCATGGGATGGACACTTTCACCTTCCCCTTATCACTTTAATGAGCATGTGATCATTTAACCACTTGGATAGTATAGATAGAGGGAAGAGTTGGGTTAGGAGAGTGGTTTGGTTCCTTATCACTCTGAGGTGAGAGTGGGGGAGTAGGTAGGCATTAGGTATTAGTTGTTTTAATTTGGATTTTTAGTGATCTCATGGGAGGTTCAAATAATAATAGATAATCCTCATCATAGAGATGATGGATTATGGTTTGGAGAGCTTTGTAATTCTCCATGTCATGCTCAAGTATCCTATGATAGGATCATACTTGGTGATCAATATACTAGAATAGTTTTGAATAAAGAGGGTCAAATGGTCTTATAGGAGGTAATATTAAGAAGAATATTGTAGTAACCTTTGAAAAATAGTTGAGTAAGACTCAACTAAAGGTGGTGAGGGTCTAGAGGTTTTGCCCTTGGTTGGTGAGATGGAAGTCATTTTAGAAATAGGCTTTGTGGTAGAGTTCTTGGGTAAGGTTGTGTTCTTAATTCATGATTTTGGTTTAGGTAAGGAAGTTGATAAGTAGAGGTAGAAGATGTCAAGGTATCTAGTTTGGCCATTGATGGCTTGGTGAAGATGGGTGTGTAATAAATCAAGAGTGATGGCATAACCAAAAGTGGTGGTTGGGTTTTGGTTAAGATAGTTGGCTTCCTAATCAAAGTAGAGGGATGAGTCCCCAAAATATAGGAAAAGGTTGAGGGAGGAAAAACTCTAGCCTTCTAGCCTTTTGGTAGATTTACCTCCTTGGTTGATTTGGTTTGGTGCTTAGTTGGTGGGTTTGGTGAAGTTAGCTCTAGTTTCAAGGATGGATGATTAAGGACCTACATAGGGAAGATGCCAAGGTTTTTGGTTGGTTTGGTTGAAGTAATAGAGGATGATTTTTTTATTTAGAATTTGGTTGCTTTAGATGGTTGAGAAATGGTTGGGTTGGTTGATATGCTAGTAGGTTGGATAATAGAAGTGGTGGGTTTGTTTGTCAAAGATGTGGTTGGAGGTTTTTGTTTGGTGATATATTAGATCCCTAATTTCTGCCAAAAGTTGGTTTAATCTATGTCAATTTTGGAGATAAATTCTAATCTTTGAACTAGTCTAGAGAATGGTTTATACACTAATCTTGTTCCCTGGCTAGTGGACTCAAAAGAAAAACCCATAGGTTGAGAAAGGGGAATGTTGACCTCATCCTTTTCCTCAATCAAAGGATGCAAGGTTTGTATGGGTGGTTCCTCTATGGGAGGTGAAGATATGGTGATTTATTCCTTGGGAATGATCTCCAAAGGGGAAGTGAATTGTTCAGTAGTTGAGGGAGGAGGTAAAGTGGTGATGGTTACTTGTTATAGTATGTCAATTGAATGAGGGGTTGATGACTCTACTACCTCAATAAGTAGAGGAGGTGAAAAATTTAATTTCATGGTTTGGGTCTCCAAAATAAGATAAGGTAGTTCCTCTATCTCAATAAGTGGAGAGGGTGAAGAACAAGTAGATTGGGTGGTAGGTTCTTTAACAATGAGCATGATAAGAACCATATTGATGGTATGAGAATCATTAGAATACTCAGCTTTGTTGCTCTCATTTTTGGTATGTGCATGATTGGGAAAAGTTTGTCTAAAATGTCAAAGGATTATTTTGGAGGTGCATTGACTTTGTTGAACATAAGTTCCCTCTTGTCAATGAGGGTTTAGATAATGTTTTTAAAGGTATTACACCTACTAACATCATGCCCAACTACTCGATGGAAAGCACATAGGTCATTCTCATTGTACCAACCAGGTACAAGATGAGATGAAGAAAATTATTGAGGGGGTTTGATAGGAGGAATTTATATGATATTAGCTTTCAACAAATTATCCAAGACTAAAGTGTAAGACTCCCAAAATAGAGTAAATTATTTTTGATTATTTCAATTTTGGTTCCTCATGTTTTGATTTGAGGAGTTATAAGAATTTGGTTGATTGACAGATGGTGGAAGAGTGGTCTTAAGGATTAAAAAAATCATATTTCCCTTGATTTTGGCATTGGTGTTGGTTTGGTTTGTTGGTTTAGAGTAAGAGGCCTCATTGGATTTGAAGGTAGAGTCTTTATTTTTCAACTTTGACTTTCCTTCATTGATGGCTCTATTTTCTAGCTTAAGTGCCAAGATAAAATCTTTGTCAAAGGTTATGAAGCTATAAACATGAAATGTAGAAGAGATGTGCTTGGAACATGCTTGAGCAAAAAGTTTTATTATCTCAAGTTGGAGTATGGAGAAAGAAAGTTGATTGATTAGGCTTCTCTAACAAGCTACAAAAATCATCAATAGATTCATCATCAAATTTATAGAGTTAAGGTCAGTGATGGAAAATTTATTGGAGATGTTTATTTAAAATTGATCCAAGAAAGTCTAGGCTAGCCAGGTGAAGGAGAAGATAGAGTGTTTTGTTATGGAAATATACCAATCTAGCGTTGAATCAGACAAAGACATGGGGAAGGTATGAAAAAAGAGAGAATCATCACAGGCAATAAAATAACATGAATGCCTAAATTCCTTGAGGTGATATTGGGGTTCCTTATCACTTTGAAATTTATAAAATTTGATAATTTCTCACTGAGGAGGATATAGTCTAAAAGGGATAGATGGGTGAATGGTGTCATTGCAAATATGGTCATATGATAAAATGTTGTGAGCCCTAGAAATGGATGACTCTAGAGTGGTCATTTTATCCATTATTATTTTCATTAGATCCATTTTAGGTCATGAAATTGAAAGGTTGTAAGGTTCATATTATTTTTTTGGTTGGGTGACATATTTATAATTGGTAGGAGGTTGAGGACCTACCACATATTGATATGTGGAGACAAGTAGTTGGGTGGATGGGATGTAGGGGTAGGTGGTTGGGTAGTGGGTAGAGGTACATGCCCTTATGGGTTAGGGATGTGACCTATGTTTGGTGTGATGGGAACCTATTGAGAGGTTAAGGTGGGTTGGGTAGGAGCTGTGGTTGGGATTGTAACTAAAGTAAAGGTAGTGATCTTTTTACTGATTGGTGGTAAGGTAGAAGGTATAAACACCCTAATATTTTAAAGTGGAGTAGTGACTAATGTATTGGAGGTAGCTGAAGGAAGGTTGGAAATGCTAGTATTAGGTACTCCCATGGTGAGTGGAGTATAGGTGGTTAATGGTTGGGTTGTTCCTAGGGTAGAGGATTTGTTGGTGGGGGTGGAAGGCACAAGGGTGTTGTTAGGTTGTGTAGTTTGGTTTTCCACAATAGTATCAAAGGGATTATTGGTATATGAAGATTATTGGGTAGTCAATGGTTAGGTGGTGATTATGGTAATATAAGTGTTCCCCATAAGGTGGGAAGGCATGCCATAAGGTAGGTCCATAGGTGGAATTAAAGTAGGGGTATGGTGAGGCATGGTACTAAGATAATGTTGAAGGGACACAAGATTGTTATCTAGAAAGGTGTAAAAATTTATATCTCCTTGGGGAACTACTTAAGGGAAATAATGACTTCCTAAAGGATGAGGAGAGTTTTCTAGTTTAGAGACATACTCCATGGATGAGGAGGTAGAAGAGGTTGATTATTTTAGTGATAGGTTCTATTCTGCTAGGTTATTTTGACATTGGTGAGTTAGAACCATGTAAGATAAAGGAGAGAGAATACAAAAATAATCTCATCACTAAAATAGAGAGAAGAAAATAAATGAGCAAGGAAATAAAACACACACTAAAAAGTATGTTAAGTTTTAAATCTCTTTTTAGTCTTTCTTTTGGTTTATTCCTTAAGCTTTGTAAGAAATTATGTGACTCCACTTGGGTTGATAGAATAAGTACTATAAAATAATGATATGGATGGTTTTAGGTTATTTAGGATCTCAAAAAGGATCTATATTGGAAGTTAATATGTGGCTTGGTATTAGGGCCTACCCCCTCACTTCACACACCATAGTGATAAGGGTGTCGGGTGCTTAGCTGGTATATACTAATTTCTAGAGTTTATATTCAACTAGAGAGTTGAGTTGGTTTTCCCCTTGGTAATGACCTCTAAGTAGGATCATCAAGAAAGGGTAAGGTGACCACTAGGTGATGAAATCCTAGTCAACCCTTATGTCTAGTCATTTTGATGTTTTATTGATGTAGGTGGTTTGGTTTGTGTGTGTGATATAAGAGATGCTACGATCGAATTACTTTGATTTAATTTAACTAAGTGAGCTAAACTTGTAAGCAACCAATGTATGTGGTTGATTTTAAACCCAAAAGAAATTTTAATTTTTTTTATGAGCACATAATAGGGAGATGGGCATGTAGATTCAAACAAAATAAACCCAAGTAGAGACTCAAGGGTCCCATAGGGTGTGCCATAATCTTTTAGAGAATTTTAGATTATGTTCCAAAAAAGGAAAAAGAAATAAAATAGATAGGGTATGGTAGAAAAACCTATTTGGTTGTGTGCACATTGATCAGATGATTATAGAGAGATCCTCTTTGGCTTGGGAGGAATGACCTATAAATAGGAAAAAACTAAAGTAAATGGTTGGTTAGATAGTTAGTTGGGTGGATTAACTAAGGCTAGCTAGATCTAGGAAGCAAGAGCTCCTTAGGAGTTTGTCAATCCACTCTTTTTAATAATTAAGTTTAGAAATAAAAATATGAAGTACTTACATAAATCATAGAAGATATTGAAGTTAAGTAAAATAAATGTTTGATAAATAAATTGATGAAGTTGACTAATTATAAAAATAAGCAAGTCAATACTAATTCTAAATAGATTGAGTGTGGTTCAAAAAATAGGGTAGGGTTCTGTGATCAGGTTGAGGAAAAGAAAGTTGGATTTGGTTGAGGTTAAGTGGATGAAAATAACTTGATGTTATTTTGTGCTATAATGAGCATCGGTGGTTGAGGTGATTGTCGACAGTTGAGATGACCATCGATGGTTAGGATATACCATTGATGGTCAAGGTGACCATCAATAGTTACTATGGGTTGGGTTTGGGTAATAAAAGGATGATTGATAAGGTTACAAAATAAGATTATAAGAGGTTGGTTTAGTTTGGGATGATTACAAAGTACAAATAAAGTGACTGAATAATTAAGATAAATACTTATCTTATTGATGGTTGATCAGATGAATGGTTGAGGTGAAAAACTTTTTTGATAGAGTTTTGAGTGATTTCGATAGAGTAACAGTACTTGTTTATTGGATGATGGATGGTATCACTTCATATCTCTATTGTGATGGCTGAGTACTAGATCACTAGAAGAATACCTACAAAAGAAACTTTGGATACAAAATCTCTTGATAGTTGTGGATCCTTTTTCACCTCCTGCCCCTATCTTCTTATAAGAAGGAAGGAGAGTTACAACAATACATTAATAAGACTTCCAACTTGATGTATAATTTTAACTTTCACATGAATGGCCTCACACATGAATTAGATAATCTAATTATAAAAAATCAAGGTAGATTTGAGGTTGGTGTTCGTGGTTTAGATGGTAAAACTTGATCATCAGCGATCAGGGTGACCATCAATGGTTAGGGTGACCATCGGTGGCTAAGGGTCAAGGTCAAGCTAGGTTATAAAAGTGGGTTCAACTAGTAGGTCAAGATTACTAGAGTTAGGTGTGGTTATCAGTTGAAAGGTCAAGGTTGGGCCCAAGGGGGTCTTGAGATGGTCTAGGGGTGTTTCAACACTTGGAAATGTAGTGTGCAATTTTCTAGTTTATACACTAACATGATACTAATCTCCCCTCTTATATTCCTATTGATCATAAGAAGCACCTCTTGCATTCAAATTCCTTGTTTGCATATTTCTCTTCCTATATTTTAGGAGCAAATTTTCTTATTTTAGGCCTTTTATTTTTCTTTTTGGTTGTTTATTTGTAGGATATTTTTAATTATTGACTATCCCATCACCATTAAGGCCATATAATTTTCTCTTCCATAGGTTCACTTTTAATATTATTATTTTATCACCTTTGTCAGTTTCCTTATTTGTAAATGGTTATTTTATTAGGAATTTGTTTTTGGAACTCATAACAAGGAATATTGTATGTCTAATTTTTTTAAATTTATTTTTAGTTGCACTAAAATTTTACCATGGGGATTTTTATACTAAAGCCTTACTCTTCTTCAAATTTGGATGCCTTATTTTTTCATCATTTTTACTATTTAATTTTTTTTAATCATTCATTTTTTATCAATCCACCCTTTTGACTTACCAGGGGGTGCATGTATATCTTTCATAACCATTACATGCTGCATTTTTTCTTCATGAACTTCATCTTGAATTTTAGACACTTTATACTGGTCTCCTCTTAGTTAAGAACTAGTTTGATGAAGCCTAAAGTCATTTTTTGTGTGTTAGAGAAGTGGATTATATCCATACCTCTCATGTATATTGAGTTCATGGGCTACTTCATGATCTATTTTATTGCTTGAGGTTATTTTATGTTCATGCTTTCACATTTTTGGTCATTATCACCTAATTTGGTGCCAACACTTATTAGAGACATTACTTTACATCACTTTCAGTAATGGGAATCTATAGGAGGAAATTAGTATTAGATAAATTATTAAATACCAAAAGACCCTATAATCCCTATATTATTTGACCAATTTGATTTTTCAAAGATGGGAATGAGGAGGGGATAGGTTTAATATATAAAATTTAGAGATATGGGTGGTGTTTCTTTGAAAAAAGATAAGAAATAATACATATATATATTTTTTAGCACAATGAAAGTTGGGTGTGACATTGTGAAAAGATTGATAGAGCTACCAACAATGCTACCAATCCTATGATTAGTTACCATAACTGAGCAACAATAAAAAGATTGGGTATCTAAATTTATATTTGGTGCACGTAAAATACTCTCATGAACATGTTTTAATAATTGGATGTAGAGTTCCCCCTTACAAGGCTACATAAAATTGAAAATATATTGTAAAATATTCTGAAATGTATAAAATATGCAATAACAAGATCACAAAGAACCATAATAGTAGAAGAATTGATAGATGATGAGGAATAAATTTATTGTAATTTTTTTTGTGATCATCCAAATTACATCTTAAATTTCTTAGCCTATCCACTTCACCAAAAGTTCTATATACTTATTTTTTCACTTTTATAGTTGAATCTAGTGTCAATCACCTTCTCAACTTTCTCATGCTCTTTCTCAGGAATATGATTTCTCCTACCAAATTCTTCTAAATTTTTTCTTGGGGTTTATTAACTATATTTTCATTCATGATAAGGTCAAAAATATAATACATTAAAAATATGATAAATGTATATCCCTCTAGGTAACTCAATCTCATATGCATTAGAAGAAATTTTTTATAACAGTCTACATGGTCCCATTTTCGTCCACTTCAAATTATCATATGTTCCATTAGAAAACCTATCATTTATCAAATGTTCTATTAATATATCCCCTAAATAATTTTATACTTATATTTTATTCATATTTGTGAACTACTTATATTATGTAATGCATCCTTATAATTTTTTGTATATTTGTTGAAGTAAGTTGTGCATACACTTAGTAAAATATTCTACTTTAACACTATTAATTATTTCATATTTGATGTCATGTAATTGTGTGAATCCTCTTGGAATACTCCCATAAATAATTTGAAATGGTGTCCTTTCAATGATCCCATTACTTGAACTCATATATGTAAACTTAGACTATGCCAAAATTGAATCCCATGTTTTTGGCTTACCTCCAATCAAAGATAACAACATGTTACCAAGACTCATATTGACTACCTATGGATATCCATTTATCTAATTATTATATGTGGAATTAAATTTAAACTTTCTATTCTTCTTCTTCCATAATGATGTCAAAAAATGTTCAATGAACTTTGTATATCTATACGACACTATGTTGTGTGGTAATTCATACAGCCTCACAAATTTATTGGAAAATTTTTATGTGTGTAGCATCATTAATATTATTAAATGTAAAAAAATGTGTTAGCTTTGAGACTCTATCTACAATCACAAAAATAGAATCATGTATTTTATATGTTTTAGGCAATCTTAAATTAAAATCCATGTTGATATCTTCCCATGGTCTCTCTAAAATAGGCAATGGGTTTTATAAAATTAATTTTTGAGCTTTTCATTTTGATAACTATAAAAATATGAAATCCTATACATATTTTTTCACATACACTCTCAACATAGGAAAAGAATTATTCTTAGAATACTACGCATATGTTTTTTCATAACCAAAATGACCTACTGAGCATCTATGCTTTCCTTTGATAAAACATTTTGTGCATAAAAAAATTAGCTATGTATAATTTCACTCCTTGAAATAAAAAAAATCTTACAAAAAATAATATATGCATGAAATTTTATTCATACTCACTATTTATACACATGTTTGACATGCATTCTTGAAATATTCATCTTATACATACAAGTCTTTCATAAAATCAAGTCCTATGTCTTCCACTTGCATCTCATTCAATAAGAGAATCAACCCAAATAAATAACTTTAAATTACCACTCCAATTATTTAATAAAATAAATAACTTTTTATAAACTCAACCCATGTAATGTCTTTGGTTTAACTTTCCTTGAATATTGATTAATTGTAGTGTTTGATGATTTATGTAAAACATAAATTCTAGAGGAAACAAGTAATGCCTCCACTTATTGTGTGTTTTCACTACACCATATAACTCTTTACAATACACTAAATAATTTCTCTTCATATCATTTAGTTTTTTTTGCAAAAATAAGCTACAAGCATACCTTATTAACTTAACATTGATCCAATTACTACATTGCTGACATCACAATAAACCTAAAATACCTTATACCACCAATAATAGCTGTTCACTCATTTTATTCTTCAAAATATATAAGGTTTTTTCTACTTACACACTCAATAAAAAATATTTTTTATCACATCACATTACGTTAAATATTATTGTGCATTTACCACAAAAATTATAAATGAACTTCTCGTAAAAAATGGCAAGGCCATGAAAGCTTTGTAATTAAAACATGCTTCTAGATTCATGTTCAAACTTTTCAAGAAATTACTAAACTAAATTATACTAACTCCTCCTTCATGAAGATGTATTTATTTAAATTCACTAATAACTTCTTCTCTTGCAATTGTTGCAACACTTGTCTCAATTATATTAATTTTTCTTCCTTCATCCTATTAAAGATCAATATTCCATATATATATAAAATGAAAAACTTACCAATAAATATTTTCATCACTTCATTCATGAGTCTCATGAATGTATTCAACATGCTATTTGACCCAAATAACATGACCAACCACTCTTATAATATTTACTACATTTTAAATGAAGTCTTCCACTTATCACCTTCCCTTATGTGTATTTAGTGATATCTACTCTTCAAGTTAATATTTATGAAGTTTTACACTCCACAAAAATAGTTTATTAAATCTACATGTGGTAATAAAATTTGTTCTTAATAATCCAGTTCATGGATTTGGAATTTGTGCACATCATCCATTCCACTCCCTTATTTGGTGTCAACACTATTGAAACTACACATGGGATCAAACTTTATTTTATCAAATTTTTATATAATTTATCCTATATTTTCCTTTTTACCCCTACATTATCCTTATGTGTGAATCTAAATGTCCTTTATTTTTGTAAATTAGATCCTTGAATTATATGCATAATATGACTTATACTTATCATGGAAACCCATATAGTAAATCATTATAAACAATCCATGTAAACTCATTAAATAATATTTCATTATATTTAGAAATTCTGATTTTTATCTTACACTTACAATTTTAAAAATCACAAGGATGAAAGTGTAACATGCACTCTACTTCATCACTTTCAAGAATTATTTTCTTGAACCCATCAAAACTATTGAAACTTTATCCAATTATTCAATTTTATATTTCAAAATATTTGAAGTGTAATTTATATCAACTTTCACCAATGTATAGGGATTTGGGTGGCTATCATGTTGTACTTTCATATCAAACTTCCAAGGAATTCCTAGTAACACATGATAGGATCTATGTCGCACATGACTAAATGCACCAATTTATAAAATTATTAGCCATTGTTCACTCATAAAAATATGATGTCCCTTCAAAAACTAAGATACCTTATATGGATTTAGATGCACAAGCATATACAGATCAAGCTTCTCTACCATATCTTGGGAAACAATATTATTTCTAATGCCACTATCAATAATCACTTTGTAACATTTACCTCTATAATTAAAAATGGTTATGAATAGATTCTTCATGTATGTAGGACTATTATCTTCCTTTGTTGGCTCCAAAAACACCCTCTTCATCATGATAGCCTCTTCAAATTTTAGATCCTCTTTTTTATGAATTAACACAACATTTTCCTCATGTACTTGTGTGACATGCTCATTGAAATCATTTATCATGTTGTTGTAATTTTGTGATTGTGGGCATTCAAACACTCTATGTATAGTTTCATAACATCTAAAGCATGTAATCATGAATTCTCTTCCTCTACCTCATCTATATGATCCTTTACATCTTTTATTATATACTATACCTATATATGTAGTATCATTGTGATAAGAAGTGATAACTTGTCCTTATTACATAGAGTAACCTCTACCATTAATTATTTATACTTGTGTATGTATGAACTATCCCTTGCTATTTACAAGATAAGTTATCCTTATCCTTAAAAATACACTGATAATTTTATTCAAATAAACACACTCATATAATTACAAAATCATCTTGAAATTAAATGTCTAATGCATTCATGTATCTTGATATTTTCTCAGCTTTAATTTTAAAATGACCCGCTTGTTATCACTAATTCTAATACCCTAGTTAAAAACATTAAAAATAATGTAATCCTACCTTATCATATATCGGTGTACCATATCTAGAGTTTTACATGGTAGGAGGAAAATTTAATGCTTGATCATTATATTACATATTTGATTGTGTTTTGACTTTTGTATTTGATTATGCTTAGTAAAGGGGTCAGTTCAAAGTTGTTTATACGCCATTTTGGGCAAGCACATGGTAAGGTCAGTTTGATTGAAGGTCATATTAAATGATATTGAAAACATAAATAATATAGTAATGTTTTATTTAATCGATGATATTTCCTTGGATCTTGTTGTGACCTTGAAAAGGTTGTTGGTATTATGAGCTGAATGTTTAAATTTCAACATTTTGGAGATAAGCTTGGAGATTTGGTTGACAATAAAATTATATGTCAATAAATATGAATAAGTAGAAGGTTAACAATATTAATAACTTTATTATTATGAATATGATGAAATAATTTTTTGGAAACTTTGGCTACCACCATTGTTTGAAAATCATGAAGCATGATAAGACACTAGACAACTATCTCAACATTAATTGCGGTCTTGAAACTAGGTATAGGTGGTATTCTCATTTATTTTGGCTATTTATGAATTAAAACAACATTATCATCATGTACTTGTGTGACATTCTCATTGAAATAATTTATCATGTTGTAAATTTGTGATTGTGGACATTCAAACACTCTATTTATAATTTCATAACATCTAAAGTATGTACCCATGAATTTTATTCCTCTACCTCATCCATATGATCCTTTAACTCTTGTATTATATATTATACCTATATTTGCAGTATCATTGTGATAAGAAGTGGTATATTTTCCTTATTATGTAGAGTAACCTCTACCATTAATTCTTTATACTCATGTATGTGTGTACTATACCTTGCTATTTACAAGATAAATTGTCATTATCCTTCAACATACATTGATAATTTTATTCAATGAAGCACACTCATATCATTAAAAAATCATCTTGAAATTAAATGTCTAATGCATTCATGTATCTTGATATTTTCTCAGCTTCAATTTTAAAATGACCCGCTTGTTACCACTAATTCTAATACCCTAGTTAAAAACATTCAAAATAATATAATCCTACCTTATCATATATTGGTGTACCATATCTAGAGTTTTACACGGTAGGGGGAAAATTTAATGCTTAATCATTATCATACATATTTGATTGTGTGTTGAATTTTATATTTGATTATGCTTAGTAAAGGGGTCTGTTCAAAGTTATTTATATGCCACTTTGGGCAAGCACATGGTAACGTAATTTTGATTCAAATTCATATTAAATGATATTGAAAACATAAAACATATAGTAATGTTTTATTTAATCGATGAAATTTCCATGGATTTTTTTATGACCTTGAAAAGGTTATTAGTATGATGAACTGAATGTTTAAATTTCAACACTTTGGAGATAAGCTTGGAGATTTGGCTGGAAATAAAATTATATGTCAATAAATATGAATAGTAAGAAGGTTGTCAATGTTACTAAGTTTATAATTATAAATATGAGGAAATAATTTTTTGGAAACTTTGGCTACCACATTTGTTTTAAAATCATGAAGCATGTTAAGACAACTGACAACTGTCTCAACATTTATTATGGTCTTGAAACTAGGTATAGGTGGTATTATAATTTATTTTGGTTATTTATGACATAACACAACATTATCCTCATGTAATTGTGTGGCATTATCATTAAAATCATTTATCATGTTGTTCTAATTTTGTGATTATGGGCATTCAAACACTCTATGTATAATTTCATAACATCTAAAGCATGTACCTATGAATTATCTTCCTCTACCTCATCCATACGATCCTTTACCTCTTGTATTATATACTCTACCTATATTTTTAGTATCATTATGATAAGAAGTGGTATCTTATCCTTATTACATAGAGTAAACTTTACCATCAATTATTTATACACATGTATGTGTCCACTATCCCTTGCTATTTACAATATAAGTTATCCTTATCCTTCAACATATTTTATAATTTTATTAAATGAAACACACTCATATAATTAAAAACTCATATTGAAATTAAATGTCCAATGCATTCATGTATCTTGATATTTTCTCAGCGTCAATTTTAAAATGATCCACTTATTATCACTAAATCTAATACCATAGTTAAAAACATTCAAAATAACGTAATCATACCTTATCATATATTGGTGTACAACATCTAGAGTTTTACATGGTAGGGGGAAAATTTAATGCTTGATCATTATCTTACATAGTTGATTATATGTTGACTTTTATATTTGATTATGCTTAGTAAAGGGGTTGATTCAAAGTTATTTATATGCCACTTTGGGCAAGTACATGGTAAGGTTAGTTTGATTCAAATTAATATTAAATGATATTGAAAACATAAAACATATAGTAATGTTTTATTTAATCATTAAAATTTCCTTGGATCTTGTTATGACCTCAAAAAGTTTATCAGTATAATGAATTGAATTTTTAAATTTCAACATTTTGGAGATAAGCTTGGAGATTTGGTTGGAAATAAAATTATATGTCAATAAATATGAATACTAAGAAGGTTGTTAAATATGAGGAAATAATTTGTTGGAAACTTTGGCTACCACCATTGTTTTAAAATCATGAAGCATGTTAAGACACCTGAAAACTATCTCAACATTGATTATGGTCTTGAAACTAGGTATAGCTAGTATTATCATTTATTTTAGTTATTTATGAATTAACACAACATTCTCCTCATGTAATTATGTGACATGCTCATTAAAATCATTTATCATGTTGTTGTAATTTTGTGATTATGGGCATTTAAACACTCTATGTATAATTTCATAACATCTAAAGCATGTACCCATGAATTATCTTCCTCTACCTCATCCATACGATCCTTTACCTCTTCTATTATATACTCTACCTATATTTTTAGTATCATTGTGATAAGAAGTGGTATATTATCTGTATTACATAGAGTAAAATTTACCATCAATCGTTTATACTAGTGTATGTGTGCACTATCCCTTGCTATTTACAAGATAAATTATCCTTATCTTTCAACATATTTGATAATTTTATTCAACGAAACACACTCATATCATTACAAACTCATATTGAAATTAAATGTCCAATGCATTCATGTATCTTGATATTTTCTTAGCTTCAATTTTAAAATGACCCACTTGTTATCACTAATACTAATACCCTATTTAAAAACATTCAAAATAATGTAATCCTACCTTATCATATATCGGTGTACCATATATAGAGTTTTACATGGTAGGGGGAAAATTTAATTCTTGATCATTATCTTACATAGTTGATTATATGTTGACTTTTATATTTGATTATGCTTAGTAAACGGGTTGATTCAAAGTTGCTTATATGCCACTTTGGGCAAGTACATGGTAAGGTTAGTTTGATTCAAATTCATATTAAATGATATTGAAAGCATAAAACATATAATAATGTTTTATTTAATCAATGAAATTTCATTGGATATTGTTATGACCTTGAAAAGGTTATTAGTATGATGAATTGAATGTTTAAATTTCAACATTTTGGAGATAAGCTTGGAGATTTGGTTGGCAATAAAATTATATGTCAGTAAATATGAATAGTAATAAGGTTGTAAATGTTACTAAGTTTATAATTATAAATATGAGGAAATAATTTGTTGGAAACTTTAGCTACCACCATTGTTTGAAAATCATGAAGCATGTTAAGACACCTGACAATTGTCTCAACATTGATTATGGTCTTGAAACTAGGTATATGTGGTATTATCATTTATTTTGGTTATTTATTAATTACCAAAACATTATCCTCATGTAATTGTTTGACATGCCCATTAAAATCATTTATCATGTTGTTGTAATTTTGTGATTATGGGCATTCAAACACTCTATGTATAATTTCATAACATCTAAAGCATGTACCCATGAATTATCTTCCTCTACCTCATCCATACGATCATTTACCTTTTGTATTATATACTCTACCTATATTTTTAGTATCATTGTGATAAGAAGTGGTATCTTATCCTTATTACATAGAGTAAACTTTACCATCAATTATTTATACTCGTGTATATGCACTATCCCTTGCTATTTACAAGATAAATTATCCTTATCCTTCAACATATATTGATAATTTTATTCAACGAAACAAACTAGTATTATTAAAAACTCATATTGAAATTAAATGTTCAATGCATTAATGTATCTTGATATTTTCTCATCTTCAATTTTAAAATTACCCACTTGTTATCACTAATTCTAATACTATAGTTAAAAACATTCAAAATAACATAATCCTACCTTATCATATATCGGTGTACCATATCTAGAGTTTTACATGGTAGGGGGAAAATTTAATGCTTGATAATTATCTTACATAGTTGATTATATGTTGACTTTTATACTTGATTATGCTTAGTAAAGGGGTTAATTCAAAGTTATTTATATACCACTTTGGGTGAGCACATGGTAAGGTTAGTTTGATTCAAATTCATATTAAATGATATTGAAAACATAAAACATATAGTAATGTTTTATTTAATCAATGATATTTCCTTGGATCTTATTGTGACCTTGAAAAGGTTGTTGGTATGATAAATTGAATGTTTAAATTTCAACATTTTTGAGATAAGCTTGGAGATTTGGTTGGCAATAAAATTATATGTTGATAAACATGAATAGTGAGAAGGTTGTCAATGTTACTAAGTTTATAATTATAAATATGAGGAAATAATCTGTTGGAAACTTTGGCTACCACCAATGTTTGAAAATCATGACGCATGCTATGACACTTGAGAACTACCTCAACATTGATTATGGTCTTGAAACTAGGTATAGGTGGTATTCTCATTTATTTTGGTTATTCTCACCCTTGAAAATGCTTCTTGGTAGATTCTTAGTTCTATTGGTCTTTCATTTTATGATTTATGTTGGTAATATACAGTAATATTTAGCTTTTTATGTAGTTTTATAGCTATTACAATGTGGTATATGTGGTTTATGAGTTTTTCACGACATTTTGGATTTCATGAAAAGGAAATAATGCATTTTTATTCTCATAATATGAGATTAGTTTTGAAATTTAAATCAACCCTAAAAGATATAATGTATTTTATTTATTTCCCTATTCAAAATCTTTGATAAAATTGAAATAGTGGCATGGGTTTCATCTAGAAGTAGAGTCTTCTAATATTATGGTTTTCTAATGGGTTCTATTGGATTCAATGGTTTTAATATTAAAATAATCTCTCTTCACCATTTATTAGTAGATGTTTTCACAATTGCATGCATTTGTATTTAGTGTACCACACACTTATATTCTTTCATGGTTTTACATTGTAATTGTACTCTATATGATACATTTTCTTGCATCAGAGTTAAACTTAGTATTTGCATTTTAATACATTATATTGAAATAAAAAAGGAAATATTTTACATGAACATGAAGTTTATTTCATTCATAAAATATAAGGGTGTCTCTTTGCATGCAATCTTTCTTAAGGGATTTAAACACTTGTATGTATCTTTGAGTTTAAATTTTTATAGGTCTTTGTTAAACATTACAATATGTGACTCTAATATTTTGAATGATTTTTAATCAAAATATCAGAAAATTTTAAGCCTAAATACATATAATTTTGGATTTATATAAAGATTATATAAAATATTCAATTATTCATAGGGAAAGTTGAAATTTTATTTAAAATAATGATGGGATTTTAAGGTCTAGGGTTTAGAGTTTTTCCATATATCTAGTTT
Source organism: Torreya grandis (assembly GCA_037957365.1). NCBI lineage: Eukaryota > Viridiplantae > Streptophyta > Pinopsida > Cupressales > Taxaceae > Torreya > Torreya grandis. The sequence continues at coordinate 819,228 of JARHVA010004109.1, forward strand.
CAATATTTTTATTTTTGGGTGTGATTTAGACAATGAAGAAGAAATACAAATAATATTTAAATTCATGCAAATTATTTCAAGCTGTATAGTGAATACATTTTATTGTCATTTAATTCATATTGTAGCACTCATCTTGCCTTAAATTTTCATTAAGATTTGAACTTGATAGAGATTATTATAAATTTATTTACAAAAAAAATAACATTCAATAAAAATCTGCAAATATTTATTTCAAAATAATATTGGTTTGAAATATTGGAATTTACACTTGCCTACATTATATTAAGCTTTTCATTTTCAACTTAGTATTTTTTGATGCAATAATCATCATGTAGTTGATATTTTACAAAACCCTAAAATAAAAATAGTTGATATAGGCTTAGATAGATTTGCGGTGATATGAGTTGATATATTTAAGAATTATATATTTTATAATTTTAGAATTGGTTATGAAAATACATAGATGTGTATTTTTTATGCTTTGTTTTGCATTAATTTTATATTGTTTTCAATTTAAAATTTGTATTAAAATAGAATAAGGTCTTTTTAATGAGGATATAATATAATATTGTATAATTTTTTTGAAAGACTTGATGATAATAATGGTAATTAATGTTTTAGAAAATGATTCAATTTTAGTATTGTCATTAAGTGATTCAATTTTTTATTGTAAAAGGACTTTCATCCAGAATAATTTGTATTACTTGGTTTCAAATTGGCTCCCTACTTTAAATAGTATTCATACAAATACTATTTAACATGCAATTCAAATGAATTTGACTCATTTAGATGTATTGCATTTTGAGAATATTTTCACAATGATTATAACATTGTAATAATGAAGTTCAAATATCTTATATATTTTTCCTTTTCATTATATAGATAATATGTCTAGTTGGAGTCATGGATCTCATAGTCTAGACAAAAATAATACATGGTGTGGAGGTAGTTATGCACACATAAATCAACACACCAACCTATACACTGAACTTCCTGGGGTTAGGCCAAGACAACCAATGTAAAGGATAGATGGATGAGTGGATCTATGGATTGGGTTGGTTAATTTGAGGAATCAAATTTTGGATGATAGGTGGTAAGGGATGGTTGTGAAGATACCAAAAGATCTATGTAATGTCACAATGTTCAATGAGGGTGATTAATTGGGAAAGTATAGAATCTAAAGGTCCCTCTATATTGGTGATGACAAGATAATGAATTTCCTAATCAATTCTAGGAATAATGAAATGGGTATAATTAAGTTAGATGAATCTAGGGATTTGGTTGATCCTATTAGGTTGTCTATGCCCAGTCAATGTCATATATAAAGTGAACTAAAATGTGATTAGGCTAGTTCCAAGGAAGAAATAAAATAAATGTGAATGCCCAAACTTGTATGACATTATATTGGTGACTTCATAGATGAGGTGGAAAGATTATAAGAGGATTAGGGATTTGTTATTTCTTATAAAGAGTGTTAATAGAGTAAAATATAAGGTTTGGAATGGGGGTGGAGTAGATTAACCTTAATCTTAGCTCTATGTTAATGTCACTCTATAATTTACTAGTTTAAAAAGGAGCTTTGAACCTAAGGAAAAGACCTACTATAATAAGGTAAGGGTAGTCTAGGAGAGTCATGGATGAAAGCAAATTTTTTGTAAGTGTATGATATTTTTGGGATGTTTTTTTTAAAATTACATACTTGTTTGGAAAATTTCAGCAAAGTTTAATGCTTCTACTCATTTTGATAAGGCATTTTTTGGATGTTTTGACAATGTTTAGAAAGGGGAAATTAATTGATCTAAATAATAAAAATAAAATGTTGAAATTAATAAATTAATTAATACTTAAATAAAATTAAAATAAAGTGTTTTTTTTTTAATTCAATATTTTGGATGCATGAAAACTTAAAACTGAAATTATAAGGGAAATATGCAAGTGCTGATTTTTCCTAGCTTACAAGATGGTTTGTCTAATGCAATATAAATGTTATAACTTTGTTTTTGGATTTTTTTATGAAATAAGTATGAAATATTAATATGAAAATTATATTTTATAAATTTAAATATTAAATAACGTTTTATCATCCTATCAAGCACACTTAATAAGAATTCAGAAAATTGGCTTCACTTATACAAACTAGAAATTGGTCTTTTTTAAAAATGTTTATGCATGAAATGAAATGATCTAAGGATGAAATAATTAAAGTTTGATATTTTTTATTTTATGATTTTAATATCATAAAAATAACTCATTCACTATGAAATGAATGGATTTTGAATTTAATATGCAAGGTTTGAGTATCTACGCTATCTAGTCTTTTTTTTTGTGTCTGTATGTGTTTTAGAGTTGTTTTGTGTATAAAATATTGTTTAAAACTGAAATAAAAATAATGTATTTGTTTATAAATAATTTTATTATTTGGTTTATCTACTCTATGTGGTATGCAATACTACATTCTTTCAAATAAACTAACATGCAATTGTAAAACATGAATTCTAGACTATGTTTTTGTGTGAGAGGGAAAGGAGAGAAGGATTTATCTAATTTTTAATTTTTAAAATATGTTTATGATATAATAAATAGATAAAACTAAATATTTTAATTTAATAAATTAAAATAATACTTAAAGTAAATCTTTTAACCTAATCAATGGTTATGACTAAACAAAGGTAAAAGATTGTTATTTTGTAAAACATCCTCAATAAGCTAGATCCTCTGCTTAACATAACCATAGGAACTATTTGATAAAGTATGGTAAAAATATAGGTATAAAAATAAGTTTAAAATCATGGAAAAGAGTGTAATTTTATTGTGGATGGCTATTTTACTAATAACAAAGACTAAGTTGTTGATTTAGTGAATTCTCTCCTCCAAAACTATATAAATTTGATGTGAAGATGACCAAATGTGGAGAAAAATATTTTTCAAAATTAAAATAAGATAGGATATGGTTATTTAGAGATTTAAATCACAAATATTCAATGCAAAATTCAAATCCAAAGATCATCTAAAATTGAGATACTTGTAGAATAAGAAAATATGTTGCATGTGTGACTTTAACTATTGGTTGACTGAAATCTAAACTTAAGAGGGATAACATTTGATAAAAGAAAGAGTGGGAGTGAAATGGAAAATCATGGGGATGATAAAAAATCCAAAAAATAAACATGAAAAAAAATCATGTAATACGCATGAGAACTCAAGTATAAAACACTAATTTTTTTTACACGTACATTATGGAGAAACTATTAATATTTACAGGTGACAAGTTTGAAAATACCACTAACGGTGTTAAAACCACCATTTACCATGATCATAATACCCTATAAAAATATAAAACCACAAATAATATTAAACTTTCACCATAATGGTTTATGAAAGCATCACACTAGAACATGACCTGCTATGACAATAACATCACCTAGTCTAATGGTTTCGATGCAAACTGTGAAGGTTTTATTGTAAGCAGAAACTTAAAAATTGAGGTAAAATAACTCAAAAATATTTTTAAATGCTATGAAAAAACCAATAAATAGTATAAATATGTCAGGATGTTAGAGATAACCATGGTCTGAGCATATAATGGACATCCTTGCATCATCATCATTTTTTTAGAAATGTTGCACTGTGTATTTTTTAGATGTGTACATATTGCCCCTAGGGATGATGCATTATCAGGAATTTATGAGGGTGTGGTATTGAGTAGTTAAAAATAAAGGGAAAATGGAGGGTTATAAAACTTACCTTACTTACCTGTGCAGTGTAATAAAGCCCACCAAGACTCTATCACACCCTGTGAATAAAAGATAAGAATCAAGTGCATTTTATTGAAAAATAAAAAAACATACTAATTGATAAAAACATGAATGAGAATACTTATAATGTATGCAAGGGTGAGTATACTACCTGAACCATCCCATTAGGGACTAAACTTAGAGTTGAGTGACATGAACCTACAAAATTGAAATGACATACAAACATGATATGGGAAAAGAAAACTATTTAAATGTGTTAGTTTTAGACATAAAAATTTTAGTTGGGAAATAAACATATTCAAAAGTGTAAAAATAAGAGTTTAGAAGGAAAATGTTAAAAATATAAAAGTTTTAAATCATAATAGCTAGTTTAAAGGACTATATATTCAAAAACTTACCAAAATAGAAATCATTTGTGCAGATTCATTTGTGAGATTTTTGAACTCTAGATTTATGGTGACATATTTGAGCTAGAAAGAAGCCAAATTAATTATCATTATGAGGAGATGACAAATGTATAAGCAGGAGAAAGAGGGGGTCAAGTTCAAGTTAGTTTTGATTATTTTTTAGATTTTTTTCCCAATTTTTTATTTTTACTCAAAAATAATTTTTAATCTATTAAATATTCAAATTTATTGAATTTTTAGGATTAAGGGGTTAGGTAGGTTGGGTAAATTCTAATTTTTGTTATATTTGAGTGTTTTTTTGGCTTCTAGGTAGGGTTTTGATTTGGGAGTGGGCGAGTATCAAAACTACCATATTGGGGTGAAATGATCAGTTTTCACAGAGCAAGGGTTACACCTTCAATGCAATAATTTTGTGACCACCACAACCAACATGCTATGTAATGATGCAATCACCATCCATGTGGTAGTTTTGTGACCACCACAAACAAAGATGAGATTGATTGGGATAATTTCATAACCGTTTCCTAAAAATGTTGGTGGTTTCATCTTAAGAAGAAATTAATACATTTTTGAGGTTAGAAAAGGGCTAAGGACTAATTTAAGGTGTTTTATATAGTCTATGGGTATACATATAGTATAATTAGGCTAGAAATCAAGAGTGGATATTATATATTATGACACTTTTAACTATCAATGAGTTGGCCATACTAGATAGAGCTAGGATCTTAAGGATTTCTAAGGTGGGGATTATGTCCCCATTGAACATAATTCTATGTGACTTATTTGACTATTGGGATGCATACCAAAACTCTTTCATGTTTCCACAAGTTACTAGAGAGGGGATGATCACTCTAGTTGATGTCTACTAGATTTTGGTCTTGGTAATGATAGGTTAGATGATGATAATATAAGATGTTATCAATAATGGAGAGGCTGCCAACTGGGTAGAGTATTTTGGAGATATATATGTACCTAATGTGGTTATGAAATTTAGATTAAGACTTTTAAGAGTAGATGCATATACTATCTTGAACCTCTAAAAATCTATCATTGGGATCCTTACCTATTGATTAGTAGGGAGAAGGGAACAAATAATATGTCATATAGTTGGTCTCTAATTATCTATTAGATCGAGTATAGGGGTCTATAATAATCATGGGATTAGGAGGCCCTTATTCATACATACAGGGACATTGATAAGACTATGCAATTAGGGGATCTCTCCATCAATCACTACACACTCATCATGAGATGGGTGTATGAGAGGATGACCCCATACTAGAGAGTGGTTATTTTTGAAGATGTTAGGGCTATCAAAACCTCACAGTGGATAGAGGTTTCACCTTTCAAGGTTTTTCTTTGGTGATTGGCACTTTGACAGTTTCCTATCTAGTGTATTTTCCTTATTATGGATGGTGGCAAAATGGGATAGTGATGGAGTGTAATTTATGAAACCTACTAGAGCACATTAGGTCATAGATAAGAAACTATAGGCCGAGGTGTAACCTATTGACAGGGTGTGATAGTAGTTTGGGAGTCCCTTTACAGGAAACCTCCCCATACCATTGGAAGTATATAAGAGTGTCAAGGAGGTTAGGGTAGCTAGACTTTGGATATGGGCATGGTATATTATAAAATTAGGTATTCTCATTGTGAGGGTGATAGATGAGAGGAGTATAAGGAGGACCATAATAATATATAATGGAAGGAGGGGGCGTCTAATATTTATGGTTATTCTAGTGGAACAACTTATTGATAATTTGGACTCTCAAGCCAAATATCAACCCCTATAGTTCAAAAATTTACTTATCATGTCCTCTGAGCTTGTGTATGGTCATCTTATGCTTTGTAAAGTTCTAAAATAGACTTTTCTAACCTTGGTTAGCATGATGTAGTCATATAAAATGAAAACATTGGTAACTTGAGCATGGCTAATGGCACCCAACCCATTGGTCCCTCTTGATTGCTCTCATGACCCTTTTAGGCTTATTTTCATTGATTCTTAGTCATCCATATCCTTTTGGACTTGATCAAAACTGAGTCAAGACCCTCTTTTAATGACTAATCCATCCCTCCAACTTTTGTCTACTTAGGATAATAATGTCACACTTGGATTATAGAACCAATGCCACTTATGTCTACTTTTGACACTATTGTCTAAGCTCATTTTTGGCCCCAATGGTTAATTCCTTATAGTTTCTCATCCTTATCCTTATCATCCTAATGCAAGAAAATTTAATCCATGACCAATATATCCCTATAAAATCCCATTTAAAAATCATTTGGAAAGGTTTGGCAAATGTCACAAAGCAAGAAAGAATACAAGCAATACTATTCAAACACATTTCCCTATTCACTACATACAACCATCCAATACTATTTCTAGCTTATTTAAATCCTTACACCAGTCCCTAGTCATCTCAAACACACCTATTTTAACATTTCATTACATTCTCATATCATAATTGCACCAAGCACTTTCAAAGGGAGAACTACATATGGCTTGATCCTTATTTAGAGTATTGGTATGTAGGTAGCATACCCACATAAGGGGTGTGGATCCATTTTTAGTGAATATTACACACACAAACACCCCCATTATTCAAAATTGGTCAAAATTATGATGGAAGATAGGTTTTGAAGAGATAATCTACTCTATAGGGAGCTCTATAGACTTCTAACTGCCAAAACTTTAGAGACAGGGTCACATAGACCTACCAAACAAAACCTAGAAAGGTTAGATCCTCAAGATAACAATTTTAGTGCCACTCCTATCCAATTTTGGTGCTCTTATTCAATCAAAAAAATGAAATTTAGAATCTTGTTTATGATAGTGTCCCAAGCCTACATAGTGAATATTAGATCCTATCTCAATCAGATCATCAGAGTTTAAGCTAAGCCTTATTTTCTCCCTCTTATTACTATTTTTAGAAAATATCTAATTACCAATAAGTTTCATAAATTAGTATCTTATTTACCACATATTATTTACTGATTTATCAATCTAGACCCTTTAACTAAATTAGGAATAAAACCCCAATATTCTCAAAATTTATAAATCATTTGGTGAACCTGACTTACTTCGTTTACACACAAAAAACCTAGGGTAATATTCCTACTAATTTTTATTATAAATTTATAATTTTTTACTTGAATATTTATAATATAAATTGATTTAAAATTTTAAAATTTAGTAGTAAATTTTAAAATAATTTTCTTTCAAACCCTAATTGCCCATACTAGGTCCCAATATTTTTCCAACAATTTTTTGAATTTTTACTAGCATATTAAATTAAAAAAATCCCTTCAAAATTAAAAATTCAATAATAATCTCAAAAAAATTATTTTTTTCAAAACCCTAGTTACACACACTAGGTCCTATTCAATCAAGAATTTCTAATAATTTTCTGAATTTTTAGTTGCATATTTAAATCAAAGATCTAATTTAATTTTCAAAATTACATAGTATTTTGCAAAAATATCATTATAAAAACCCTAGTTGCATGTACTATCTCCTTTTCACTTCTTGAGGTATCACTTCACATGTTTTTGAGCTTCATTTCAAAAATGGGTTTCAATTATCTACATTTATTTCTTGCATTTCTTGCACAAAACAAGGAAACCATCATTGGTCCTATCATGTACATGAATGATGAATTTTATCATATGTTAGTACAAATCTTAATTATTTGCTTCTCATGCTTACTTTTCATAATAAGATATGATGTTACAAAATTCATTGTCAAACATGCACAAGATTGCAATATTACTTTTGCATACTCCCTTTTGCTCATACAGAATAATTGCCAACTCTATTTTGCTAAATGAATTAAGAATATTATGTTACATGTCAAAATCTTCCATGAATTTATGCAAAAAATCATGTTTTCTATCCTTTGCTTTCTATTTCTCTTGTGGATTTTTTTTCAAGTTTATCATGTCAAACACATTAGTAATGTTATGTTACATGTCAAAATTTTATATGCCTTCATGCAAAATTTCATACTCTCTATTTCTTGATTGATATTTCTTCTATGGAATGATCTTTACAAACATATTGTTGCACAAATCATCACTTAAAACTCATGCATTTCACTCTAATTTCATGCTTTCTACCTAAATAAATATAACTCATTGGCTATTTTTGAGTATCTCCCCATCACTAATAGACACAAGAAAACACTAGCCATTTTATATATCCCTCCTCCCTTCAAACTTGGTACATCTAGCTCTCATCCTACACTTGCTACCAACTCTATGCCTATAGCAGATCATGTGGTCCATGCTATCACCTAAGTTTATGAAGATCAGTAGGTTGATTACACCCATGGATATAGCTTTATCACTCATGCTAGCACCCTTTTAGATAAAATTTATATTCTTGAGATCCTTTAATGATTGGATGTCTACAAAGATGTGTTATATACATCCCTTCATAATACTATAATTCTTATTTCAGCTGAACCAACTTATGTTGCATCTATCCTCAACATAATGCAATGGATTGAAGAGCATATTTCTTTTGAGAAAGAGGATTTACCCCTGCAACACATCATTTAATAACACCTACCTCTATATATTCAATTAAGAATTAATGATGTGGGGGTAAAAATATTATTAGTTGATAATGGTTCAAAACTCAACATTTGCAACATTTCTTTTCTTAAACGTCTTAAGATACAACCTTATCACGTAGACCATTCTAACATGAACATTAAAGGTTTTGACAACATCCCATAGAAAGTCATGGGTCAAATAACACTCAATATTACCTTAGGGCCTAAGACACTACTAACTACTTTCCAAGTCATGCCAAATGACCTTAACTATAATTTATTACTTGGTCAGCCTTGGAGTCATGATATGCATGCAGTCCCTTCTACACTCTATGCTTGTCTAAAATTTAGTCATAAAGGTTACATCTACACATGTCCAATTGATAAGAAATTTTTTAAATATTTACAAGTTTATAAAACTCCATAGAATTATATTTTGCATTTTAATCTTGGGAATTTACTTACATAACCTAGTTTTCACAATATACCCTCAAACCATACAACACATCAACAAAATTCAAGTTCCATAATAGCACCAACAACAAATCACTAGTTTTCCTCTCCTTTCACACTTAAATATCTTAATAAGATGGGATATCATGGCAAAGGTCTTGGAAAGCACAAAAAATGAATCATTAATCCTATTGAGGCATCTACGCAACATGGAATGTAATGGCTTGGATATCAGTCTACCCATATTCATAATAAGCCTTCTTTTGCTACATAAAAAACATATAAAGTTTTATCCACCCACTACACCAGTAGATACATTGTTAATCATACTTCAACCCTATAATTGATCTATCCTAATCTCATTGATGACATAGTTCCACTAGACATGTTCACATTAGATGAATTCTCTAACGATGAATCCCTCCTACAATTTATTGAAGCATATGAGGATCTCCCATCATACTATCATAAAAATATATTTCTTCATCACATAAATACTCATGCATATTTTGGAGAAAGTCTAGATTCTCCCCAAGTCATACCAGTTGATTTAGCTTATACTATTCCTACTACTCCCTACACACTTGATCATTCCATATTGCTTAATGAAGAAATAATTAATTTCAATTTTGGAACTGACCAAGACCCCCACTTGGTCTCGCTAGCTAATACCATATAAAAGGAAGAAGATATAGATATTCATCAAACATTAACAAATTTCCCAAAACTCTTTACTTTGTCTTACTCAGATATATAAGGAATTGATACATCTATAATGGTCCATTAGATACCCTTATACCTAGATGTTAAACCAGTTAAGCAAAAAAATTTCAAAATGCATCTTAAGGTGGCTCTCTTTGTCAAAGATGAGATCCAATGCCTCTTATATGTTAAATTCATTTGACCAGTAGCACATCCGAATGGATCTCCAACATATTCCCCATATTAAAACCTAATAGGTGAATTTGATGTTGTTATGATTCTTAAGATTTAAATAAAATATACCCAAAAGATAATTTCCCCTTTCCCAATATTGACATGATCATTATAATTTATGGATGGCTTCACTAGATACAACCAAATCAAGATTACTGAAGAAGATCAAGAGAAAATATCTTTTACAACACCTTGGGGTATATTTTGTTATATTGTCATGCCCTTCAAATTAAAAAATTCTAGAGCCACATATCAATGTACCATGACACACATATTTCATAATTTGACTCACCATACTATCAAGGATTATGTTGATTATATATTAGCTAAATCAAAATAATGACAACATCATGTTGTTGATTTATGAAAGATTTTTCAATGACTCAAGAAATACAATGTCTGAATAAAAGCAAAAAAATGTGTATTTAGAGTCACATTAGGTAAACTCCTAAGTTTCATTATTTCTCAATATGACATAGAGGTTGACCCTAAGAAAGTCAAAGCTATTTTTGATATTCCACCACCCATGAACTTAAAACAACTCCAATCCCTACAAGGCAAGATCTAAGCAGTCCACCATTTTGTAGCTCAACTTACTAATAAAACTTAGGCTTTCACTTGTTTATTAAAGAAAGAAACCAAGTTTGTCTAGGAACAAGCTTGCCAAGAAACCTTCGATACAATAAAGCAATATATTATTAATCCACATATTTTAGTACCACCTATCCCCAATAAGCCTTTCCTCCTATATATCGTATCAACAGATCATGTACTAGGAACACTGTTAACATAACATGATGATAAACATACTAAATGAGCAGTTTATTACATCAGTCACACACTAGTTGGTTATGAAAAAAATATTTTATAATAAAAAAATTGTCGAGAATTAGTTATTTCCATGTAAAAACTTTGACATTACATGATCAATAATGAGACTTAGGTCATTAAAAAAGCATAACCTTTGAATTTTCTAATGGCAAAACCACATCTTTCAGGTTGAATTGCAAAATGAGTTATGTTATTAATAGAATTTGACTTAAAAATAATCCTCCAAAAATTAATAAAAGGCCAAATCATTTTAGACCATTTGGTAGCAGCACCACTCTTAGATACCAACCCTTTTAGGACACATTCAGAGATGATTTTACTACTTATTCTACTCATTTAGATACTTGGATTGTGTTATCTTATGGCTCGCACTGCACATTTGGTGTAGTGGTAGGTATTGTCTTTGTCGATCCTTCCAATCACATAGTTACTATAACATACCAATTAAGTTTCTCCTAGAACAACAACACCACATAATATGAAGCACTTATCTTGGGTCTATTTGCCACCCAATCCCTCCAAATCAAATCCATTCAAGTATTCAGTGATTCATAACTAGTGGTCAACCAAGTCAATGATGTCTATCAAACAAAAGAAGAACATATTATCCCATATCATAACATGGTACAATGTTTATCATCAAAATTTGATTGCTTATCTATTGAAAATATACCAAGAAAAGACAACCAACATGTAGATGCAATGGAAAGTACCACCTCCTTGATCCCTATCAATATCAATGATGATGAATCTATTTTCACCATTAAGAGATTATAATCACCATAAATATCTAATGTATATTTGATATCACTATCTATCCTAGCCACTGCACATAGTTCCATAACTCCAGAATGGTTCTCTGACATCTATAACTTTCTAAACAAATCTATTACAAAAGACTCTTTTTAATGAAATGGCAAATGTAAGTTACATAAATAAGCACTATGTTATGTAATCATTGGTAGGGACCTTTTTAAATGATCCTTTGACAAATAATTACTTAGATGCTTGACTTCAGAAGAAGCCAAAATTTCTCTTACACATATGCATGATAGTGAGTGTGGTGGTCATTTTAGTGGAAAAGCCATGTCACACAAATTTCTTCAACAAGGTTACTACTAGCCCACCATGGAATAAAAATGTTTAGAATATGCAAAGTTATGCGATAAATGTTAATGAAATAGTAATTTACAACATGCACCCTCAAAACAATTGAAACCTATTGTCTCTCCATGGCCATTCATGTATGGGGATTTGATCTTACTAGAAAGATTAACCCTGAATCTGTTGGTGGTCACAAGTTCATCATCACAGCTATAAAAAAATTACAAAATGGGTGAAAGCCATTCCACTTCAATATAATATGAGGGAGGACATTTGTAGTTTCCTCATGACCCACATTATTTCATGCTTTAGCCTACTTATAGCTATCATTTTTGACAATGGAACATCATTTAAGAATAAAACTGTCAAGAAATTTTGCATAAAATATAATATTAAGCACACATTCTCTACTCCATACTACCCACAAAGAAATGATCAAGAAAAAGCCACCAATAAAATATTCAACAACATTTTGAGCAAAATAGTGACCAAATTTGGAGATGATTGGCATAAGCAACTAGTCTTTGCATTATGGGCCTATCACACAATTATTCATACATCCATATGAGTTACTCCTTATTCACTCATATATGGCATAAAAGCAATTTTACCATTGGAATTAGAAATCCAATCTCTTTGTGTCTCCCTTAAAGGCATTCTCACTAATGACTAGTATCATGAAAAACATCTACACCACCTCGAATAGTTAGACCATACACGCATTCAAGTAGTAGAACATCTCTGAATCTTCCAGTAATGTAAATAATGATCCTACAACAAATCAGTTCACACCATAGAATTCAAAGTTAATGATCTCATTCTTAAATAAAATCTTTTTAATGTCAATGCCAAAGAAGAATCAGGGGAAAATTCAAACTAAATTGGCTAGGTCCACACATCACTACTAGAAATCTTAGCCCTAAATTTTATCATCTAGCTTCACTTGAAGGAAAGAAACTCAAAAAACCAGTGAATTTTATGCATCTACACAAATTCTATGTATAGTATGGCATTTCACACATCACTTTGTACATTGTTTCCTTTACTTGATTGTACATAATTTCCCTATGATTGAATGTACATAACTCAAAATATTATTAAAATACCAAAAACATTCAAATATTTCAAAATACAAAAACATCAAATAATTCAAAAAAAACCAAAAATATTTTGATTGTATGAATCATCCATACTTTACATACATTTCTACTATCATGCTATACTTAAATCTATTGTTTTATGCTATTATTTGCTGATTTATCTACATTACCATGCTTCACTTTATCTTCTTTGAGTGTGTATAGTGACTTCTAGACCCTTGACTACTTCACTCTACCCATTGAGGGGGCATCCTACTTCTACATCGAGACATAAATTGATATACATACCCAGTGAGGTAATATTCTACATGACTACACCATCCAAGTTATGCTAGTCTTACACCACACACTCTATTTATCATGTTGATGTACATTATTTACTAGCTTACACAAATTACTCTATCAATACTCACTAGTATATAACACTTATGTATTTCCTAGCATATACCTAGTCTTGTACTAACATGTCTTGCATACTTTCCCTCTTGCTTTGATTAGTTAGATGCAATTGTATTTCTAGTTATTACATGATTTCCTTTCTTGCTTTGCATATTTAGATATGATTTCATCTCTCAATTCCTATTTTGTCTTTAGTATGTACTTTAGGATTTTTGCCAATGTCCTTTGGTTTTATGTATTGTGTGTGCCTTAGGACATTTGCCAATGTCCTTTGCTTCTATTCATGTGTGTGCCTTTAGAAAATTTCCAATGTTCCTTGCTTTTACTCTTCTATGTGATTATGGATTTCATGCCAAATTGCTTGTTTCAACTGTATGTGTTTGTGGCATTTGAATACACCTTGTATGTTAGTTTTCTAGTTTGAGTGACATGTGCCGATGTCCCTTATTTTCTTAGCCCCTTGGCCATTGTTTTACTCTTCTTGATTCTTTCCTTGTGTGCTTGTTACTTGTTTACTTCTCATAATTTTCTATGATATGATCCAAATCATGCATTATCTTATTTTTTGGATGTCATGATGGACATCATGCTTCATCCCTCCAACTAACAACTAATAACTAGCAACTAACAACTAACTAGAATTTCATTTCTAGTTCAATACATTGCACATTTTTTTACATTTTTATATATATCTAGGCATAACCCAATTGATCTAATAATCTCTCAATACAAATCATGCTATATCTTAAGATATCTTGTCAATTATCATTGTTATATCACATATTTTGCAACATAACACACTTGCATGGCTATTTTTTCTGAGGGTAGCCATTATAGTGTCTACATTCCAACCCTTAGAAGAGGGGGAAGCAAAAAAGGGTTTTGTCATAGAGATCATCACTTCTATCAACTAAAAAATCTAGCTTTAGAACACTCAGAATAGCAACCAGACATCAAACTAGTCAGACAGACTAGATATATAGTCAAGAATCCAAAATAGTCACTAGATTTAGCCTAGGACAATAGCATTGAGACTAAAATATAGAATTGGTGATGCCATTGGCCATTTCTAGTGCTCCTATCCAAACAATAAAAAAACTAGAATTTCCAGAAGTAGGCAAAATAGTAGGTTTAGCTATAGATTTGCACAACTAGACCAATTTAGAATTAGTAAATTTAGTACACATTTTGATTAGAGAATATAGATATAGGGGGTATCATGTATGACATGATGGATCTCACTTCCATTTTTAGATACAATAGTTGGTATAACTTCCAATTCAAAATTCATGATCCAAACATTAGTAAATAGGGGCAATGTGTGTGGCACATTTGTTTCTTTTATATTTGAGTTTAACATTACCCAAGCATTTCCAGAAGTTGCATGCCTTATTCCATCTATAGGTGGTTGGCATCATTTTGGAGTGGATTTCATAAAATCCTGCCCTCCACATTTCTAAGTTCTTGAGTTCCCAAGTGGCTTCCACATGCTAGATTATCAATTTTAGAGAGGCTTTCATATAAGCCTAATCTCAATCTTTCAGAGTGCCCAAGAGTGGCCTAGTTTCTAGCATACATTCAACTATACATGCCAACATTTTTAGATCATAGTACATTCATCGGCTTTAAGAGCCATCTCATACAATGTACATTTCATATTGGTATTAGTTCATAGCTTCACTTCATGGGCAATGATAGAGCCAAAGGACTAGCCTTTATATTCTTAATCCACCTATTCAGAGGGATTGGACACATAGTCAAAACATAAATCAACACATGCAAGACCACCTAGATTCACTTAGTAGGTGATGATGGATCCAAAGGGCCAAACTTTGCATTTTTGAGCCACTTTTTAGGGAATTGAGCACTCAACTCTGTTCATGATAATACTCTTGTTACAACATCATCCAATATTACTCAACATTACTCAACATTACTCACCACCATAATAGTTTTTATATTGGCCTATGTACCTGATGAGGTGTATTCATTCCTTTTTCTTCCTTTCTCTTACCTAGCTTAATACATTCTTATTTTAGACATAGCATTCTAGTAAGAACTGATCTACTCTTTATTTTCTTTTGCAAATTCACACTTCACAGTGTGCTCTCTCTATGCACACCCAACATCACACAAGATTTAATGAGATTCACCATTGTAGGTAAGTTCAAGTACAATTTCTCATTTTATTTTATCTTAGTCTTTCAATTTGTTGCATCACTAGAATAAAGGGGTGGGGGGGTAAATGTAGTCATATAAAATGCAAAAATTGGTAACTTGAGCATGACTAATGACACCCAACCCATAGGTCCCTCTTTCTTACTCTCATGACCCTATTAGGCCTATTTTAATTGATTCCTAGTCATCCATAACCTTTTGGATTTGATCCTAGTTGAGATAGGACCCTCTTTTCATGACAAATCCATCCGCATAGGTCCCATTTGTTTAGGATAATAGTGTCACATTAGGACTATAGTACCAATACCACTCTTATCCACTTTTGTCACTATTGTCCAAGATAATTTCTAGCCCCAATGGTCAATTCCTTCTAGTTTTTAATCCTTATCCTTGTCAGCCTAATGTGATCAAATTTAATCCATGACTAGTAGATCCCTATAAAATCCCATTCAAAGATCATTTGGAAAGGGTTGGTAAATATCACAAAGCAAGTAAGTATACAAGTAAGACTATTTAAGCACATTTCCCTATTATCTACATATATCCATTCAATACTATTTCTAGCTTATTCAAATCCTTACACCAGTCCCTAGCCATCTCAAGCACACTCAATTTATCATTTATTGCATTCTCATATCATAATTACACCATTCACTTTAAAAGGGAGAACTAAATATGGCTTGATTCCTCTTCAGAGTATTGGTATGTAGGCATCATACCCACATAAGGGGTGTGGATCTATGTTTAGTGAATATTACACACACTAAACCCCCCTCTTATTAAAAATTGTCAAAAGTATAATGGAAGATAGGGTTTGAAGAGAAAATATGCTCTACAGGGATCTTTATAGACTTTTGGCTACCAAAAATTTAGAGATAGGATCACATAAAACTACTAAAAAAACCTAAAAAGATTAGATCCTCATGACAATAATGCCAAACAAGGACTATATCATTGATGCCACTCCTATTCACTTTTGATGATCCTATCCAATAAAAAAAATGAAAGTCAAGATCCTGTTTGTAATAGTGTCCCAAACCTACATAGTGAATATCATATTCTATCCTAGTCAGATCATCATAGTTGATGCTAACTCTTATTTTCTCCCTATTATTACTATTTTTTAAAAATATCTAATTACCAATAAATTTCACAAATTAGTAAATTATTTACCACATATTATTTATTGATTTATCAATCTAGACCCTTTAACTAAATTATGAATAAAACCCCAATATTCCCAAAATTGAGAAATCACACTATTTAAGGTTATTTTGATGAAATTAAGGTAAATTTTATTCTTGACCTTATGGTTATATAGTCATTATAGCGTGGTAAAATAGGTAAAAAAGGGTTAAGTGGTATAAGGGGTCTTTTTGAGATATGTCATGTGGTGTCCAAGTCATATAACACATCCTATAGTTCATACAACTCCTAGGAAGGTGGAAAATTAACTTCATAACATTAAATTACACTCTTAAGGTGCTTTATTAGACATTTTATAGTGTCTAAAGGATTTTTTGTGAGAAAAGGACAAGTGTACAATATAAAAAAAGATGGACATATCACTACATGTTTGTACAAACATTTAAAGCTTTAGAGGCACCTGACACATCATATCCATATATTTTTAAGTAGATTACACAATTTTAATGGTAAAAAGTGGAGGTTTTTAGCTGGTATATATAGGTTTGTTATATCATGATCATGTTAAAACACACACATGGATTCATTTATGTATCCTAGGTCCATATACATGATTTTGAGGGAATTTCATGCCAAAATGAGTCAAAAATTGACCCCCTTCTTTCATCAAGCTCCTTGGTAGCTTAGAAGACACAATAAAGTTTGTGAATGGTATGAAAAGGAGAGAGGATGAGGACCTAATATTTTGGGTAGAAGAGGTTACCCTATATATATTCCATTTTATGGCATTAGATATCATATTTATTCCCCCTCCTTTATAAATAATCACTAAGAAGGTGAAGGTTGCATAGTATCTAATCCATCCAGGTAGGGTTCTAGTTTGCTTCATTTTATCCATTTATAAGAATGGGGAAATAGGAATTAATTTATTTTTTCATTATCAAAGGTGTACAAAACCTTTATAAACCATCCTCAATAGTCACTTCACATGTTTGAGCCATTAAGAGATAGGAAACCTTTAGTTTAGGAAATCTATAGGCTGGCAATAGTAGGGTTCTTAAAACTTTAAAGTTCATAATATTCAAAAAGTGTTAGTGAGGTATATAAACTATTCTAAACCCCCTTGAGGCTCTAAAACAATGGATTTTAAATCATTACATGGGACTAAAAACCCATATATTGGTGATCACCTGCACTTTCCACATATAGTCAAACATTTTGAAGAGATCATGGTAAAGTAACCTTGTTCAAACCTCATGAAGGTGTTGTCATTACTCAAGAATTTTGAAGGGAGTTAAAAAATCCTATCATCTATGATTATTATCTAAAAATAGTTAAAAACAACAACTAGTATATAGGTCATGGTGTTTCTTTTCTAGTCCAACACAAGAATGGCTGGTGAACACTACATGTCTATACGTTATCTAGATCACCTTGGGTACCAAAAGTTGGTGGTAGAGAATAATATGGTATTTTTAAATCCTAAATATAATTAAATATTAATACCATGAAGACCATCTAACATGATGAGCACTTTTGGATCTCAATTTTAGTTTCCTTTGCACTCTAAGTGACTTTGTGGATTGAGTCAAACTATGTGGGTCTAAATGGATTGTACGCTTGCTATGAGGAGAACCCAAACGAAAGTTACATGAAGGTCACAACATTTTATATCTATATTATTAATTAAAATAATGAGTTTAAAGGATGTCCATTTTGACAACACTTAGACAAAGATAGATTTGAGCTCATACAGACTTGTATTAACACTCTAAGAAGATAAAGGTCTCTTGGCAATTAAAGAAATGAGTTATGATATGGGGTGAGATTCTTAGGAATCATTAGAGTTTGTGGATAGATATATTTATAGGTACTTATGACCATAAGACTCCTTGTGACAATCAAGTGAAACAAAAGGGTACCAATCCCTAGGCACTCATAGTCAAAGAACTAATGGTTGTCACATGTAGGCCTGACTATAGAAGAATTAGTAGTTTGGGTAAAAGAGTCTATTTTAGGGTGCCTTCAAGGTGATAAGAGTGAATTGAGATTGAGGAAACCTATGGAAAGGATGATTAATTTTGATAATTGGGGATATTTTTCATGAATAAATAAATCTCACCTCTCACCTAACCACACATTCAGAGTACATAAATACTTATAGGCAGGTTGGTAGAGTAAGGGAGAGGTGTTAACCCATACATAAAGGTGAAATATAATAATTAAAGTAGGTTATATAAATTATTTTATAAATAGTTATCAGCCTCCATTGAATTCTCAATCTCTTTGAGACAATAAAGAGCCTTGACAGGCTAGTTAGACCTATTAGGCCTAAACAAACAATTTAAGGTAGGGTCATGAGTAGAGAAGTGGAAATGTGAGATACCATGTAGGTAGGTGAAGTGTAAGGATGAAAAAATTTATATTGATTTATTTCCTTAGGCTATTAATCTATATTGAATTCTTTGGTCCTTTGAGATAGACAAGAAAGAGCCTAATAGCCTAATTAGGTCTATTAGGCCTAAACTGACATGTACATATCTAAAACTAGAATATGATGATATTTTCATGATTAGGGTATTTTTGAGGTTAGAAAAAATAAAATGGGAAGGATAAAAATGTCATAAGGTAAATATGGAGGTTTTTGACTCATAAAATTTAGATAAAATCTAATAACTAGACCTTTAGGGTCAAACTGGCATAGTGACTCAAGAACCCTAAGCTTGTGAATAGGAGCCTTGTAGACACTTTGGAGAGATGACAAGGAAACCAAATGATGGGAACATGTTTATTGGGTTTTAATATACCCATAATAAGTATTATAAGTTAAATAAAACATGTTTTTATCCTCTACACCCTTTTTCTCTCCATCAACCTCCCAGAATGTAGGGTTTTGAACATAAGAGGCACTTTCTCCATGTTGGAAATGTATGAAGAAGATGCATGGGGTCCTCTAAAGATA
Organism: Torreya grandis; assembly: GCA_037957365.1. Taxonomy (NCBI): domain Eukaryota; kingdom Viridiplantae; phylum Streptophyta; class Pinopsida; order Cupressales; family Taxaceae; genus Torreya; species Torreya grandis. The sequence goes on from JARHVA010004109.1 coordinate 839,055, forward strand.
AGGAAGGTTTAAGGGGGTTATGTAATCAAAAATATTATAATTGTTTTTGAAGTTCAATCCCTTAGGGATATAAATAATCATTAAGAGATCATGTCACTCAAAACTTGCCTAAACCAGTCTCAATGATCCAATGGAGGAAATATTGAGAAATTTGCACTCAAATGTCTATTAACCAAAATTTGAACCTAATTCAAAATTAGTCACCCCATCCAAATTCAAAATTTTCATGTTCTTTTCATAAGTCTTGTCATGCCCTATATGGCCAATAGAAGTCTTCATATTACCTTATTAACATTGTTTAAGGCTAGTTTGGAGAAGTTAAGGTAATGCCATATTTTGGTTATATATTGGTCTAGGCATGTCATGGAGAGATAAGACATGGAAAACTTGTGTCATAGGATATTAGGGGTTTATTAAGGTCATTTTTTGTCTTAAACATCTTATCATAATATTTCATGATGTTTTAGAAACTTTGAGGTTCACTTGTAGACTCGAAGGTGTTGAAAATACATGAAAATGTGATTTTTGGCTAACATTTATTTATGTAAAAAGTTACTATTGACTTTCTAAGTCACACTAATTGGCACAAGACTTAATGATATCATAATATGAGTTTCATGCCTATAGGATATTAGGTTCTTCAGCTAAATATGTGAACTATTCTCTATCCACACTTGCACCCAAGTTAGTTAAGCATATGTATTCACAGTATCAAAGTGACTGTTTGTGCCCACTAGGAGTCCTTGATGTGTGCCCTAAAACAAGATTATGTGAAGCACAAGACCAAGAGGTGAATTATTTTATGAAGAGGGGCCCCCATGTTCTAAATGGTTAAGGGTAGAGTATAATGAGAAGCTTTGAATTATAAAGAGTACACCTAGAATATATAATCTTTATGCACAACATTATTTTATTCCTCACACTTAACCAACATAGTTTTGCACCCATGCACATGATATTACATCTATGCTCTTAAAGTGCACAGAGTTCAATCTTCCTTCTACCACTACCATGTGGCTACCTTATGCTCATTTAATAAAAGGAAGTTATTAATTTTCCCAAGAGAAATGGTAGCCCTATACATGGTGATTTGACACCCAAAACCAATCATAATGTGCCACGTGCTAAGTGGAAATAGGATATAAAGAAAGTAATTAGAGGAAACTAAGAAGAGTTTGAGGTATTGCCAAAAGTGATTGTGTAAATATCCACCATACATCAAGATATGAGTACACACCACTCTTTGACCTTATCAGGGAAATATTATGTCCTTCTATGCATATGTGTACCCTAGTTGAATCCTACCACCAACTCCAAATCTGATTTTCTAGATAGAATTAAAAGGCATGGCCATGACACTATAAATTAATTAAAGTTATGCCTATCACCCAAAGTGGAACATTTATTTTTAAATAGTATTTTTCACTATAAAATCTTGATTCTTCACTTGTTAAAGTGTCCACACATTTTAGCAACGTCACACTACTAAAATTTTCCCTCCAGGAGCACTTGTATTGGTTAACTCTTGCATATTAATGAGAACTAAGTTCACCTCTTTTCATTCTTCTAATTTTCTATGTGTTATTTGTGTATATTCATCCTTGTCTATGGGTAATTTTTTCCCCTTTCATCATTATCCATTTCTATCACCTCCTCGTTGAACTCAAAACTCACTTACAAATCATATTCTATGTGCACTTAGGTCTGTGTAGGTATTATCTGTGGATAACCTTCATCCCTCTCAACATTAGACTATGTTATCATTCCTCCATAAAAAAAACTTATGCATTTTGAGTGTACTTAGTGGAATCTATGAGGATACATCTATTCTCAAATGTTTATAGTGTATTTATGATAGTAGGAGTGCTCACTCTGTTCTAGGTGCATCCCCTCTATTACTTTAAATATCTCTTACCTTCTCCCTCCTCTTTTCCTTAAAAAAAATCAAGTTTAGACTAGTAGTATATTTAATTTTCTACTATTTAGGCCTACACACTAGTCTTAAACTAGGTGCACTTATAATAGAAGGAATCTAGCCCACTCCAAAGGCTCATCTTAAGGAACACAAGGTTCCCATGCCTTAGGGACATTATCATCATTACAATGAGACAAATAATGCTCATACACATGGATGAGCAATAATACTTCTTCACCTAATGTTATAGACATTTGTGCCTTGTGCAATAACTTTACACTAATCACCTCACTGTAAAGCTTCCCTCATGTTGTAGAGAATCCACAGGTGCGTATTTTGAATGACAATAATTTCTAGCATACCTAGTGGGACTAGGTTAAATAAAATCTAAATAATTAGTGTTATCTTTGGCTAACAAGTGTAGAAGACACTCAATAAGAGGGTCCGATGAATCTAAACATCTCTAGTTTGTAAAGATCAACCCTTATCTACAGGCTAAGAAAAATAAGATCATCAATAAGAGGCATTAATTTCCATTTCATTAAGCTCCCAATTCCATCCATAAGAAGGAGACTTAGAGTATCTTTGTTCCCTATTAGAAGGATTAGTGTAAGATAGTCATCCTCTAGATCACAATCCACCCCTCCATTTGGAAGATTATCTATGCCTAAAAGAGGCTTATTCCTTATCCCATTCATGGTTATACCAAGGAATCAAGTGTTTGTTCCTTTTAATAGAGGTAGTCCATTAGTTCTTGTGCAATATGATGACATTCCAGTAATAGCCTCAAATGTTTGTCCTATTTCATGGGGAAAAATTCAACTTTCCCTATTAAACATATTCAAGACATTACAAATATCATCTAGTGCACCATGTCACCAAAGATAATGTCACATTTATGCTACTTGCCTCCTTATTTAAAGGTGAATCCCTCCAATGGTATCAAGGCTTGAGACCAAATTCCATCCACAACTAGGATGAACTACATGAATAATTATGAAAGTAATTTGAAGACCAAAGTAATGACTTATCCTTGATAGAGTATCTCATGACCATAAAGTGAGCACCATATGAAATTATGGTCAACTTCAACTTCAAATTTTAGAGAGTCTAGGATATAATCCCACTTTTTTGTAATCCATCTCTTAACACTGCATTTCTATATTTTATGAAGGATATTAATAGTGATATAGTGGTGATTATTCAGTCTATGGGAGGCACAGTCCTACCATATGCCTATGAAGTTATGGTATGTGTGGAGAACTATTTGATCCAATTAGGAAAAATTACACCTAGACCCCATATGTTTATATTCATAGATCTTCTTCCTAACCAAGCAAGAATTCAACCTATGGTGGCACCTATCCCTACTATATTGAGCCCACCTACTTCATTTTCCATGTCTTATAATGAATTTTACAAAGTGAAATCACTACTACAAAGTTTTAAAATGAACTTGTTCTCAAAAGGCAAAAAATAAAATATCCTAAATCCCATCAATCCTTCACTTAACAGTATCAATCAAATAGACCTCCCCACCAAGACAATATGCAAACCCAAAATTAACTCACCTATAATAGGATGCCTTATGCATAGAAGTATAATGTTGTAAGCACCTCTAAAGCCCTTGTTTTAGTACAAAATAATCTAGTGCAATATTCTAAGTGGTTCTTCCCATGAAGCCAATTACATGATCAAGCTACATGCACAAATTTAGTCATGAACTAGGTGCTTATGGTGAAAATGTTTCCTTAATCATAAGAGAAAAAAAGTAGTGCAACTCCACATAGAGGATAAATCTAGGTGCCAGCTCAACCACAGGATGGGTCTGCTTTCATCAATTGGAAATAAGACTTTAATTATGTAAATCAAGGTGACATGCCTAGTGTAGGAATCACTCTAGTTACTTTCAATACATTATTAAATAGGATAGCTATATAGGAGGCCATACCAACTACCATTCCCTTATCCTCCTTGCCCCATATCACTCACATAGGTGCACAAGACAAGGTGCCTACCCAACCTTCATGCTCAAAAAAACATGCATAGAAGGAAGGACTACCTAAAAATATTTCACCAACATTAGAAGATATCATCCGCTCAAGACTTCTACCAAAAAAATCTCATGTTCCCTTTAACATAGTAGAGTAGATGAAGAAGACAGCCTCAATGTAACTATGTGGGATGTGCTCACCATTCACTCTCAATAGAATTTATTACAAGATTCATTGAAAGGCTTTCAGGAGTGTAATAAACCCCAACTATTGCCCACTACCTATATGAGTCTATGATAGCCAAACATAGAAAAAACATAGGTGAAAAATAATAGTAATCTAATTCTATTTTATGTCTCCTTAATCATTGGCCAATATCTAGTACATAACTACATGATTGACTTAGGTACAGGTAGCTCGGTGATACCCAAAAAGATTGTGGATACATTGGGAATTATGTATTCCCCTATTTCAAAGTGAGTACTCCATCTCAATAGCATGATGGACAAAGATGTAGGGGTCATCAAAGATTTTAATCTTACACTACATGCATGCCAAAGCCTCTCCATCATGTAGGATATTACAGTCATTGATCTACCTCCCTACTTCATGATCTACCTCTCTCAAGACTTCATTATGAATATGGGTGAATATTTATCTTTAGATTAGTCACATATGTTACTAAGAACTAGATATGGGACAAAAGTGACCGTAAAGGTAGAGCCTATTTTCAAGATCCACATTTACTGATACTCTCTTAGCTTGATTGAGAAAAATTGTTCAATGTTCGACCAAGAGGTGAATTTGATTCTCCATGAGGTCATGATACAGCTAGAAGAGATCTTAGATGACCTACTAGATGAATGGGCACATGAACATTTCAAATGAAATCCATATGACAATACATAGATAGGTCTAGGCACATATTGTATCATGGAGGAGGATCCTCCACTTATTGAACTCACAAAGGTGCATGAGGATCCTAAAGGTATGTGGTAATTATAATTCAATGGATCCCAAAGTAAGAATGGTGTAAGAGTTGGTGTCATGTTAGTCTCACCCCATAAGGAGAAATACTTCCATGAATTTAGACTATAGTTCACTTAAATGAATAATGTAACTAAGTACAAGACACTGATCCAAGGCCTTCAGATTAAACATAAGAAAGGAATCAAGGTGTTACATGCATTAGGTGATAGTGAACTAATTATCAACCATGTTAGAGCACAAAGCATGACCAAGAATGGTATGATAAAAGCCTATAAACATAAAGTGTGGGATATGATTGAAGGCTTAGATGCATTCAACATCATTACCATATCATGAATGTAAAATGTCAATGAAGATAGGTTTTAGACCATAGGCACATAGTATGACATCCCACATGACATAATGAAAGAGTCTAAATATCTCATCCACCTTATGGTTAGCCTAGTAGTTCTTGATAATATGGATAATTGACAAGTATTTGAGAGTGATGAACAAATCATCAAATTATTACAGGATGAGGTAGAGTTTTGCACCTTGAACTAGGTGTAGCTATAAACTCAGTATGGAGACCAAGTCATCCAATTGAAGGGGAACAAGTTTCCAAAAGGGCTAGTCTCCCCAAAAAACATCTTCAATTATGTTGACCAATTCAAAGGAGGGAGGTGCAACATGACAACTAAGGAAGATATATCTACACCCATAATTATTTTAGAAGGGATGACTCTAAAAGTTGATATGGTATGTTCCCCACTAGTAATTGAGAGTTTCATTCAACTTATTAGGGGATATGATGGAATTTTCACATAGAGTTATAAGGATATTGGAGCTTTTTACCCAAGATTAGTGTAACACACAATTAAACTCCATCCTGATGTATAATCTATGTACCAATAGTAGAGTCCCATAAATATAAAATTGGAACCATTGATGCATAAGGAGCTCTCTAAGCTCATTGAGGCAAGTATAATACTTATGATAAAACACTCCTCATGGGTCGCTAACTTAGTACTAGTACAGAAAAGAATGGGGAGATATGTCTTTATGTGGACTTTAGGGACCTAAAAAAGGATTCTCTCAAGGACCGCTACCCTCTCTCACCAATGGAAAAATTCTATAAATGATCATAGGCATGAAAATATTTTCACTACTGGATGGTTATTCAGGGTACAACTAGATCTTTATAAAAGAGTCTAACCATTATAAAATTATGTTCACCACTAAGTGGGGTACCTTTGCATAATAGTGCATGCCATTTGGATTGAATAATATAGGAATGATGTTATAGAGAGCCATGGATATGGAATTCAAAAACATCATCAATAAGGTCATCTTGGTTTACCTTAATGATATATTTTTCCTAAACTCATAGAAGATCATTTGGATCATTTAGATTAGGTCTTTCAAAGATGTAGGGAGTTTAGAATATATTTGAACCTTAACAAATGCATATTTGCAATGCATGAAGGCACCCTTATCAAGCACATTGTTTCAAAGGAAGAACTCACAATTGATCTAGAGTGAGTCAAGGCCATCTTGTCTCTTCCTCTTCTAAGCAACAAAAAAAGTATCCAAATCTTCCTAGGGAGAATCAAATTTGTGAGAAGGTTTGTGCTTGGTTTCATCATCCTAGCCAAAAACCCACAATGTTGCTTAATAATAATTCTACATTTAGTTGGACATGTGAGGGAAAGGAAAGTCTTAAGGCCATCAAGCACACCATCACATAGGCCCCCACCTTGATCATCCTAGATTATAACAATGATCTTATCCTTTTTGCATTTAATGGAGTCTAAGGTATCTTGACCATCCTTACACAAAAAAATAAGAATCAACTGGAACAACCAATTACCTTCTTCAACCAGGTGCTAAAGGATTACGAGTTGTGCTATAGATTTATAGACAAGCATACTCTCATAGTTGTGAGAGCACTCAAGAAATTCAAACATATGCTCTCCAACAACAAGATACAACTCATGGTGATGCACACAAGCATCAAAGAGTTTCTTCTCAACAAGGACATCAATAAGAAAAGGGTTAGTTAGATCATAAAGGTAATGGAATATGATGTAGACATCCAAGTCAAAAAACTAGTGTGAGGAAAGGGACTCTATGAAAAATTGGCTAAAGTCACAAAATTAGAGGATGACATAGTCTTAGTGTTGCACAAAGAGCGCACAAGCCTAGAAGCCTTGACCAACTAGGTGTAGGAAATGAGATCCTTCTACATAACATATACCCTTTTATCCTCAATAAAGCTAAGCACAAACATTCTAGACTATAGTCCATTACCTATGTGCTCATAAAAGGTGCACTTTTCTAAAATGATCCCAATGGAGTCCTCTTGATGTGTGTGAAACTTGAGCAAGTAAGCATAATTCTTCAAGAATTCTATGATGGTCTTATGGGAGGCAATTATTCACCCAAGACCACTATAATAAAGATCATGCAGGCCAGCTATGAATGGTTGACTCTACTCAAAGATGTGCATGTGTACATGTGATATTAAAATAAATGCACCTTATTCATAGAAAAGCAAAGGCTAGCATCCTTATCATTGTGCCCAGTCCAAGTTGATCAACCTTTTATGTAATGGATCCTAGACTTCATAGGCATGATTAACCCTCTATTGATCAATGGGAATAAATGGATTCTCATAGTTATAAATTATTTGATAATGTGGGTAGAGGTGGTTACGCTTAACGAGGCTAATGTGACATATGTCCTCAACTTCTATGAAGGCATTATAATGAGATTTTGTGTCCCTACCACTATTATATTTGATAATGCATTGGCTTTCCTTAGAACCAAGATCAGTGAATGGGCCATCAAGCATAATATATACCTGAGTGCTTCATTGAATTATTATCCTTAAGGTAATGGTTTATCCAAGTCCAAAAACAAGAACCTCATTTACATCATAAAAAGGACTCTAGAGGATGATCAGTGAGCTTGGCATACTAAGCTCAAAACCACCCTTTGGGCTAATTAAATCATGCCCAATAAAGTATTGGGAAATTCACCTTTCATGCTCATATATGGAAGGCAAGCTATATTACCTATATCCCTTGAGTTGCGTTTATTAAAACTTGCACATCAATTGGAGTTGCTTGAGAATGATCCCCTTGTAGTAAGATTAACTGAACAAATAGAGCTCAAAGAAACTAGAGCACAAGATATGTACACCATAGTGCTCTAACATGCACAAACCAAGAAGGTTTTTGACAAGAGAGCCACTGATAGGAGTTTTTAAGAAGGAGATTTAGTGTTTAAATGGATACAGACAAAGTGAAATATAGAAGACACACTAAGTTGTACATGATATGGATCAGCCCATATAATGTAGCTAGTTGCAAGCCATATAACACCTTCCAACTTACCAAAATAAATAGAGAAGAGCTACACATCCTAGTTAAGAGGATTCATCTCAAGCACTATCTCCATTGATCTTTGTATAAATTATAAATAAGTATATTAGATTATTTTATTCCTCTAAGTGATTATGCATAGTGTTTCTTTTAGCTTAGGTCTTTTTCCTCTAAGTGCCTCTGGCATAGTTCTTGTTTTGATAGGTGAAGTCTCAATCCATCTAAAAGCCAAAGGTATGCAGCTAGCATATTCAAAATTGAAAAGACTAGAAGTTTCAAAGACTCCATGACCAATGAAACATTGAAAGGCTACTTGATACTCACTTATCAGGCAAGCAACTTAAAAAAGTTAATCAGAAGTGTTGACTTTATAAGTCACCCTGATCGGCACATGACTTGCCAATATAACAAGACTAGTTACACACAAGCAAGATCTTAGGTGCTCAAGCTAAATATGTAAAATAATTCTATATCCACACATAAAACCAAGATAGTTAAGCATAGGTTTGTGTAGTAGCAAAGTGATGGTTTGTGTCCACTAGAAGTCCTTGATGTACACCCCAACATAGGATTCTATAGTGCATAAGACTGAGAGGAATGCAGGTTTAAGAAGACAAACCCTTAGGTTTTAAATGGTTAATTATAAAGCATAATAAGTAGTTACAAATTATGAAAAACATGACTAAAATCTCTAATCTTCATGTATTCCCTTATTTGTTTCCTCATGCTTAACCAACATAGTTCCACACCCACATGGAAGATCTTAAATTTGTGCCCTTAAATTGTGTGGATTCAATCCTCCTTCCACCAATACCATGTGGTTGCTCAACACTCATTTAGTATAATAAAGTTCTTAGTTTTCCCAAGAGAAATGTTAGCCCTCCACATGGTGATCTGACACCTAAAACTAATCACAAGGTACCATGTGCTAAGTGTCAGTAATATATAAAGAAAGTCATTAGAGGTAGTTGAGAGGAGATCGAGGTTTTGTAAGAAGTGATTAAATTCATAAATAGCCACCATACATTAGGATATGAGTACATGCCACCCTCTGACCTTATCAAGGAAATCTTTCATCCTTCTATGTGCACATATACCCTAGCCAAATCATATCACCAATTCTAGATATAATCTACCAAATAGAATTAAATGGCATGGTTGTGGTGCCATAAAATAATTAAAGATACACCTATCACCCCAAGTGGCACATTTATTATAAAATAGGCTTATTCACTATAAAATCTTGATTCTTCACTTGTAAAAGGGTTGACAGATTTTAACATCATGATGCTAAAACTTACCCTCCAAGCACTTGTATTGGTTAAATTTTTCATATCAACGAGAAATAAGTTCACCTCTTTCCATTCTTATAATTTTATATGTGTTATTTGTGCCTATTTATCCTTGTCTATGGGTAATAGTTTCCCCTCTCATCATTATTCATTCCCAACACCTCCTCATTAAACTCAGAACTCACTTATAGGTCATATTATATGTGCACTTGAGTTTACATAGGCATTGTCTGTGGATAACCTTCATCCCTCTCAATGATGCACAATTTTCTCATGCCTCCATATGAAACACTTATGCATTTTGAGTGTCCTTGGCATAATTTGTGTGGAGATGTCTTGTTCTCAAAGGTTTATAGTGTGTTTATTGTAATAGGAGTGATCAGTCTATTCTAGGAACATTACCTCTTTTACTTTAAGTATCTCTTACCTTTTCCTTACCCTTTTTCATAAAAAATGTTAGGTTTAGACCAGTGTTAGATTTAATTTTTTGCTCTTTAGGCCTCCATGTTAGTCTTAAACTAGGTACACTTAGAATAGAATGAATTTAACCTACTCTAGAGGCTCATCCCAAGGAGTAAAAGGGTATCACACCTTGGGTATGTTTGCATTTTTATGATGTACAACCAATGCTTGCACATGTGGCTGAGCAATAATACTTATGCGCCCAACACTGTAGACGTTTGTGACTTATGCAAGAACTCTGCACTAAGCACCCCACCATAAATCTTCCCTTGAGCTATAGAGCATACACAAGTGCACATTTAAAATTAAAATAATTACCTAAGTGAAAAATATGTACCACACACCTTCCAAATATCTTGGATTAGTTACACAACTACCACACCTATCAGCATGTCAGATTAAGGCTAGTTTCTTGATTTTTAGTGTCATCTTGGGGAGTTAAGGAAGTTGTACATACTTTTGTAAGTAAATTTAAATTTAAAAGAGTTTAAGAGTGTATTTTGAGATTATAAAGGTCATAAATATGCATTGGAAAAAGTTTCAATCTCCACAATTATAGAAAACCATCTCTCTCTTTAATCACTTCATTCATAAGCAAGTGAAGGCCAAATTCAATCACATGGTATAGGCTGTACAAGTTGATTTATGGGATAATATTTTGGAAAAAAATTGGGAACCCTATAGGCTTATAATTTGTGGCATTGGTCATTGTATATGTGTCCTTATCTTCATGAATAATCATTAAGGTACCAGAGTACTTTTTGAAGACTCAAATCACCACAAGCTAAATTTGGTGTAACTCCAATGCAAAGTGTGAGCTCATGGATGCATGAAACCAATTAGAGTGAGTTATCATAGGTTTATATATGTATCATACATATTCACTCATCTTCTTGTCATGTGTGGATGGTATTTTGGTAAGAAAAGTGACTCTTGTGCATAGTTTGAGGTGACTTATAAATTTTCTATGTTTCTGAGTTCTCACAATGGTCTAATAATTTCAATGGTTCTCCATTGTATTCTATGACCTTCATAATAAATTCATTATTATCTTGGTTAGATAGATATTATGTACAAGTTTCAATTGGTCACTTCCCTCATTCACCCATTGTGGACTATATTTTGTATGTCTGCATAGCAATTAGGGTGATTTGAGTGTTTGAATATGCATTTCAAAGGAGCATGAGAGCTATGTTTTCCTAGTATAATATATTTATTAATATAAATAATGGTATTTTATTTCATAACATTCACATTCACACTTTTCAAAAGCTTTAAAACATAAGATTACAGAGTAGTCACCTATAGACCTGTAGGTCTACAATTCCATGGAAATCCAATGTTGTCAATGTGTTTTAAAGGTCATATAGGCATGGAAACATGATGATGTTTAAATATAAAGGGGTCATAAACATATGAATATCTCCAAGGCACATGCAGGATAGAGAGTTGATGATAAGTAATAAGCCTAATATGCACCTATATATTGTGTAGATAGTGAAGGCAGAGGATCCAAGTTTGAAGATTACCTAAGGATGTCAATGGACTTGAGGGTAGTGAGGAAAATTTTCCATGAGTTGGACCACTGTTATAATATCATGGCGTGTTTAAATAGGCCACAAATTCAAAATCCATGCTCAAATTCTCATGCAATCATCTATAACTAGTTGAGGAAAGATGTGCCTTAAACAGTGAATGATGATCAAACTTGGAGTTTCAAGATAGTGAGAGGGTATTAAGGTATTAAAAATATGAAACTAATCCATTAAAATATTTGGGGATTGACTTTAGAAACCAAGAAAATATCAAAATATTCAAACTTTGACCTTATCAATGACACCTACATCCATCTAAAGTTTGACAACCAATAGTCAAGAGTATCATTGAATAAGATGCAAGATTTAAAAAAATTTAAAAGGCTTGGATACCCTCAATATGGTGTTGGTAATATTAAAATATCTTGAAAGAACTTAATTACCCTAAAAAAAAGTTAGTTCTCTCAAAAGCAACACGTACAACTACCTAATGAAGAATTGGTCTTAAGAGAGTGGTTATAGATGAGGTACAAAGTTTAAGGATTTGAAGAAGATATGCAACTATCTAAATTACAAGACAAGAGTTTGAAGATAATTTTAGTGTTGTAGGTGAGGCTTATAAATGACTAGGTTGGAAGACACATCCCAAATGGATATGTATTTGGTAGATACATAGACCTGTAGGTCTCCTTGGATGGCTCAAGGTTTTCAAAACTTTAGATTATGGTTTGTGTCTAATTTGAAGGCTATAAAGGATCTTGGATTTCTAAAGTCATTTAGAGTAAATGGGTTATAAGTAAGGAGTAGAGAAAAAACCAAACAAGGGTCAAAATCCTAAGTTCCTAAACACAATCCTCACACAAGCCTACCTACTTTTGAGAAGTATGTGTTTGTTTGAAGGGATATCTAAGAGAGAGTAATGTGTTTTAATGTGTTTTTATGGTAATAACATAGTTACACTATTATCCCTCAGACACAAGCAACAATAAAAGTAAAACATAGTCAAAATCTATTACAATCATACTTAGGCCTAAGTGTATTCACAACCCTATAGGGTAGACCTTAAGAGATGTCCAGTCAGGAGATACCATTTGGAGTTAGGATGAGTTTAGAAACCTTGAGAAGATATTTAGTGGTATATACAAATATTTCATGAGAGCTCATACCTCCAACAAAGAGAGAAACAAGTAAACATAGGTAGTTAGGATATCTTAAGCAGTTTAGCTCAAAAACCTTGGGCCTAAGCAAATAGGTTGGTTGGAGACCTAATGGAAAAATTAGTAAATATAGACATTGAAAGTGGTCAAGGGATATGTTTGAGACCTCATTTAGGTCATTGGATATCAAAACCAACTTAGTAAAATCACCTACAGACCTCAATCTTGCTTCACCCTCACAAAATGCTTGTTATTAGCCTAAGAGGTTATCTTTCATTTCTTAGTATGGCTCAGATAAGTTGCATGGGATTTTGATCTCCTAGGGTAAGTTAACCACCCTAGTGAACTTACATTTTTTGGAATTGGTAGGATGATTCATGCTTTTAGCTTTATGAATCATCCTTAAGAACTCAAAACACTTTCAAGCTACCTAAAAGAGCTATAAGGACCCAATGAGAGATAAATCAAATTTTACTCCTTAAATTGATTATAAAACTTCCAAATTAACTATAACATGTTAAATACCCCCATAAGCATCACTCCATGTCATTGGCTGGTACAGGACTATACAAAATAGGCCCAAAAAACTATTTTGTGCTATTCGAGAGGTCTGTATAATGAGTCAAATCTTAAAATTGAACATGGATAATGGTGAGGAGGTAATTTAATTGAATAAAACTCTTATTTTGAGTTTGGAACGTGTGAGAATCTTGTAGAGTCATTTTTTAGTTTCTTGGTAGGGAGGCCTAATTGAGGCCTAGTTAGGAGAGAAAAACATGAAAAAGGGATATCTCCACTCACTTTCTAATCCTAAAATAGAACATGGAGATGTAAGGACATAATGGGTCATATAATATTCCATCATATTCTCAATACTATTCGTAAAACTATATACACAAGGAGTTTTGTATGATTTTAGGGTTATAAAGAAGGAGGCCTAATTGATGCTTTTGGTAGAGAATGAATTGTTGGGGATAGTTTGAGACATAAAAATTTATTTTTTAAAGTATTATATGAGTTTAATAGATCATCCATGAATTTAGTATTAGTTGAAGAATAAGAATTCAAGTTTTGACACTTGTATGCAAAGTTGGCCTAAGGAGATGAAGAGTCCTCTAGACACCTAGCAAGAGATATAGGCGATGTGTCAAAGAAAACCTAATGGGGTCAGTTGAGAGGTGTCAAGATAATAAAAAATATGTAAGATAGCCTTATATAACCATCAATAATTCCACTTTCCTTCAACATGCCAAGGCAAAGGGTAGTTTAAAAAAGCTAGTCAATGTATCAAGCAAACATTTCCACTCCTACACCACATGGAGAGTTGGAACATCTTCATAGGAGATAAAAATGGAATATTTGACATTTTGAGGTATTTAAATAACTCCTCTTATTATTTTAACCCATGGTAACTTGTCTAATCTCTCTCTTCTAAGCCCTTCTTCTCTTCTCTCTCACTTGTGCTATATATTGAGCCACTTTTGGCTTTGTAATGATCCTTCACTTGAGTATGGAAAATTCATGCTCATTTTAAGTCTTTGAGTAATAAATAACAATATATTTTACCTTATCTATGGATTTTTTTATGTGTATGTTAGACTAGTTGATCTTTCTTAGTGATAGGTTCACGTCCTTGGCATGTTGTCCTTATTTGTATTCATATTCAGTTTTGAAAGTTTTTTGTAGGTCTCTTAAAGTGTTATAATGAAGTGTTCATGAGTTTAGTGAGTTATATCTCAACTAGTGTCATTTTATGACCTTATTTTTATTCCTTATATCTCAAACTTGCTTCACAAACATCCATGAGAAATACTCATGCAAGAGGGAGATTTAGTTTAGTGTTATGTGTCGATTAGGCTTTGGTTTGAAGTGTAATTATAATTAGTTGGTAGTGGTAATTTTACATTTTGTTCATCAACTTAATAGAATATATTTATTTTATGTTTTATCTCACCATTTTCATCCAAATGAACTAGTAGCATAGGTGATGAGCAATCGAGATAAATCTAGGGAGTTAGCCGTTTAATCTAAAGGTTTATCCCTACTATAGGCAACCCATAGGCCTAGGGGTAATCCCATGTTACAATAAATTTATAAAAGGCTTGGAATACCTCTCCAAATTTGAAAAATTGAGTGATAACAATGTCCTAACTTGGCTTGGGAGACACCTAAAACTCATAGTGCACTCTAAGGAGGTCCCATCCATGATAGTTGTTTGTATGGACACCTATATAAATTCATCAAAAACTATACTTTGATAGGGTTTTGGGAAAAAAAATAGGGTTATAAACATATTGAATAATTATAAATAATTTAGTAAGGTGGTATGAGGTGTTTTCCAACTTTTTAGATCATAAAATACTCTCAAACCCTCCTTGAAAAACTTCTACATGTCTGAGTAAAGAACTTAGTCTAAAAGGAGTAGTGAGAGGTGATCTAGTCACTTAAATGGGTAAGAATTTTAATTGGAACTACTTTTAAGGCATAATTTATGGCATAATATTCTGGTTTAAACCTAAAATATGATCATTTACCCATCCCTAAGGTCTTGTTTAGGTCTCATGGCCATCCAAGTAACAAAGACTAAGTGACTAGGCCTAGTGGCCTAGTAGGCCTATTTGGTCAACTAGAGAAGATGAACATTGGCATAGTGGGATACTAAAAGAGTAATTATAGGGTAATAACACATTTATAACTATATCATGGAGTTTATTAGACACAATTCACACCCATAATGAAGAATGGTATAGTTTCTTAAGCCTAGTCAACATTCACAAGGGAAAGGGAAGGCCACTTAATGATCTATGAAGGATAATTAGAGCATAATGCACATTTGTAACTATCAAAGAGAAGATTTTGTTCATTAAGTGGAATGATCATAACCTATATGAGGTCAAATAATAATGAATTAGCCTCCACCACTCCATATATATGCCATACTCATTGAAGAACATCAACTAGCCAAAGCAATACATGTAGAGATCATGGAATTGTTACTAATGTTTGTAATAGATGAATAAGGTAATGAGGATACTTATGGCCTCCACCTACCACTTACATGGAAAATTCACCTCTCTCACATTCTCATTTTTCTATAAACTAAGGTTCTAAGGCCATTGTATTGATCCCTCTACTGGGTATGAAGATATTTTGTCCACATTATACCTAATAAACCTCTTGAATTGATATATGGACTATTTTATCTTTTTTTTATAGCTTAGTGTGTTCTATACTTGTTTATTTTTATAAGTGGTGAAGTCATATACCCCTTTGTAGGTCCTTTTTCTTACCTAGTTGTTAGGATATTGTCTATGTAGGTCATCTGATGTGTCAAAGTGTTGGTGATTGTAATTATAGAAAAATATGATTGGTAGTGTCATAAATAGACATCCCATTCATCATCTTCAAGTTATAACCACTTAACATAGCCTCCACTTCAAACATTGATTATTAGGAGTCTCTTGGATAAGGTGATATAATCATTAGTCCTTGTCTAGTTCACTAGTATTATTGAAGGATCAACTAGAGTGGATACATCATATTGGTGCATCACCTATAGTATCATAGGTTTTATTTCATGTTTCCCTTCTATCTCTTTTAATCACCAAGTCAATAGTCTTAGGAGTTGAGGTCAATTAATGCACCAGGGGAGCTAACCCCATAAAATATATGTTTAGTCCACCCACAAGTCACCCATAACCTTAGACTAATCCCATGTTACCTAAAACTTGGAAAAGTTTGAATAATCCTCTCCTAAGGGTATAGGTTGGTGAGTAAATAGTTTTGGCATTCCTGATGGATCTAGATTCAAGAATCTTGGAGAACATTCCATCATCATTAAATGATATCAAGTAGTTTCAAGCATGGAAGAAGCATACCAACACTCAAATTTTCATATCAAGGGTCATCAAAAGTTCTTCATCCAAGGGTAATAATAAGCTTTTGTTCTCTATTAACTCATGATGCTTAAAGTTTATATATAGAGGAGATCTATTTCCTACATTTCCTTATCAGCCCTATGTCCACCCATACTAGACACACTATGATCCCTATCAAACCTATAATTAACCTTTTCAACAATATGATGGATCATACTATCCCTTTTATACCCCCTATCAGACTCCTTGGTAGCCTTCCTATAAGGAGTACTATCCCTCCTTCCCTCCCCAACCATCTTTTTAAGCTACACCCAGTTTCTCTATTGAGTTAGAGGAGTTAAAAAACATTAGTCAAATCATTGCCAATAAAATATTGACCTTGAAGTAGAAACAATCTCAATTCAACCAATCCTATGAGCTTTCATCTCATGATGCCTGATGATAATATCCTTGGACTACTGCTCCCATGCCAAACCCAACCTAGGAAGAGAGGAAGTTTGCAAAAGTAATCACAAGGAGATTACTAAGTTTTCAAGACCCCTCTTCTCTTGCTCAATCTAAATTTGTCCGTGAATTGAGAATACAAAGAGAGAGTAAAGTTGTGAGTTTCAAGCCTAAGAAGTTCCCAATATTTTAGAGTGCCCATTCACCCCTCAAACTCACTCAAGAATAACCCATAGAACTATATGTTCCTACTCTACCAATTGGCTATTCTTTCCCTCTCATCATCTCATTATTTTAAGGAGGACCTATGGTTTAGAGAGAAGATAAGGAACATCTAAATGAAGAAGAATGTATGGAGGCTAGTCTAAAGAACCTTTCAATATTTTCAATTTCTCCATCTATCTTTCATATTGTAGTGATTCATGTGATTCAAGATACACATAGGTGTGACAAAGAAATTGAGGAGTGGGAAAGGGAGAATATAATGTCTTAACATGATTACCCTTATCCATATATTCAATAACACCATGGTCAAATTGATGTTCCTAAGGATTCAAATTGGAAGAACACCCTAGTAGCTATCAAGTAAGCCCATAAAAATTCTTTCCCTCCCACCCTCTCTTTCTATGAAAAGAATCTAGTTGTATTGAAATAAAAATTAGATCATTCAAATGTGGGATGGAATTTGATGAAGAGAATTGATGAGGTGGTATTCATTCAAGATAATAATTTATAAGTATCTACAAGTATACGTTAAGGAGTTCACCATGAAAATGTTCAAATGATAACTATAGTTAATGATTTGTTAATCAATCTTCAATATACTTCTAATGCCCAAGATAATTCAAACATAGTTTATGAACCTCCTTACTCCATTTAAGATGATGATCAAAGTCAATAAATTCAATCACATGAATACATCCTTGAAGAGGAAGGGTCTACTCAAAGAGAAAATTGTTTTCTTGAATAAATCTATGTAGTTTCATACCTTATGGAGCATGCTAAACACAATGATAATGTTGAGCTTATGGATGAAGATATTTATGTTACATAAGGTAACCATGAAAGGAATATGTTCCAAGAAGAATCCCTTGATTAGTTGAGCATCACCCTATAAACACAAAAGTAAGAGGTTGAACATGAAGGAGTTACCTTGTAGCCACATCAGGACTGCATAGTAGGTTGTGAAAATACTGACAACCCTATGGCCCTTGAGAAGGAAGAAGTCTGCCTAGCTAGTCTTACTCTCATTGATCAGAGGGAAGAGCATAAATATGAGTGGTAGTAGTATATGGAGTTACTTAAATAGGTTGAAACCATTTTTAAATTAATACATAATATTGAAGAGCATGAGCATGAATGTGTTATTCAAAAGACATCCATTGAGGATAATGATGAAAGATGAAGTGAGTATGCAGAGCTCTTTGAAGAGATTCATGATCTTTTAGTAAACAATAGAAAACATGAGATCACCCAAGATACCATGAAGGACAAAGAATCATACCTATAATAAATACTAATTGTTAAGGTTATAGTTGATAGGTAAAACGAGAAGGATCTTGTAGTACAAGAAGATTATATCTTCATAGGAGATTGGTGTATGAAATCAAAATTGTATGGTGTGCATGAATCAATCCTAGATTAGATAAGATAGATCACACCTACACTTATGATTATGGCACACACTTGTTAAGAGGTAACATGACCAATATGAGGATCCACTAGACCTGATTAGGGGATCACTTGTATCATCTATCACAACACATCATGATAGGAAGGGTTCAAAAGCCTACAATCTAACAAAATCACATAACAAACCTAAAAGAGTTTTATGGTTTTTATATTCACTTATGATAATAAACAAGAAAGTAAACTAATCTAATAATAAGAAAATTAAACTAATTTAGTGCACACCAAAGCTTGTGACACAAAGTAGGGGTTAGAAAAAAACAAGTAAATAATAACTAAACTAAACATGTATAGGAGACACATACTCGCGTCAATATATGAAAAATTCTAATACATGGGAGATAAGAATACATAATACATTATCTATATACTCTTACAAAGGAAAAATAATGTTAGGAATACTTACCTTTGAAGACAAACCTACCGAGTCTCAACCTCTCCCTTGGCCAATGGTGCTTTGCAAGAGATTGTTGTAGCTTGTAAGGACAATGGAGATAAATAAGCTCTAGGTTATATGACCTACATAATCATCCAAAATAGTTATCCATTAGACAATATCATATCTCCAAAATCAATTATTGAACCCTAAATCTTTATTCCTCAAGTAGAATGGTCAATAAGCAGATGTTCATTTGTACTTATTTGCTTAATTTAACTCTCTTATGAAATGGTAAGGAATGACCTTGTATATATAGTAGTATCTCACCCTAAATAATTTTAGACATGTCAACTATGCTAGGTCAATTAGGTCAACCTAGCACATTATTGGGCTAATGCCTAAAGTTTGTGCTAGGTTGGTCAAGATGCAAAGTAACAAGGAAAGGCAAAGTATCCCTAGAATAAGCTAGGTTAACTAGGTCGACCTAGCTTACTGAATAGGTCAAAAGGGAAACAAAGTAATAAATGAGGGATAAAGCATGAAAAATGGTGGGAATACATAGGAAAGAGAGAAATAAGCTTAGGGTTCAATTTTTTAGGAGGCAAGAGTGTAGATAGCAAGTGGCAAAAGGAATAACATTCTTATAAAGCACCAAAGGTCTACCCACCTCTTTCTCGATGTACCCATTAAGGCATGCACTCAAAGATATTGAGAATAAATAATTTATTTCAAGATACGAAGTGTTAGTAATAAATAAAAGTGTGAAAATTTAATGTGTATACATATGCCCCAATTGAAGCTGATCATGTGTCATGTAAGTGTAACATGGGATGGTGCTTCAGGATAGAACATGATGACACATAATGTTGATGCTAAGTAAAGTAAAATAAGATGAAAATAAGATAAATGAAAGGATATAATTGAAAAAAACATATGTTTAACTTAAATTAATGTCAGAGAAGAAGATTGGAAGAAAGTGAAGGTGTCCAATGTAAAACACACTAGGTGAACCTATAGAAGTTAGTGCAAAAATAGCCAAAAATCAATTTTTTTGGAAGATAAGCATATAATAGTGTAAATAATCTCTATGTCATCATGAATCTAATGCATTTTATGGTTTGTAAAATGGATTAATAGAAACAAAGATATGAGAAAAAGAAAGAATCTGAAGGAAAATAAATGGAGAATTTGAATGGCTAAAAAGTAGTTTTAAATATGAAAAAGAAAATTCATTTTGTTTTTTTTTTCATTTTAAGAGAAGATAATAAGATCTTTGGAGAGATCAAAATATATAATGGTGAGGGAATGTCATGCTAGATGAGAGGGAGCTCTAGGAGTGAGAGCGGGTGCACTATAGATATGCATCTAAGAATATCAAACCAAAATTTGAAATTTGAAATGAATTAAGTGAACTTTGATAAAATTTAATTTGAAGCATTCATATATGATAAAAATGAAAAAAATTATATTCTAGGGGAGGTAAATGGGAAGATAATAAATGGGTTGGAAAGAATTAGGGGAAAAGCCAAAAAAAGGCAAGTTTTTAGCAAAATGTGCTAGGTTGGCATACTAAACATACTAGGTCGACCAGGTCCTAGCCAATGAGAGAGCTGTGAATCTGGAGATAGTGACACATATGATGTAGACATATACAATGATGTATACCTAGTTAATTTAGGCACATGCAATGACCCAGATTGAGTTGGTATAGGTACAAGTACAGATAGCACGTCTGCAGGGATAAGTAGAGGGATTGAGATCTCAGAATACCTCATTATAGCATACCATTCAGAGGAGTCAATTAGAGGCCTTAGTAGGTAGTGTGGCTAGGCCAAAATATAGACAAGATGGAGCCTAGCCTTAGAGCTAGAGCATTATTTATGGTTATATATGTTTTATGAAACTCTTTATATGTGTGTGTGTGTGTGTGTGTGTGTGTGTGTGTGTGTGTGTGTGTGTGTGTGTGTAATTCAAGTTGGTAAATGTGTAATAACATGAAAAAAGACTAAGTATAAAGAACCAAGAAATGACAAACAAGATGGTAAAAAAGGAATTTTTTTTCAAACTAAAGATTAAAGGTCTTTGCACCAAATTAAAATAAGTAAAATACTACTATATCATGTTGAGAAGTATAAAAAACAACATAATAAAATGGAATATATGTATAAGGTCACACAAGGTAAGAAAAACAAATGAAAAGTCAATGAAATTTGGTCTTAAATTTATCACATTGATTCAAGCTGGGAAGTATGATAAAATTTAATAAATGGTTGAAATCTTACATGCACTCAAAAAATAAGAAAATAAAAGGTGGAAGAAAAATGAAGAGAGCATAAAACATATTAGTCCAAGCTAGGAAGCATGTCAAATGACGTGTAACTTCATAATCAATCAAATCTTATCTCAAACTTGACACATGTAATTTGATGGTGACTTGATTTTTGGAAAAAAAATTAGGGAGGGTCGGGTCCTATCCATGGTCTTAGACTAAATTTCAATAAAAGCAACACCACATGGGGTGGAACAAGTATGAACAACCAAGTACATGGGGAATAAGGGTAATAGGATAAAATACTCATAAATAAAAAAAACCTAAAAGGATGCCAAAATAACATTAGCAAATATAATAATAATATTGGATTGAAATGCAAAAGGGATGGTAATTTTGTGAGGAATTGCCAGGTTTTATCCATAATCTTATGATGCAACTCACAAAAGAAAAACCCAATGGGTATGATCAGAAAGCAAGAAAATATTTCTCAAGAGGAAATATGAGGAAAGGGAATGAAAAAGGGAGTGTAAAAATCAAAGATGTAGGCATCTTAAGATAAGACCTTAGGAGATAAGAGGCATACTAAGAACATGAGAAGACACTAAGTGACTAGAGGTCATCTATGTACAAAGAAAACATATTCCATATAGATGCAAATTTTTGTAGGTAGATAAGTGTGTTATTAAGATCAGCTCATGAAGGTAGATAAGTAAAATGAAAATTAAAATGGACCTACCTCCGCATGATGTGTTCCCCACTCCTCAGGACCTTTAGAAAGCCCTCGGTCTACTATGAAGATTGGGTATTTACATGAGAAAGTAGGTAGCACTATATGATTTTTTTGAAATCTCCTATTCTAATCTAATGGCTTACTACACCTCAAAGGAATTTGGTTCTATGTCAAGCTGATTTTGGAGTTTGAGCTTCGATTAGAGATAAGAGATGTGTTTGTATCACATCTTTTAGTGTGATTAGACTTTTAAGAATATTGCATAGTTTTGCCTTTTGATATCATTGCCTTTTGTTTAAATGATTTGGCTTTTAAATCTCTTTTAAAGGATTTTTTTTTAAAAATTCCTCCTCCATATAGATTTGGAATGACAAAGCATAAGAGAGATAGTGATAAACATAAATGAGTTGTAGGCTAAATCTAAAGGAATCTAAGTAACCAAAGATGAAAGACTAACTAGGACACTTAGGCTTGACAATTAACAAATATGTGATCTTAAATATCAACCATACATATGCTTAGTTTATGGAAAGAAGAAGAAAGGAAAAGGGAGATCCAAAGGTGGATTGGTAAAAAGACATAGTAATGAGAAAGACTATTTTTTAACTGATCACATGTAGAAGGAGATAATAACCAAAGGGAATACGATAAATACAACCAAGTCACCATGACAATTATCTATGAAAAGCAAAGATAAGAAAATAAATAATCATGAAGATACAATGCAATAACAAGCTAAATATGGTGATTTTGTGAGGATCTACCAAGTCATATATGTTGTCTTACAAATTAACTCACAAAAAAATATCCAAGGGATACAACAAGAAGAAAAGATAAATATAAATCAATGATAAATAAGAATAAATATATGCAAAAAAGATAGAATATAAAATTAACAAGAAATATAGTGTAACAAAGAAGATAATGATATAAGATAAGCAAGAATTTGAAACAATGTCAAATGATATAATCAGATATATAAAAATAAATAAAAATGGAGCACACATCTAACCCAAATATAAATGTAAAATTACCATGCATGTGCTCATACGTAATAGTAAATATGTCCACACACATTATCTAAGACATTGAATAAATCTCTATGAAGTTGGATACAAATTGTTGCTAATATATCATCAATCTTTACAGAATACTGGGCAAATACTTATTTTCTAATCTCCTCAACTAAAAAAGTATCAATACTCATTAGATCATGTTGAGGAAGGAAATCAAGCAAAGGATGATTAAAATAATGTGCGGGAACAAGATGTTTGAGAGAAGGATTCACCAATGGAGAAGGATCCATAGGTTAAGTAAGGTCCATGGGTGGAGAAGGAACCATAGGTGGAGGCATAGAAGAAACCATAGGAGGTGCAACTATGGGAGAAGAAGGGGGAACCTTCTTACGAGAATGACCTATGGGAAGAATAGTAGCTAGTATAGGATAGATATAAGATGATCATTAAGATGTTATTGAAGGATACAAAAATTATCAGTATGATATGTGTTGTATTGGTGCCATATACAATACCTTTCACCATAATTAGGTATATAGTCAGGAAGAATCTTAGGAGGAGGTATGGTAGTGTCTATAGATGGGGAAGAAGGATGCAAGGTATCAATATATTATCACAACTTATGACAATGGGTAGAAGAATGAGTATCTATCCTATGAAAGTAATAGATAGATTTATGAGTGTGTTTAAGAGGAACACTTATGGGAAATTGTGTAATAGGTGTGGAAGAAGAGGGAGATGACTCAAATCCCATTTTTGTGTGAAAAGGATCCATCTTAGGCAAAGGAAGAAAACCATCACCAAGAGGAGGTAGTGATGGAGAAGGAATAGAACTAGTCTTAATGGGAAGAGAACTAATGAAAGAAGTAAGAGAATGATCATCAATAGGGGAAGAATCAATAATAATTGGTTCTAACATAGGTTCTACTATGGGAGGAGTAGGATCAATAGAAGGCCTAAGAAGGGTAACACTAACCTTAGGAGTAAAATAGTGATGGGAATCAAGAAACCTAGAAAAATGGTAAGGGTTGGTCATAGCATGATCCATGAGCATTGTCTTATAGGGATCCTAAAAAATTGGAGGTGTCAGTGCCATCTCTACTCTATAATAAAGAGGGAAAATACAAGAATTGAGAACTAGAAAATTTATAACACAAGATGATGCATGAAAAGAATAAAGTAAAGAAGAATGATAACGCATAATCTTAACATCATAGGCTTGGATAAGAATATTTAATAAAGGATCATATAAATAATATCCATCATCATAATCAGGTGAATGAGGATTGATGACACAAGTCAGAACAAATTTTTCATCATAATAAGCATGGTGAATAGAATGACGAGTATTGGATAAGACTACAAGAATGTCATCACAAGGAGGTTTATGAGAATGAGGTTGCAAGAAGTTGTGAGATGAGATGAGGTGTGAGATCAAAAGTTTTGATCTTGAGATTAATCTCATCAAGATCATTACCAATAATCTTGGGATGCCCTTTTTATCCTCTGGTTGAGTTGATAAGAAAATTTAGATGCTTCAACTCACAAAATGGAATGCTAGGTAAAGGCTCAAGAGTAGGAATCTTAAAGACACCATGAAAGTAGAATTGTTTAAAATTATAAGGGTTAGTATCTCTTTTAATCCTCTAAATGGCTCCATTATGAGGGAATTTAATTCTTTGGTAAGTGGAATAAGTGATAGCTCACATATGATGAGTCCATGGCCTTCCAAGAAAGATGTTATAAGAAAGAGGAAAGTTAAAGATCATCACCTTCACGTGAAAGGTGATAGGTGGGACAATAATGGGAAGCCACACACACCCAAGAGGAGGCATTTAACTTCTATCATATCCTTGGTAGGTGATACATGTGGACTTAATATTGAATTAGGAATATCTAAGGGTTTTAATGAAATCAAAAGAAGCAACACAAGTGTTAAAATCCACATCAATCAAAGCACACTTACCTTGGATATCATTGATTTGGACATTAATAAATAGGGGAGGATCATCTGCACAAAGTAGAATATTGTCAAAAATCATAAATGCAATGGGAAATTTTAATGAAAGAGAAGTGTTGATAGTTTCATCAGCATTGGTGGACATCTCTTCACATTATTTTCGGATACTATCCTCAGGACCAGATACGGCTACCTCCCATCATGCTAATGGAGGATGAGGGACATTCATCTCAAATAATAGTTTTATAAGATGGTTATAATGATGGTTAGATGTCCTTATGAGTTTAATAAATGGAATTTTATAAGGTATATTAGTGAGCTCTGCAATGGGATCCCACTCATCATAACCCATGAGAAGATTATTAGATATAGGCACATAATGGTTAAATATGTCTTTAGAGGGAGGATCTGAAGAGATTTTACATTTGTGTTGATAAGAATGAGAAGGTTTAAAAGAAGTTTGTAAATCATGTTAAGATGATGAACTAATAGGTTTAACTTGATTTTGAGAAGTAGAAGAGGTGTTAACAGAAAGTTGATTAACATTGGAAGGAGAAGATGATGGAAGAGATGTAGAAATAACATAGGATGTGTTATCCAAAGGAGTATTATAAGTTAGATCTTCATCAAATTTCATAAGATATTCTTGCCCCAACTCATTTAAATGAGTTGGAGAAGAGTCTTGGATAACATGGTGTGCTTGAGAAGGAGGCAAGGTGTAGATAGGCTTATAATTGATGAAATCCAATACTCTTCACATATTAGTCATGATAACCACATTTTCTTTGCAAATTCATTCCAAAAGAATCTATACATTATTGGTGGAAGGGATGGGCTTAAATTGGCTTTCTTTAATTGGTTGATGATTAGGTAAAGGATCCTTATAAATAGTTAAATGAGCATTTGCTTGGTTTAAGGCATGAGCTTTATCATGAGTTTTGTATTATTTAAATGCATGCTCATAAGCTTGTTGACATTGGTGCATGATAGAATAATATTCAAAATTAGGTCCAAGAAGAAATTCCATAACTAAATTATGGAGTTGTCTATAGATCTCATGAGAATGACCCAAACTAGCATGAAACCAATAAAACTTGCTAGGATCATACCAAGTTTTCATAGGATGAGTAGGGTCAATTTAATGTGGAAAAGGCATATGTAAATGTTTAAGCAATTCAACTAAGGAAAAAGGTTTATGAACATTAATGTTATTTGTTGAGAAATGATGATTAGTAAATTATTGAGAAGAGGAAGTTGGTTCCAAATAAGGGGTAGGAACAATAGCTTGAACATGGAATGATATCATATGAATCAAAAACACCATCACTGGTAACATTGTGGTTTTTATTTTTAAGTAATAAATGAGAACCCATGGAAGGTTGGGGTGGCTTTAATTGATTCATAAGGAAATATTGTTGTTTATCTTGATAAATAGATTCTTCTTAAGTGCATGGAAAAAGGGTACAGACTTGATATTGTAATTTGAGATAAAGACCATTTGTAAAGAGATGAAAAAGATTATCATTGGCCATGTTGTGTTTACATTTGTTTGATAAAGTCTTCCATCATTTGATGAATGCTTGGGTGGTTTCATTTTTTCTTTGCTTGTAATTGATGAAATGGGCCAAAGTGTTTTTAGGAAGATCACTAGTTTGGAATTATTGAACTAAAGCATTCACTAAATCCTTCAAACTAGTAATGAAATGAGGTTTAAGTTAATTTTGCCAATCCAAAGCATTGCCTATGAAGGTATTATAAAGGAGATTGGTAGCATAAAATGTGTTTAATTTAACCCAATATTTATAAAGATTCTCAAAAATTTTAAGATGAAGAGAAGGATTAGTTGATCCATTATAAGAGATTGTAGGTGTTATGCCACTTTTATCAATGTTAGCAATTTGAGTAGTGAGAGGTTCATTTTGTAGATTATTGATAGTTTTATTGATTAAAAGTGGTTGAGAAATAAGATTGCCTTGATAATATCAAAGAGAAGGGGGAGGAACACTTTGGTTATGTGTGCCCCAAGCCATTGGTTGCAGTTGTGTTTGAAGATGAAGAAGGTGATTTTGTATTCTCATAATTTATGTTATGGGCTTGGGAATCATTCATTTGATTGAGAGTTTGAAATAGAAGTTATTGAGTTTGAATAACATTATTATAATATTTCGTGTTGGTATTAGTGGCTTGGGTACCACTATTGGTGTTGTTGAGAGTTTGAGATGAATGATGAGAATGAGAGGCACTAGTGCAAAATGTTTCTTGTGTAGTAAAAATATGGACTAGTGAATGGAAGAGAGGAAGAAGCACTAGAATCATGAGTGCCTTGGGTAGTAAATAATGAACAAGTGTAAGGATTAAGGATATTGGATCTTAAGAGAGGTTCATTAGATGTAGAACCAACCATGGTAGTTGAGATACTAGGCATGGAGGTAAAAGAAAGGAAAAAAGAAGATGAAGCATGAGAATTGTCATGATAAAAAGGAGAGGTTGTGAGGCAAATAAATCAATTCTACCAAATCCATTTGAGAATGTAGAATGTGGTGAATGAGGTTTATTGTCTTGATCACTAATCATAGGATTGTAAATGGTAGATGGGTATTTCCCTTTATGTTGGGGAAATTGGTTAATAAAGAAAATCATTTTGGGAGTATACTCTAACTCAAGTTGGTTTTCTAGGAGAAAATAAGGATTGTGTTTCAAAGAGGTATCATTAGGAAACCCATAGTCTGTTATGCAAGTTGCAATATGGACATTACTAGCATTTGTCAAAGGAACTCTACTTTATCTATGGGAAACCCTATGAGGATTGGTGAATTCCATCATGCCTGTTGTTTGAGATTTAGTGTTGTCACCAAATAGGAAATATATGATGAAAAAGGAAAAAAAGAAAGATGAGAAAACAAAATATTCATAAAGTGATAGAAATAAAGCTAGGTTGACCCAATCGACCTAGTGCAAAATAGGGACAATAAAGCTATATAGGGTCCATAAAATTGACCTAGTATAGAGAGTAGAAGTTGATAAAAATAAAAATGCCTAAAAACTATGCTAGGTTAACTTGATTGACCTACTACACTGAATAGGAGTTACAAAAACTATCAGGTCAAATAAGTTGACCTAGTACAGTTGATAAAGGTAGAAAGCAAGGCCAGGGATAGTGTAGAGTCAAGTTAGTCGATGTAGCACAAAAAATAGGAAAAGATAGAGGATTAATAAAAAGATGAAAAATGAAATGAGATATGCCTGTAGCTAGTCTAGAAAAGTAGATACTAAAATGAAATACATAGTCAATTGAATTGACGTTGGCCAATCCAATTGGTTCACATACATAGATTACAATTTTGAAAGAAAAGTATAGAGTAGAATAGAAATAGAGAAATATAAATTAACCTTGGTGTTTTGGAGATGAAAATAGAATATGTAACTGACCTATAACCTTGGAGATAACTGGCCTAATATGCATAGCTGGGTCAAGTTAGTCAACCAAATGAGACAAGAACCTACTATAAAAGCTAAAAAAGTGTGCTAAGTTAACCTGGTCAACCTAGTAAACTGAACTAAATATCTATAAATATGCTAAGTTGAGTTGGTTGACCTAGTTGATCGAACTACAATTTTGGAACTCTAGAATTTAGACCTACACAATGAATCCTGAATAGGAAGCTACTATAAAGTGGCTATAAATGTGCTAGGTTGACTCGATTGACCTAGTGGGCTAAATAAAAAGTCTGCAAAGTGCTAAAAACTATGGTAGTTTAAGATGGTTGATCTAATTGCCTATTTCTACAAAAAAAAAAAGTTGGGTCAACAAAATCGAGCCAACAAGTCAAGACATATGATAGAAAAGATGACAAAATGAATAAAATAAGTGAAAACACCCTATAAGGGTTTGATTCACATCAATTTTACTAGAATGTATGAAATCAAAATTGCATGGTGTACATGAATCAATCATATATAAGATAAGATAGATCACCCCTACACTTTTAATTGGGGCACACACTTGTTAAGTGAGAGCATGACCAATATGAGGATCCGCTAGACCTGAGTAGGGGATCACTTATATCATCTGTCACAATACATCATGCTAGGTAGGGTTCTAAATCTTACAATCTAACACAATTATACAACAACCCTAAAAGAGTCCTATGGTTTTTATATTCACTTATAATAATAAACAAAAAATTAAACTAATCTAAAATAAGAAAAGTAAACTAATCTAGTGCTCACCAAAGCTTGTGGCATAAAGTAGGGGTTAGAACAAAACAAGTAAATAATAACTAAACTAAACATGTATAGGAAACACATAATCACATCAATGTATATGGAAGCCTAATATATGGGAGAGAAGAATACATAATCCATTATCTATCTACTCTTCCAAAGGATAAATAAATTTAGGAGTACTTACCTTTGAAGATGAACCTACCGAGTCTCAACCTCTCCTTTGGCCAATGGTGCTTTGTAAGAGATTATTGTGGCTTGTAAGGAAAACCAGGATAAATCATCTCTAGCATACATGACCTACCTAAGCATCTAAAAGACTTTTATAAAAGACAAGATCAGAGCTCCAAAAGAAAGTATTGAACCCTAAATCTTTATTCCTTAAGTAGAATGGTCAATAAGTAGATGTTCATTCACACTTCTTTGCTTAATTCAACTCTCTTATGAAATGGTAATGGATGACCTTATATATAAAGTAGTATCTCAACCTAAAGACTTTTGGACATGTCAGTTGTGCTAGGTTGATTGCATCAACCTAGCACATTATTGGGATAATGCCTAAAGTTTTTGTTAGGTTGATTGGGATGCAAAGCAACAAGGAAATGCAAAGTATCCTCAGAATAAGCTAAGTAAACTAGGTCCACCTAGCTTACTAAACAAGTCAAAGGTGAAACAAGGTAAGAAATGAGGGATAAAGCATGACAAATGGTGGGAGTAGATATGAAAGAGAGACATAAGCTTAAATTTCAAGGTTTTAGGAGGCAAGAGTGTAGATAGCAAGTGGAAAAAGGAACAACAATCTTATGAAGTGCTAAAGGTCTACCCACCCCTTTCTTAGTGCACCCTTTAAGGCATGCACTCAGATAAATTAAGACATAGTAGGTTCTTGCAAGATATGAAGTGTCAGTAACCAATAAAAGTGTGAAAATATTATGTGTATATAATTGGTTTATAACTATCATCTCACTTGGGAGCATGATGAGAAGAGTGGCATTCAAGGAGAGAAGGAAGACAATGAGGCCAAGATCTAAGGATATTCCTACCACATGCCAATTATCATCCCATAGAGTGAAGGATACAAGAAAATTTCCCTTTAACCTAGGAGGAGGAAGGCTTGTTCAAGTCAATTGGACATAATCAATTGTTTTCTTGGTTTCTAATAAGTGTTATCATCACAAGTATCTTGTCTTATTGCTTTCTTAGGTGTCTAGGTGTTGTTTTCTTTTGGTGTCCTTATGTGTGGTTATTATTGTATTCCTTTAAGTTTTGTTAAGGTGTTGGTTTCATTATTAGACTAAATAGATAGATCATCTAAGTTTGATTCATGATTTTCACAAGGGAGGTAGTGGGTTACCCTGACCAACATGTTAGTCAACCCCTATGAGTTGCCTAGAATGTTGATAATTTTGTCTCTCAGGCCAAATATCAACCCCTAAAGTTCAAAACTTTGCTTTTCATATCCTCTAAGCTTGTGTATGGTCATATTATACCTTGTAAAGTCCTCAAAATAGCCTTTTCAAGACTTGGTTAGCATTGTTTAAGGTTGTTTTGATGAAATTAAGGTAAGTGTTATTTTTGACTTTATGGTTATATAGTCATTCTAGCATGGTCAAATATGTCAAAAGGGGTTAAGTGGTTTAAAGGGTCTTGTTGAGAGATTTCATGTGGTGTCCAAGTCATAAAACGCATTCTATTGTCCATACAACTCCTAGGAATTAAATTTGAATTCCACTCTTAAGGGTTTTATTAACCATTTTATAACATCTAAAAGACTTATTGTGAGAAAAGAACAAGTGTATTATATAAATAAAATATGGACATATAATTACATATTTGTATAGACATTTCCAAGATTTAGAGACACTTGACACATCATGTCCATCAGTTTTTAGGTAGATTAGACAATCCTCATGTTAGAAAGTGGAGGTTTTTAGCTAGTTCATGTAGGTATTTTAGAATAAGATCATGTTTAGACACATACATGTATTCCTTTATGTCTCCCAAGCCCATATCCATGATTTGGAAGGAGTTTCAAGCCAAAATGAGTAAAAAACTAACCCCTTTCTTCCATCAAACTCCTTGGTAACTCAGAAGATCTAGTCAAGTTTGTGAATGGTACAGACATGAGAAAGAGGATGAGGACCTAAGATTTTGGGCAGATAAGGGGACTCTATCTATCTTCCATTTTATTCAAGGCCCATAGTATCTCATCCATCTAGGTAGGGTTATAGTTTACTTCATTTTATCCATTTATGAACATGATTAAAGAGCAATGGAAATTGGGTTCCTCCTCAGGGGTCTACACAACCTTTTTACACCATCCTCCAGACTCACTTCACATGTGTGATCCATTAGGAGATAGGAAATATTTATTTTAGGTAATCTACAAGTCGACAACAGTAGAGTTATTAAAAATTTAGGGTTTCCAATAGTTATAAAGTGTTAGTGAGGTATCCAAACTCTTAAAAATCCACTTGAAGCTCTAAAAAAATGGATTTTCAATCATTACATGGGCCTAAAAACCCATAGAGTGGTGATTACCTAAACTTTCCACATATAGTCAAATAGTTTGAAGAAACCATCATAAAATAGCCCTACTCAAGCCTCATGAAGATGTTGTCATTACTTAGGACTATTGAAGGGAGTGTAAAACCTCTTATTATCTATGAGGATTATCTAAAAAGAGTTGAAAACACCAACTATCATATATGTCATGGTGTTTCTTCTCTAGGTCAACACAAGAAAGGTTAGTAAATGCTATAGGTCTACAAGTTATCTAGATCACCTTGGGTAATAAAAGTTGGTGGTAGAGATTAATATGGTATTTTAAAATCCTAAATATAGTTTAATATTCATACCATCAAGACCATATAACATAGTAAGCACTTGTGGATCTCAAGTGTAGTCTACTTTGCACTCTAAGTGACTACATGGACTGAGTCAAACTATGTAGGTCTAAATAGAAAGTAGGCTTACTATGAGGAGACCCTAAAGGAATGTTATATGAAGGTTAAAAAAATTATATATATTATATGCATTAAGATATCAAGAATATAATATGTCTATTTTAACAACACTCAACCAAAGATAACTTTTAGCTCATACAGGCTTGTACCTGTACACTAAAAAGATAGAGGTCTCTTAGCAATTGTAAAAATGAGTTATGATATGGGGTGAGATGCTTAGGATTAAACTAAGTTTGTTGAGAGTATATTTCTAGGTATGTATGACCATGGGAGGCCTTGTGACAGTCAAGTGCAACAAAAGGGTACTCATCCCTAATCACTCATAATCAAAGAACTCAAGGTTGTCACCTAGAGGCCTAACTATAAAAGAATGGGTAGTTTGGGTAAAAGAGTCTATTTTAGGGTGCCTTCAAGGTGATAAGAGTGAATTTATATTTATAAAACCCACATAAAGGATGATCAATGTTTATAATTCAGGAGAGTTTCCATGAAAAATTAAATCTTACCTCTCACCTAACCACACAGTCAGAGTACAAAAAACAACTACACGCAAGCTAAGAGAGAAAGGGAGATGTGTTGAATCTTGCATAAAGGTGAAATAAAATAATGAAATTAGGGTGTCTAAATTATTTTATAAATATTTATTAACCTCCATTAAACTCTTAGGCCCTTTTATAAAAAAAGGAGCCTTGTCAGGCTAGTTAGACCTATTAGGCCTAAACAGGGAGTTCTAGATAGGGTTATGAGTATAAAAGTGGAAATGTGAGATAACATGTAGGGATTTGAAGTGAAAGGATGAAAAAAGGTCTTTTTAATTATTTAATAAGGCCCTCATTTTATATTCAATGCTTTTGTCTTTTGATATAGACAAGAAAGAGCCTAATGGCCTAATTAGGCCTATAAGGCTTAAACTGACATGTACAGGCCTAGAACTAGAATATGAGGTTATTTGCATGATTTTGGAATTTTTTAGGTTGTAAAAAATTATATGGGATGATAAAAATTTCATAAGGTAGGTCTAGAAGTTTTATAATTAGAAAATTTAGAGAAAAGCAAAGAACTGGACCCTTAGGATCAAACTAGCATAGTGACTCAAGAAACCTAAGCATGTGAATAGGAGCCCTACAAACACATTGGATAGCTAAAAAGGAGACCAAGTAATGGTAACATGTTTATTGGGTTGTCAAAAACTCTTATGAAGTGTTATAATTTAAAACAAACACATTTTGATCCTCTTCACCCTTTTCTCTTCGTCAACCTCCTAAAATGCAAGGTTTTGAAACCAAAAGGTACTTTCTCCACATTAGAACTATACAGAGCAGATGCATGGGGTACTCAAAAACTATGGAAGGTTTAATAGGGTTGTGTAATCAATACTCTTATAATTGTTTTTGTATTTCAAGCCTTTAAGGATATGAACAATCATTAAGATATCATGTCACTCAAACCCTGCCTAAACTAGTATTAATGACCCAATGGAGGAAATCTTGGGAAATTTGCACTCAAATGCCCTAACTTAGATTGGGAGACACTTTAAAATAATATTTAACTATAATTATGTCTCATACATGATATTATTTTTTGTATACATACAATTCCTAACACCATTGTGCTGAAATTGTCAATATTACCGAAAATTTGTGAAAACACACAATTTAGGCCAAAAGCACTTAAAGAATGCTAAATGGTTTGATATTATCATATAAAAGTGATAACTTAGGATAATTTATCCCTAAATTGTGTAATTAATTTTATGTGATTATTAAATTTTCTCAAATCATTTTGATTCAAAATGAAGAAAATACATTTTGGTGCTTTAGATTGCTCTTTTCTCCAAATTCAGAAGCACATGACACGTGTATGTGTTATTTTGTTTCAACATCCTAATTTGGATGATGATTTATATAAGAATAACATAAACTTATAATTCATCTCCAATCAAACTAAAACACAATAATATGACATTCTAACCAATTTGATTAATTGAGTGCAACCAATTTCCAAAGAATTGCATAAAATTTGATTAATCTTACTTAGGCAAATTAAACCAAATTATGAGCTTAATTAAGAATTACATTAAAGTTATTGAATATTTATTTATTTTAAATTTATTATTAATATCTACATCATCAAATGACATCATTTATGGGGTGGCATCCATAAGCCATAAATGCAACAAATATTAAGTTTATGGCCTCTCATGCCTCTTTAATGCCCCTTCCTTCCAAATATTTATGAGGGTATTTATGATTTGAGCCTCCAAAATTGAATGTATTCTTGGCCACACATCTTTATCTCAAGATGGACAATCACAATTAATTATGATCAATTACAAAAATCTATAAATAGGAGGGCCAAGACCACCATTTTAAAGCTTCATTTGTGTAAACTCATAAAGGATTCTCTCTACAAGACATTTTTGAGTAGTGTGATAATGCTTTATTTGAAATAGGATATCTTTAATATAAGCATACATTTTATAGAATATCATGATCCCATTTTCATTAATGAGTAAGACATGATGGAGCAGCTTTGCCTTGCATCATTGCTAAAGCCTTGAGTTCCAAATCAAGGGGAAAATCATGTTTTGAGCCACATTTGGGTGATGGGATGTTCTTGGTAAGGTAATGTATGTGTTCTTTCTTCAATTTTCTATTAATTGTCACTTGAAAACCCCATTTGAATAGGTTTGATTAACTTGTTATGTTCTTATGCATTTTTCTTGATTTCTTGACTAATGCTTGATCTAACAATATTTGTAATCCATATTTATATATTGGCATGCCCAGTGGGAAACATACCCCATGAATTTGCTTCCAAGGCTTCTAAAATTATCCTACTAACCAATTTCATGTAGAATCTTGGATTTTCTAACCAAAGTAGGTGAAAAACTCAATCAAAAATAAATTTTATGGAAGTGGTGAATTTGTTATGTAGAATCTTGATTTTGTCCTTAGGACCACAATACAAAAATTTACAAAGTCATGGTTTTGCTTTTATACTCATAGTTTTACATTTAACTATGTTTTTGGTCTAAACTAGTTTTTCTCTATATAAGAGTAAATTATGATATTGTAATATCATGACTCTAAAGTCATGATATCAGAAAACCATGATTC
This sequence comes from Torreya grandis, assembly GCA_037957365.1. Taxonomy (NCBI): domain Eukaryota; kingdom Viridiplantae; phylum Streptophyta; class Pinopsida; order Cupressales; family Taxaceae; genus Torreya; species Torreya grandis. Next base: position 874,442 of record JARHVA010004109.1, read on the forward strand.
ACTAATCGTGATATTACCTATCCATTTGGAATTTTTCCTAATCGCTAGTGGTTAGGCTGATTTTTTTGAGTTTGGATGCAATATTGCAACTTTGTATTTAGCAATTTTATCTTATAAGTTACGATTTTAATCTAGCTATTATGATTTTATAGAGTTACGATTTTGAATTGTGTTTTATGGTTTTACAATAGGTAAACCCAGGAATTATTTTTTGATAAATGATTTGATCATTCTCAAAAGTGCTTCAAAGTGTAAGGAAACCCTATAACACTTACAGGTCACCTATGTGGAAAAATGCAATATTTGAACTTGATTAAGTCTTGAACCTTCCCTTTGGTTTTTAAAAGGAACCTATATCTTTTAAGTTAAGTTTTTTTGTGCAAGTTTTTCAAAGTTTTTTCAAATGAAGGCTAAGGGGCCAAGAAATTCATTACACACTTCACTTTTGGTGCTTAAAACTAACATTCACTTAAATTTAAAAGTTTTCATAAGTGTGTTCTTTTATGTAAAATCATATATTACTTATTTGTTTGAGCTAAATAAAGAGTGCACATATTTTCTCCCCTCATCCCCTTTAGGGAAATTGGGTGACCAAAAGGGCCTTTTCATTTTGATTATGCCTTTGTCAAAGGTATGAAAAGAAAGTAGTCTAGGCTCCAAAAATTGTATGGTTTGGGTGATATAAAAGCAACCTATAGAGTCTTGTCACTTAGTTTTATTTTATGCAGCTTGACTTATAGAGGGGAGTTCATAGCTACTTCATGAGTTTTGTAGGGAAGCTTTGACTTAGGGTTTCATCTCCCAACATTGTTTCAACCCTACTCCTCAATGGGGTTTATAAATTAGGGCACACATATTTTTAAATCTAGAGGGTTAAGCAACTAACCTCTCCTAACATAATAAAACCTGAGTCAGGTTTGATTAACCAAGATATTCCACTAAGTAGTACATAGATGGAATCACTATGTAAAGGAATAAACATTTACATATTTAGTTAATTGGTATAAACTCAATTTATGTTAGAACTATTTAGCATTAACCATGCTTAGGACCATTTAGACAATTGAGAATTTAAGTTTTAGAATAACCCCACTTGTCATGAACATTTTGTTGATGCAAGGTGAGTAACCTGAAGGTCCATGTCATCGTAAAATCTCTTGGGAGAAGAGGAGGTGTAAAATACCCTACTACTTCATGTAATTTTATTTTTGGATTAACACTTAAAATCCTCCCAAGACCATGTATATAGATGGATTTCAACAATATGATGCAACCTTGTCAGTTTAGGGCTTAAGATGATTTACTTAGTTCTATTTGTATTTTCCTTTACTTAGTCTTGATTTGAGTCTAAAACTAAATTGTAAAAAACAAAACATCATAACCAAACACATTTTTAATCCTTCATTTCTTATAAAGGAGACATTATGTTGGTCAAATCTAAATCATCTTTTGCCTTATTCAAAACCTCATCTTAAACATTGTGTTTATCTTATTCAAATACCGTTGTTATGCTACCCATTTGAGTCTAATTTATTTTCCAAATATCTCCAAGTCCTTCACTTTTTAATTCAAATTTGGAATTTCACCTTTCTATGATTTGAAACAACATGTTAATTGATTTTACCATTTGCAATTGGTTTGAGTTAACTCATGTTCAATTTATCATTTATGTTGAAGGCAATTTATAGACTCATCATCATTTGATCATTATGAAATTAGGTCATCTAGCATGTCGTTTATGCTCTAAGTTCTAGAACACATTTTATTCTACCTCTTATTACCATGTGGTGGCATTATACTACCTATTTGATTATAGCTTTATACTTAGGAATTCTTAGATGTTTTCACATCTTGAGTTTCTTAGTTCCCATTGTCACCTTCCTAATCAAAAGGGATTTATTCTAATTTTATGGTATCAACTCATTGAATTTGAACAAGATTTTATGGTATTGATGCATCTCTAAATATAATTTGTTATACTAGTCTACACTTAGGGTTTTGAGTTACCATACCCTATTCTAATTTATAAGATTTTAACCCTGCCAAAGGTTGAGTAATTTTGTGATCATTTCCTCTAATTGTGAGGTACTAATCCACTTCCTTTTTATTACAGTCTCTTCATTACCTTGTCATTTTTTTGAAGAATAAAAAAATACCCTGTTTAAAAATTTGCAAAACATTTTCCAAATCTTGCCAAATGTAGAGAATAAACATTTCAAGATATGGCTCAAAGATACACTCATAGTAGGGTATCTTACAACCCTAACTATGAGGAGGAGCATTATCATTATGTATACAATAATTCTATGGTATTTTAAGAAATTCCCATGATAGTAGGATCTAAGGAAGATTATCTTAAATATCAACCCTAAGAGCATAAATATGGATCACTCCTAAGGTTGATTGAATCTAGTGTTAGGTTACCCTTAGACTTTTATATGGAATAATTTCACACCTTATTTAGAGGAGAGAAAAATTGAGAACAATCCCTCACACACATTGCAAAATCAAACATACCTTCTTCTAGCAAAGGAAAGGAAATACTCATAGAATCAAAACCTAATGATCAAGATCTTTTCACCAAGATTAATAAGATTAGTCAATGATATGGAGACCAACTTATCACATACTTAATTTACTATTTAGTTGCCACATCAATCCATAATGATGCTTCTAAGGAATAAGGGAATGTGATTGAACCTACGTAATAAACCTTAGTTGATAACACAATTACTATGGATCAAGGTGTCTCAAATGAATAAAACAAGACACAAGAGGTTTTGTAAAATGCTTTTCCAGATACAGAGCATACTTTTTTTAGTCATCAAGAACCCCTTATCCCTTCACAAAATTAAAGATCAAAGAATTTGGTATGTATTGAGGATATTCCTCAAAATAATTTAGCTAGTTAATTTTAACCAACACATACTTTGGTGAATAGACCATGAACTCCCCAAATTTAATAGAACACTTATAATTCAAGGCAGTAGATTTTAGGGAATGTTTATCAACCTCAGAATGAATAGCTCACTTACTTTACTCAAAGAGAAAACCAAAAAAAAATCATGTATTATAGGGTGTATGTCTCTAACAAATCCATACAACAAGGGAACATAACACCCAAAAGCATTATGTTCCACCCACAAATGCACCAAACATGTAAGACTGTAATTCTATGAAATAAATTATGTCATGATTGGAGACAAGAAACATAATTAAGAAGTATAAATTTGATGAGATATGTCCATAACCATTTGATTTAAGAATTATCCAAGTTCCCTTTCCATTTCATTTTGAGGCACCTAAATTTGAAAAAATACAAAGGAAAGGGTGACCCTCATGAACACATCCAAGAATTTTTTGTGTTATGCCAAGAGGTAGTATACAGTAGTGTTTATTTTCTTAATTTATTTCCAAAAATTTTAGTGGGACAATCATTAGATTGGTTACTTAAGTTACCCAAGGGATCGGTTGTGGATTGGAACAAATTATCTAAAATTTTTGTCAACCGCTTCTCATACAACATTGAAAATGAATTGACCATTGTTGACTTGTGTAAATCCAAACAACATGATGGATAAATATTGATAGCATATCTATAGCAATGGAGAGCATTAGCTGGTCACTTTCAACATAATTTTTGATAAAAATAGTTTTAAAACATTTTTGCATAAAACTTACACCTTGAGGTGGCACATAATATACGGTTTGATTACACGAACACATGTTAAAAAATCATAGATAAGGGTGTGTAGATTGAGAAGGCACTTATCACCAAAGGCCTTGTCATGATTTATGTGTAGGGTCAAACATCAAATCAAACCTAATCACTTGTTCAAATGGTTAGACAAGATAAACCTAAGGGTTTCAATAAGAACAAAAATATGGTAGGGAATGGAGTAACTTAAACAAGACATGTACAAATGGTGCAAGCTTTTCCAGATCCAAATATTCAATTAGTTACCCCTAATCCACTAAATAATTTGTAAAGAGTCCCTCCACAAAGGACATTCCAAACTAAATTTAGAGTCTTTAATAAATTGGGAGAGCCTGCTAAGGTAGTGTTCCAAAATCTCATAGCAACTAACCTAATTATATGGCTTGTACCAAGGCCATTTACTACAGATCAACCAAAGCCAAATTGGTATAAGGAAAATGCATTTTGTAACTTCCATCATGTTGTTGGTCTAGTGCTTATTGTTACATCCAATTGTGACACCTTATTGAATATTTGATTGAAAGTGGTGAAGTTGAGATTAAGCTTGCTCTATAGGAGACTAATTAGGATATGGGAATTTACAAAGACCCATTTCCTAAACATAATCAATAGTAGCTAAAGAATAATTAAAACCAAGGATAGAATTAGAAGTAGAATTATAATCAAAATCAAGGTTAAAATCATAATCAACATGATGATAATCATGATCATAATACCCATGCTAACAACCTGGGTTACAATAATAGGCCTTATGACTATAACAATACTATGGGACAAATTTATTCCAACCACATTGCCACTATCTTGGTTAAATACCATGAACCATCTCTTACTCCTTAATGTAAAAAATCCATTTTTATAAGGTCAATGCCCTCTCCCTCTATTAACTCCATGTAATGTTTATGCAATTATATTTCACCTCCATTTACACATGTTACTATTTCTAGACATCATCCTTAATCTAATTATAATAGCTCCTCATTGACTCAAAATTAATCAAACCTAGATAAATGCCCACAAGTCACCCTCCAAGGTCCTTCACCTTCATCTTCTAATTATAATGGCTCCTTGCCACCTCTATATTACACAATCAAAACTATACACTCATGAGTTACTCTCTAGGGCCCTTTTCCCTCATCTTCTACTAAACCCCATGTGAACATTGTGCCTTTGGATCCAAAGGTGAATACTATGTTAGCTAAGGCCAAATTATCTCATCCTACTATTGAGAAACCTTATAGTTTATTAGACTAGATGAGTAAAACCCCTACATAAATTTCTATTCTATATCTCTTGCATACATTTAAAGTCCATAGAAATATCTTGAACAACCTTTTGTAACAATTCACTATTCCTAATGATATTAATCTTGAATAGTTTCAAACACTAGTAGGGCATTTGTCTTCATTTTGATAGGTCATGTTTGATCAAAAATACATGTCCACCATTGGTCCTAGCCATAATAGCCCATTGTATACTAAGGTCATCATTGAAAATCATAAGATCGAGTGGGTTCTTATAGATAATGGTTCATGGCTGAACATAGTGTCCCTCAAATTGGTACATAGATTGGGTTACAATATAAAATATATTTATCCAAATATAATCACCATAAAGGCTTAAGATAAAACTAAGAGGGAGTCTTCTGGTACCATTTGGTTTCTAATCATTATTAGTTTATTTCCCATCACACATTATTACATATTATCAATATTGAGCTACCTTATAACATATTTCTTGGTTATCCTTGGATCCATGAAGTAAAGGCCATCCCATCCACCTTGCATCAGTGCTTTAAGTTTTCCCATGATGGGATCGAGGTTACTATTCTTATTGATCTACAACCATATCAGTATTACAAACATCTAAAGGTTGAGTTCCAGAATTATAACTATTATCTTGGTTATGAATTCATTGAAAAGAAGAACAAGGAAATAGTTTCACATCCACCAAAATCCAATTATATCAACCTTAGTTACCTTGATTTAACTTTGGTTCATCCATTTCCTATAACTCTTAGAAAATAGGTTATTATAAAAGACATGGGAATTTTCATGTACCATATTAAGGATGCCTTCCATATTAATAAGTTGTTGAAGCCTCCCAAAATTTTTGGTAAAACTAAACCTTCCAAAATCCCTAACAAGCCCAACTTAATTTGTTTACAGAAGAAATATACATGAAAACCACCTATGGTATTTATACCTGCTACTTTGCCAAAATAGGATCAAGAGCCTATCACTGAAGGAGATTAGTTATATTCTAATGGCATTATTGATTATTTTTAGAATACAAAATATCCTATCCCTCTTTAGATTATGGATAATTTTGACTATACAGGAAGAGGCCTTCGCTAATGAGCACAAGTAATCCTAGAACCTTTATCAGTTGTAGTACCTAATTTGAATCATGGTATTAGATTTATGCAATCTAAGGGTGACCTCATGACTTTCAATAGTGATTCTTCTAAATCAACTAGTGATGAGACTCTTGGTAGCGATGTATCATCCCATTATATCCTTTTTGATGAGATTTTTGACTTGAATTTATTTGATTTAAATACCATTATCACCTTAACACCCCATTATTCCATTATCCTTTGTCATCCCAAACTCATTGATTGGGATCAAAAAAATTTAGTCATATGTCTTGTGTTAGAGGTATAATCACTAAGAGGGGGGGTGAGTTAATGATACAAGAAATTCAAATCTAATTATATAATTTAAAACTCTTAAGAACTCAATCATAAACATTCATGAAACATATAAACCATTCATAAAGAAAGCTATGTAAGATTAATGGCACATAATACATGAAATATGTGTGAAAACATCATGGGGGATAAAACCCAAGGTCCATCCTATAAACACATGGAATATAGTACCATTATAATTAAAAAACAATATACCTTTAGTAAATCACCCACTACACAAGGATCACCCACCCTTAAGCATGAACAAGCACCAACTTGTCCTAGATGTTTAACACCAACACAACACCTTTGATATCAAAAGTTCTAAAAATATAATTGCTTTTCAATCTGATGGATACATAATTTATAACACCTCTATTCAATTTTTCACACTTTCTCAAGACTTTACACATAAGTAATGCATTCAAAACACCCTTTTGGATCACTTTATACTTCTTTGCTCATCTTGAATATTCAACCTTGTAAGAACACTATTATATCATCAAGAATATGACCTATAGGTCATGAATACATTCCTCAACCTGATATAATCTTAAATCCATCCACCAAGCACACTCATACTTCACTATACTTCACATATCAACTCTAGAAACCTTCATATTTGATTATACTCTTTATAGAGCCTTCATGATCATCATCTCCTTGGTCAGACATAAGACATGCCGTAACCCTTAAGGATTATATAACACTTGGAATAATATCAATATCACCTTCATGTGTCATCCATATATTTTATAGACCACACTTAAGCATCAACACCTTTCAATTAGGCCTAAGAAGCCCTTTTAGGTCTATGGAGGCCTATTCACACTTTTAGCACTTCATCGAGTAAAACTAGGAACACAAAACCAATTAGAAGAACATAGGTATATGACATAGACCCATAAGCCATCCTAAAAATATTACATTAATCCTTACAAACCTCTGCATATGCAAAAACTATCAAACATTTGCCTTATACATGAAAACCCCATGAATGAATCAAAAGTCAACTTGTAAGCAATTGTTCATATTGAAGTTGGATTGGTCAAACCACCAAAATCTATACAGATGATCCTCATGGAGTCTAAAACACTCTATAATATATAATCCACCTTGAAACATCCAAACACGATCAATAAAAACTCAAACATCCTTCTCAGGTCACTTGTAGAAGAAGGTCAAATCCTCAATCAATTTTAGACCATAATAAATGTAGGTGTATGACTAGTAAAACCTCTAAATTATTTTTCTTGGATTTCCATTAAATTATCTACCAATTTTATTTTTATACCACCATCAAATTCATCCAACATCAAAATTTATAGCCAAAACAATGAGGACTGGTTTTCTTTTGTAAATTCAAATATTTGAATTCCAATGATCACTTTTTAATGCAAATTTGGCTAAGTATGGAAAATAGAGAAATATGCTTAGGAGAAAAAATTTTCACTACCATATTTTTATATACACCATGACAATACCTAAAATTTGAAACACATTATCTAGGCACAAACCTCAACAAACCTATATGACCATTTTCTTCTAAAACCTTCACACTGATGTCATTAATATGCTCACTCAACTTGATTTTCCAAAAGACCAATTAGGCATAGATGACCACAAAGATGATCCAAATGGAAACCTTTCACTTAAACAATCACTCAAATCACTCTTGATACCCCAAAGGGCCTTTGCAACATTATCACATCATCAACAACATCCATCAACCTACTTATCCAACTAAACACTAAAGATCCATGCATGACTACTGAAGCACACTTTATCATTGACTAGATTGAAACCTTTACACCTCAATAACTCCCTTGGACACATTTAAGACATCATTTAAAACACTGCAAAAATATCCCCCTTTGTCATTTATGTCAACACCAAAACAAAGATTATGCACAAACTCTTTCTCCTTTTGTAAACACTTTATCCCCCTTTGACACAATGATAATATGGACTCACCTACTGATCTTGAGGACCTAAAATTTTTAAAAATGTTTTAAAATTTAACATCAAGCAATTATCTCTTATTATAGATGATATAAACTCCCCCTATCATTATGCATACCATTTCTTACTAGATCTTCATAGTCTTGCTCATTGACAACACACCATCTTGACCATGCCCTATTATATGAAGAAGAAAAACATAATATAAATTAAATTGGATTTAACACACCATAATAACACTAATAGGGACTACCCCTAAGTCTAATAACCTTAGGATACTTTTGAGTACCTTCAAACCATATCCAACCATGATGATACCTCATAGTTGCCTTCAAATTTTCTCTCACAAGTCAACTCCATGATCACTAATATATGTTCAAGACATAACCAAAACATACCTAAATAATAATATAATAATAATCATACCTTGGTAATTTGTAATAAAATGACCAAAAATCACTTTGCTTCACACTAACCTTGCCTAGAGGCTTAGTAGCCCTACCTGAACCTTATAGAGCCCATAACTTACTATGTATGAACTTTCATGGATTTAAATTTCATATCTAGAGTACACTCAGATTACCCCTCATGAATTAAAATAACTATCATCCAACTCTTCCTTTTCACCATAGCTCCTTCACAAACTAACTTACCAATTAACCATTCTTTTACATAAAATCTCATTCATAAGACCAAATATATATTTATAGATGATTTTAAAACACTTTTTGAACACCTTTTTGGCCATTTCAAGGGATAAAGTAGGCTTAGGTCTCAAATCCCTTGGAAAGGTCACCAACTCACATGGTGTAAAAACTAGGGCTTTAAAAATAAATATGGTCAACTTAACACATTCTAATCAACATCAACTCTTGAAACTTCTTCCATGCCTTGAAATAACTAGTACATAATTTTGGATCAAATATTAAGGTTAGAATCATTTGGTAACTCATATAACCATGAAATGATTTTTGACCTTCTAGCCCTTATGAATAAACTGTTATACCCCAAATCCTTTAAAAATATTCAACTTACCTTCAAAAGATCTTAAAACGCTAAACTACTTGTAACACACATAAATGAGGTAAACACACCTTTATATTCCATAAATTTACCTTTAACACTCACCAATCCTCATTTGACACATAGAACTAGTCATTCTATGTCTACAAACCTTGTGTATACCCCTGTCACTATGCTAAAACACCTTAGAATGATCATGGAATCCTTATGAAAACTCTTTACCTCATTTTCCACATGGACACATGAAATATAAATTTCCTCCACCCTTGGTTGGCTTTATAGTCCCCAAAAGCACCAATTTTGTAAGATGAGCCCTCACTAGGTAGTGATCACTAAGCAAAATGGAAAAACTAAAAAATGATCATTAGAGCTACTTGTGACCAATCTAATGATGAAAAATTATGGAATACACTTGAATAACTCTTCCCTACACTCCATACTAACCTCACCTTCATATTTAATCATTTAAACTATAAAATCAAGCATAAAAATTTGACTAAAACATGCCTCTAGGACCAATGTCCCTGAACAAAACTTTTGAAGCTTTTCATCACAAACCTATGGAGCAAGCTCATGAAATTGTTTATACCCATTAACTAATAATCTTATATGATCAAAAAAAGTATTTAAACATAATATCATTAATTTTATATAAAAAATGACATTGGTCCTAAAGACCAATCAATAATTCTACATACCTCTGTACTGATTGGCATTTTGTACATCATCTAGATCATACAAACTTACTTTCACAAATAAAAGATGTATCCTAAGAGTCATAGGTTGAGAAACTCATCTATCATAAAGGGTCTAAATGTCCTAAAAATTATGAGGCTCCCACATTTCCATGCTCTCACTTGACTTGTAAACCTGCCTCATCATCAATTTAAATTTGAACTCAGAATCTTGGTTGATGTTCTTGTACCCTTTAGAAAAAAATGATTTATCTTTGAAAATTGAATTTCACCTTATTCTATCATGAAAAATAGTCCATTTTAAACCTATTTCTCATTCACCTCCTTAAATCTCCATTCGTTATGGCTAATTTTCTTCATGTTATGATAATCATTATTTAAAGTAGATACTGACCATTCTTGTAGAACCTTGTTATGTGAGCTCTCTCTTGACACTTGAAAAAAATGAATTTGTTATGATTTTTCATACCTTTTGCATGAGCCATATGATTCTTTTAAGTTTCATTATCCTATTTATACATTTGATCATTTAGTCTAGTGATGAGGGCGTTACAAAACCTTGTAATATGACCAATCCCTTCACACCTATATTACAAGATGTCATGCTTTCTTTGTGGCCCTATTGACTATCTTGAGTGATGATGTTATTCATGCTTATCATTATCTTTCTCATAATTCTATGCAAATATCTTACTAGAATATTTTCTTTTGCAATCAATGATCTTATGACCAAATTGATGATAAGAGTAATAGTAGCCATTGAAAGAGTTATCATACCTTATTACATTAGGTTTCTTGATTTGATTTTAACTTTTGTAGATTTTTATGTTGTCCTTATTTAATTTTTCATCTTTCTTATCTTTATTATCATTCTATTTAGCATGATTAGTCTCGTAAACTATCATCATTGTATTCTCAATCTTCTTATCCTTTTGAACATCTTCATAGAAACCTAGGCCTGATTTATCATTTGAGACCTTTTGACTACTCAATAGATCATTAAGATCAAATGTACCTTTCTCATATTTTTGATATGTTTCAAATTTTCACATATCTTTATCTATTTTCCCTTGTAAAGACTCCAACTCTGAGTTTTATGTGACACATTCATCATCCTTACTCTTTATCTCTTTATTAAAGGTACAAAACTGAGATTCAAGATGTTGAGTGATCTCATCATGATCTTTGACTTCATTACTCAACCTTTCTTCAAACAATCTAATTTTTTCCTCATAAGATTTAATTAAGGATGTTTGCTTTCTATTCTTGCCTTGTATTAGATTCATCTCTTCCAAGGTATTTATAAATTGGTCTTCAAGAGTGACTTTTTCATCTTCTTCCTCTGAGCTATCTCCACCAAAGAGATCTCTGCCTAAAGATAATTCACCTTCATCATCCCCAAGAGCCATGAATAGTGTCTCCTTGTCCTCATCATGAGATGAATCATCACTATTTGATGTGTCTCCTTCTTTTTTAGTAGATGAGTTACTATCTTCTTCATGGTAAAGGCTCTTACTACCTTTATATGACTCCTTTTCATTTCTCCTATTGAATTACTTTTTATACTTGTTAAGACCCTCAAATTTCTTGTGCTCATTCTGATGAGATTCCTTATGAGCTTCTTTGTATTCATATTTGCCTCTATTTGGGCACTTAAATACAAAATCACCAACTTTACCACATGAAAAACATTTAAAAGGAAGTTTCCCTTCATACTTACCTAATCCTACATTCAATTTTCTTATAATCCTGGCTTTAAGTTGATCTTCATTAAGATCAAAATATTCAATACTTAACTTACTCTTCTTGGATTTTGTCTCCTTGATCACTTTCAAGGCTAATTCCTTATTAGGAGGTCTATCCTCATTAACTCTCATCTCATAGGTAGTAAGGATGCCATGTAATTCATCCATCTTCATCAAGGTGAGATCATGACTTTCTTCTACAACATATACTTTTGAATTAAATTTGAGGGTGAGAGACCTTAATACTTTCTATACCACAATAGCTTCTTCAATCTCTTCTCCAAGACCTCTGAACATGTTTACTACCTCATCAACCCTTATAATATAACATGCCACAGTATCTTCTTACTTCATTTTGAGGCCCTCAAATTACCTTTGGTGATTCTATACTTTAGCCAACTTAACCTTTGAATCCCTTTCATAGATAGTTTGAAATTTGACCCAAATTTCCTTAGTATACTTGTATTGGATCACCTTGGCAAACACAACCTCTAATAAGCCACAAATGATAGCATTCATTGCTTTTGAATTATTCTCACTTAACTTCTTGTTAGTTGCACTAGTTGGAGGAGTAGGAGGTATAGAATAGACATCCATAATAAACTACCAAATATCAAAACATATAAACATGATGTATATCCTCATTCTTGCACTCCAACAATCATAATTAGACTCATTGAACATTGGTTCTTGCTTTGTAGATAAACCTTACACATGTTGACTAGTCATATTATACCTTGGATCACCTTCAAGTGGTTAAACTTTGGAAAAGAAGGTATGGAATTTATAGAAATTACTAGAGGTAAAATAACTATGGGGGTGAATTAGTGATGCAAATAATTAAAATCTAATACCAAAACTTCAAACTCTCAAGCACTCAATCATAAACATTCATGAAGCATATAAACCATTCATAAAGAAAGATATGCAAGATCAATGGCACATAACACATAAATTATGTGGGAAACCCTCATGGGAGATAAAACCAACTCTTAAGACTAAAAACACATGGACTAAAATCCTATAATAAATCTTAAACAAGAGACCTTTATTGAAGCACCCACTTCACAAGGAGTGCCTACCCCTAAGCATGAATAAACACCAACTTGTCCTAGATGTTGAACACTAGCACAACACTTATAATATCAACGGATCTATAAATTTGATTTAATTTCAATTTTATGTAAAAAAAATATATAACACCTCTGTTCAATCCTTCACACTCTCTCAAGCCTTCACACATAAGCAATGCATCCAAAATACCCTTTTGGATCACTCTATACTTCTTCACTCATCTTCAATCTTAAACCCTATAAGAGAAATATTATATCATCAAAAATATGACCTATAGGTCATTAATAAATTCCTAAACCTTCTCTTCTCTTTAATCTATCCACAAAGCACACTCACACTTCACTATGCTTCACAAATCAACTCTAGAAACCTTCATCTTTGATTATACTCTTTATAGAGCCTTCATGATCATCATCTTCTTGGTCGGCTATTAGACATGCCTTAACCCTTAATTATTATATCACACTTGGAATAATATTAATATAACCTTCATATGTCATCCATATATTCTATATACCACCCTTAAGCATCAACACCTTTCAATTAGGCTTAAGAAGCCATTTTAGGTCCATGAAGGCCTATTCACCCTTTTAACACTTCATCAAGAAAAAATAATAACACAAGACCAATTTAAAGAACATATTTATATGAAACATGAGCTCTAATCCATCCTCAAAATATTAAATTCATCCCTACACACCTATGCATATGAAAAAACTATCAAACATTTTCCTCCTACATGAAAACCTCATGAACGAGTCAAAGGTCAACTTGTAAACAATTGTTCTTACTGAAGATGGATTGTTAAAACCACCAAAATACATAAATATTATCATTATGGATTATAACACACTCTAAAATATATAATTCACCTTGAAACATCCAAACACCATCAATAAAAACTCAAACATCCTTCTCAGGTCACTTGTAGAAGGTCAAAACTTCAATCAACTTTGGACCATAATAAATGCAAGTGTATAACCATTCAAACATCTAGATTATTTTTTTTGTATTTCCCTTGAATTATTTACCACTTTTATTTTTATACCACCATAAAATTCAACCAAAATAAAAATTTATATCTGAAACAATGAGGACTAGTTTTCCTTTGTGAATTCAAATATTTAAATTCCAATGGTCACTTTTTAATGTAAATTTGGATAAGTATGGATAATAGATAAATATGCTTGGGATACCAAATTTTCACTTCCATAAATTTTTATAGACACCATGTCAATACCTAAAATTTTAAACACATGATTTACGCACAAACTTCAACAAAGCCATGTGACCATTTTCTTCTTGCACCTTCACATATGCCAATGCTAACAACATCAATCTACTCACTCAACGTGATTTGCCAAAGGAAAAAATAGGCTTAGATTACCACAAGGATAAACCAAATGGAAACCTTATACTTTAAAAATCACTCTAATAATTCTTGACACCCCTTATGGCCTATTAAACATGATCACATCATCAACATCCATTAACCTGCCTATCCAACCAAAAACTAAAGATCCATGCATGACTACCTAAGCACACTTTGTCATTGAATATATAACAACCTTGACACCTCAATAACTCCATTGGCCACCTTTAAAACATAATTTACAACATTACAACACCTTTATGAATTCCATAATGAATAATCAATTGCATAGTATATGGGACTTAGAAATGGATTGCCCATTGGCAATCATAAACAAGGTTTTGATTTTTCATTGGATCTGTCTGCTTAATTTGGAGAGAAAGAAAGCATTTTTGGTCATTAAAAATATAAAGCATCAATAAATTTGGATTAAAACCTCTTTGATGCACTCATTGATCAAGGAAAAAGTTAACAAAAAGACAAGCCCTCAAGGGAAAACTTGTTTTAGGCACTCTTGAATGGGAAAGTTTGTTTATCCCCAAAGGAAACTTAAGGTCCATCAAGTCCTAGATCTATAGCCAGTATAAGCATCTCTTTCAAACAAAAAAAAAATTGAGCATCTTGATCTTGAGTTTATAAATATTTTTTCTACTTAGCCATTACCTGAGATGGTAGATTCAGATTTGTCACATTATCCAGAGCTTTGGGGGGAACAACAAGAAAATATAGTAGAAAAAGATGATCATGATCATACCTTTCCTACTATTATTGAATATTGTTGCATAATATTTGTGTAAAAAACTACAAAATTTAACCTAGGAACTTATGATGATCCCAAAATTATTTACCTTAGAGCTTCCTTAATGCAATCAAAATTGTATCATGTCTATAAATCAATCCTAGCTTGGAGAAGATAGAGCATACCTACACTTTCAATTGGGGATACATTTGGTAAGTGGGGGCATGAACAATATGGGGATATTTTAGACTCAATTAGTGGATCACTTGTCACAATACACCATGCTAGGAAGGGTCCAAAGCCTATAGTCTAACTCGATCATGCAACAACCCTAAAAGAGTCTTAGGTTTAATGTTCAATCTATTCTAATAAACATGAAATTAAATATAATCTAGTGCACACCAAAGCTTGTGGCATAACATGAGGGGTTAGAAGCAATGAAAATATGTATTAGAGAATATCAATTAAGCTAAGTATGAGTAATACCCTAATACATGGAATATGAAATATTATTCAAGCCAATACTTATGCTACTTCTATATACTAAAGAGAGGAGAACAAAGCTAAAATATACTTACCTAAACGTGAATACATCGAGACTCAATTTCACCCTTAGGCAAAGGGGCTTCTTAAGAAGTTTTTATGGTTTGTAAAGGTAAATAAGAAAGGCCAAAGCATCCAAGACTTATCCACAAGACTAGATTCTCCAAGTAGAAACCCTAATCTAGGACTCCTCAAGTAGAATGATAGAAGAATAGATTGTAACAAATCATGAGTGAATAATAAATATTGATTTAATATTTTAATAATGAAAAAAAATTAGTTGTAGGTGGATCTTACCCTAAATCCTTTTGAATATGTCGACTATACGAGGTTGACTCAGTCGACCCTGTATGTTTTTGAGAGATAAATCACTAGTTCCCAAGCTAGGTCAGCCAAAGGGTTAACAAAACTCAAAGATAAAAATTACCATAAATAATATAGGGTTAAACAAGTCAACCCTATAAATTAATTAGAGGCTTAAAATTATACAGGGTAGACCTAGTTGATGTAGTACAATCAACTGGTGAAAGGGGATCAAGGTGAGGAAAAAAGGGATGGAAAGAGGAGAAAGACTAGAGGAGTGTGCAAGGGAGGAGTAATAGCTTAGGAATGGTTTTAAGAGATGGTTTGATTGGTAATAATATGGAAAGAAGGGACAACAATCTTTTGAATCACCAAAGGTCTTCTCACCCCTTTTTTGGTGCACCCCTTAGGGAATGTACTCAAAGAGATTGAATCTTGATGGGTTCCTACAAGATGTAAAGCATTATTATTTGATAGAATTTGAAAATATTATGTGTATAATTATTCCCCAATATAATCTCATCATGTGTCACTAAGGTGCAATAGGGGATGGTGCTTTGAGAAAAAACATAGGACACATAATGTTGATGCTAAAAAAGGGTTGCAGTATTTTAAAGTAAAAATAACTAAAAGTTAATGACTAAAAAGTAAATAACTAAAAAGTAAATTCAATTCATACCTTGACTTATATTTATCATGAGATGATTATCTACTATGTTATTATTTTTTATTGTGGAGGGTACAAAGACTACTTTTGATAAACCCAAGAATACAAAACTAAAGAGCAAAAATAAATAAATGCAAGAAAAGCTAGGATAGTTAGTGCTATGAGAATGAGAATTACTGAGGGAATTTGGCAATTTGGGGTGATAAGTGCTATGTTAGACCAAATTACCAAGTCTAAAAAATAAGATAAGATTAAATCAAGTAACCAAAAAGTGAAGGCTATTAAATACCAAAAAATGCAAACAAGTAAACCTTAAGTAAGAAAGGAAAACTCACCAAGTCAAACCAAGGATACATGTCAAACAAGATGGTAATCAAACAAATCAATGGTAAAAGACTAAAAAAATGGTAAAATAACATTGATGAGTGAGTAGTTTCAATCCTTATCTCACTCAATAAGGGAAAAGGGTACATAAAAAGGGAAAACAACATTGATGAGTGATAAGTAACAAGCCAACCTCACTCAACAATGGAAAAAAGGTACAAACTCAGGTGTCCATAATAGCAAGATATAAAAACAAATTATAAATGGTAAAAATAAAGTAAAGGAAGTGTATAAATGTAAATCATAGTGTAAATAATGAAGTAATCCTTAGTTGTTCAAACATGTTGTTTCATTATAAGGATAGATAAAATTGAAATAAAGTAGTGCTAGCATGGTTTTAAGAGATGAAGAATAAGGAATTGAAAGAAGAAGGAAAATAGATTTGGAATAAAAAAAATTATATAAAGTGGGGAAATGAAATGGGTGGAGGGAAGATTGAAATGAAAATAAAGGTAAAGGAACTCTTTATCGAAGTCAAGACTCTCAAATTAGGTTTGTCCAAATAAGAGGCCTTTCAACCTTAAGGACTATGAAGAAATTCACTTAGCCACACAAGTATTAGGTCAACAAATGAAGTATTTATAGAATCCCATGAAGGTTATATACATGAGAAGTAAAATGGACCTACCTCCCCACAATGTGTTCCCCATTGTTCAGGATCCCTTACAGAGCCATTGATCTTCTACAAAGATTGGGTACTTATGTGAGAAATTAGATAACACCATAGAGTTTTTAAAATTCCCCTATTCTAATATAATATCTTGCCACACACCAAAGGACCTTATCTTTATGTGAGGCCAACTATCGAGTTTAAGTTTTAATTAGAGGTAGGATATGTGCTTGTAATCATGAATTTTGGTGTGAATTTGACTTTTAAGATTTATATGTTGCTTTTTAGATATATCATTTCCTTTTGTTTCAAATAATTTGGCTTTAAAATTTCTTGATGGCTTGTTCTATTTATTATTCAATATGGATTTGGAAAACCAAACATGGGTGCTAAAGATGACTTTCATTTGAATACTTGGGATGAGGTTGTTAAGAGAGAGAAATTTAAAGAGCATGGGGTCTAAGAGTCTCATAAATCTAGGTAAAATAAATATGATATCTTAACTTTGACCTTGTTTGATCCAATACAAAGTGAAAGGAAGGGGAAATAAAGAGGAATAACACATGGAACAATTTGGATTACTTCAAAATTACAAAAAATGTGACGAAGGGAAAAAAGGGATACAATGATAGTAAAGTGTGATATCTTATCATAAGAATGAGAGATATGGATGAAAACATGCTAACATAGATTTTTATACAAATTACATCTAACAAAAGAAGAAAAAGCTAAAGTTTCAAAACAAGGATCATAAAAAGATGAAAAGATGGTAATTTTATGAGGAGGGCTAGGTCCTATCCGTGGTCTTACATTGTAACTTCATAAAAAAGAAACCCAAGGGGTGCCAAGAAGAAAATAAGGGATAAAGTGAGATAAGCAAAATAATTAAAAGATGGTAATTTTGTGAGGAGTGTCAATTCATATCCATGGTCTTAAAATTCAACTCATAAAAAAAACCCCAAGGGGTGCCAAAACAAGAGAAAATGCAAGAAGATAAAGAAGATTATGGTACATTAAGAAACCAAAAGACCAAAAATAAGGACTAAAGGTTGGTGAAAGGAAGGAAATTTCTACGAAGGGAGAGACTTGTGTAAATAACATATATAAAGTGTTAGATAGATGTAGATAGAAAGCATAAAAAGAAGGAAATGTTTAAGCAAATTACTTTTTAAGGAATTGTGCATTGGTTTGCTCTTTGAAAATATGGCCTTCATTGGTTTGAAGGTGGTAGGTACTTAGACCAAGAATGTCTTTGAATAAATATGGGCCCCATCATTTTTGTGTGTATTTACCTTCTTTATCATGTGTGTAATTTAAGGATAAGATCAACAACATTAAAAGTGTGAACTTTAACACATTTGTTATGTTGTCTAGCAATGTGAGCCTTATATTGGTGGTTATGTTATAAGGTAGAAAGATGATATTCATCAAGTAGATTGAGGGCATGAAGATGAGATTCACATAATTATTCATCGATAATAATACCATGAAGAGATATATGAAGAGAGGGAAGCTAAACTTGTAAAGAAATAATTGACTCAAAACCATAGACTAAGGAGAATGGAGTTTCCCTAGTGGTAGTATGTATGCTATTTTGATAGGCCCAAAGTTCAAGGTAAAGGTGAAGATGTTAATTCATGTGGGTTTCATGAATTATATTTTGGAGATTTTTTTTAATAATTTTATTAGTGGCCTCGACTTGACCATTGCATTGTAGATGATAAGGCATGGAAAATTTGTGATTGATTTAAATTTAGCACAAAGTTGTTTAACATGTTTTTTTTTGAAATTACCACCATTGTTTGAAATGATGGTATGAGGAACATCAAAGTGGTAAATGATTTTATTAAGAATAAATTTGGAAATGGTAAGACCAATGACATTAATAAGAGGCATCGATTCTACCCACTTGGTAAAATATTTGGTAGCAGTTATGATAAAGACATACCCATCTTGGGAGTGAGGTAATTTACCAATGAGATCAAATCCCAATATGGAAAATGGCCAAGGAGATTCTATAGTTTGAATTTCATTTGGAGGTGAATGGATTAGATCATTGTGAAGATGGCAAGGATTACACTTTTTAGCATATTTAATTGCATTCTTTTCAAGAGTAAGCCAAAATTAACCCATACATAGGCATTTGTGCATTGTATCATGTCCACTAAAGTGGCCACTACAAATTCCCCCATGTCCTTATTCAATAAGAAGAGGGACCTCATCTTACATAACACAATGGAGCAAGGTACCTTCAGTGTTGTAAAAATAAAGGATGTAGTGTCAAAATACATACATGAAAGCTTGTTTATGAATGTGTGTCTTTTCACGAGAATCTAAATTAGGAGCATAAGTTTGATGATCTAGGAAATGAATAATTTATTTATACCAAGGGCTTTGTCAAATGGTAAAATCCTTAATATGATAGATAAGTGAATCTGGTGGTTGAGTTAAAGATGGAGAATTTCTTATTTGTATAAGAAAAGAAGGATTGGAAAGGACTTGGTGTGGATCAAATAGAGAAGCTGAAGAGGCAAGAGAATCAGCAATGGAATTTTGATCTCCAAGAATAGGATAAATAGTGAAAGAGATTAAATCCTTAGTAAGAGTGGTTGTAATGTGATGATTTATGATGAGGTTATCACTTGTACATTAATAATCACAACTGACTTGGTGGAAAATAAGTTGAGATTCTCATAAAGCATTAAGATATTGAATATCTAAGTCAAGAGCATCTCTCATTCCTAAAATAAGAGCTTCATACTCAACCATATTATTGGTGACATCAAAAGTGAAGCAAAAGGCTAAAAAAATGTTTTTATCAAGAGAGATTGTGAGAATGCAACCTATCTCAGCTCCTTGAAGGCATTTAACACCATCAAATTTAAGGGTCCAAGTATCCTCATGAAAGTTGACATTAAATTTAGGAAGTTCCTTTATAACTAATTTTGGTTTAGTAGTACCAAAGGGAGTATTGGAGTCATCAAGATTATTGGCTTCAATATTGATGGTAAAGCTATGAAAATAATCTTCAAGAGAAATAGATTGATTAAGACCTTTGATGTAAAGGATATTACCATCTAGAAGATTATCTTGAAGATAAGAAGTGGTTGGAATGGGAGCTATGGCATGTTGATCATCTATGATTTGTCTTTCGATAGCTTTTTGAGTGACAATGCAAAGATCAAATTCCATAAGGAAGAGCATCCATTTGCCAATTATATCTTCAAGAAGAAATAAATTAGAGAATAAATGAGGAAGGGGTTGGAATGAATAATGATATAATTAGTTTGTTAATGTATTGGTGAAGCATTTCAGCTATGAAATAGGCAAGGCAATCACACTCAATTTTTGTATAACATGTTTCATAATCGATGATGCCTCAACTAATGTAGTAGATAACATACTCTCTTCCCATATCACCTTGTTGGGAAAGCATTACCCCAACTAAAATAGGTGTGGAATAAGTAAATAAAATCAATGGTTTATCATTGGAAGGAGGATGAAGTGTGGGTAGATGAAGCAATGACTCTTTCATATTATCAAAGGATTTTTAACATGGATCTGTCCATTCTAAAGTAGTACCCTTATTGAGAAGGGAATTGATGGAGTGAATTCAATATGCCATTTCAAGAATGAATCATCTAATTGTCCTAAGTTTTCCTAAATAAGTATAAATTTTGGGAATAGAATGAGGAATATGCATGCTAATGATAGCACTAATTTTGGTAGGGTCAACATCGATACCACAGAGAGAGACTAAGAATCATAATAATTGTCTAAATGTGAATCTGAAGACACATTTGTAAGGATTAAGTCTAACTTTATATTTAAGGAGATGATCAAAGATGATAGTGAGATCATAAAAATGATTGTTCCAATGTTTATATTTAGTGATAAGATCTTCCACATAGGTTTCAATAATTTTGTAAATGAGATCATGAAAAATGTGAGTCATTTATTATTGGTAAGTGGCTTTAGCATTTTTGAGGCTAAAGGGAATTTTTACATAATAATATGTGCCCCATTATATGGTAAAATTAGTCTTATGTTGGTCTTCAAGAGAGATGTGAATTTGATTGTATCTCAAGAATCCATCCATAAGAGATACCATTTTGTAACCAGTCATGGAATCAACAATGATGTCTATTGAAGGTAAAGGGAAGTTGTCTTTAGGATAATCAAGATTAATATTATATAAATAAATACAAATGTGAATGACCATAGTGACCTTCTTCCAAATGATGAAAATATTGGAAACCCGTTTAGAATAATCCACTAGTTTGATAAATTTAGCATCAAATAATTTCATGATTTCCTTATGACATAAAGTTGAAACTTTAGGTGGAAATTTTCTTTGATTTTGATGCACAATTTTGGCATTAGGATAAGTAATGATGTTATGCATCAAAATGCTAGGGTTAATGCCAAGCATGTCCTTGTAAGACCATGCAAAAGCCTCGTGATATTTGTTAAAGAATAAGCTAAAATTATCATGTTTGGTAGATGAAAGCTCTCAAAAAATTGTAATTGGTCAAGGACCAGATGGAGTACCATATTTTATGTGAGTGGTTTCTTAGATAATCATGGAATTATCATCTTAAAAGTGGTATGGTGTATTTGGTAAGGAAAAAATTAGATTTGTTTTAGGATCAATGCTAGCAACGAAATTGTTGAAGCAACGAATTTTAGTCTTAAAATTTCCAGGTTTATGATGTTGCTGAGGAGGTTGAGGTTCTCAGGGATAAATTAATTCAAGGATAGATTCTTCACTAGGCAAGGTAGGAAGAAGACCATAATACTTGACATATACTTCAAGATCTAGAATTTTATTACTATGGTGATCATATTCAAAATATATCTGACAAACATCAATTACCTTGGCATCTAGTGTAATTTTAGGAGTATAAAAAGTAGATGGAGTAGGAGTTGGAATATAAATGGATTAAATGATGGGAGAAGGATTAGATGCAATAACTAGATAGATAGGTGGTAAAGGAGATGTAAAAAACTTGTAGAGGTTCATAAGGTATAATTTTCTCTACCACCTAAGGAGTATCGAGAAGAGGAGGATTAGTAAGAGGCACATGACCCTTGAGATCTAAGGTATGATCCATTGAAACGGTATGAAAATCCAAATTTAATTCATGAATTTTGGATATGGTTTTTTGATAATGCTGGACATCCAAGTCTCTGGATTGAACATGGGCCATTATATAGTTGTCATCATATGTTGGAAAAATTGTACATGCTTGAGAATAAAGGGACTTTTGAGAGGGTGAAATATCAATATTACTAAATTTATGAGGAGACATGATGAGAGGATCTTGAAATAATTTGGCCACTCCAAAATCATTGCAAGTGAAGGCATCTTTAGGTAAAGAATGCTCTTGAGCATTGCCTAGAGGGGGAAAATCAGTAATCTCATCCATAAGAGGAACAATACAATCCCTAGGTAATAGATAAGGAGGAATCCATTGCAAAATTTAGGGAGGTAACTTGGTAGTATTGAAATTATGTTACAAATCATTGGGCTCATCATCATCAGAATCTATAAGAGTAACTTGTAAATTAGGATTCATGTTGGTGAACTCGAGTAAAGGCACACTATTGATTTTAAGAATGGTAGGAATATGGTATTGTGATTTAGGATTAGAAAGATAAATAATCCATGGGTTGGGATCAACTTCATGCTTATATTGTTTTTCATTATGTAAGAATTTAATACATTAACTACCAGAAGAAGCAATGGCCCTCATTTGATGAGTCTATGGATGACCAAGGAGTATGTTACAAGATAAAGAAAGATCAAGGACCATAATCTTGGTTCGAACATTCTTAGGTCTAATGGTTAATGGAATCCAAATACAACCAAGTGGTTTTTGATTAGTCTTATAAAAATAATAACAAGTAAGATGGGTTTGCTTCAGATGATCCTTTTATAACCAAGTTGTTAGATGAGCCATAAAGATGTCACATTAATACCAAAACCTTCATAAACTAGAACTTTATGGATAAGAGTGGTATTAATGGCTAATTTAATGAAAAGTGGTGTATTATCAGCATGAAAGAGAATTTCATCATTGATCATGTCTGCTTCAAGGAATTAAACAAAGGGCTTGGAAGAAGGACACATAGTTTCAATGGTATTTACATTGGTAGATTACAATTCAACAAAAGGTGGTTCTTCATTTAAGGAGGCTAGATCTTTAATTTCTTGAAGTTTTTGCATAAGGAATTTATGATGATAAGGTGAAGTGCGAACCAACTCCATAAGTGGAATCTTACAAGGTATAAATTTGAGTTCTTTAAGAAAATTCCAATGATACTCAAAATAACCATCACAAGGTTTAGGAGGTAAATTAGACTTTGGAGGAATAGATATAGTTAGAGGATTGGAAGGAGGAGATGGTTCCTCTTGGGATTTTGAAGAAAAATTAGTAGTGGTATTATATTTAATAATTTTTTCCTCCAAAGATGGATTTTTAGGTTTAGTAATAGGATCTTTATGAGCCAGTTTATGATGATAATTGACCTTAGCAGTGTTGACATATTGAGAATTATTGGTCATAATCAGCATCAATGTCATAAACATCCTTGATAGTTGATTTTTTATTGAGAGAAGACTTTTGGTTATGTGAAGTATAAGATTTATAATTTTATCATTTTTGAAAATTAGTGGTGTATTCTTGATAATGAAGATTGATCATAGATTCATGATTGAATGAATCACCAAGCATATAGGAGACAACAAACTTATTGAGCCATCTACAAGATTCATGAGAATGCCCAATGTCAGCATGGAACTAATAAAATATATTGGGGTCATACCACTTAGGAGGAGCACTGGGATAGATGAAATGTTTTTAGGGTGGAAAAAAATGTTTCATTTGTTGAACCAAAATAGGTGTATGAGAAGGTGAAGGAACATCGGTTTTGTCAACTCCTTGTTTGGTTTATGGAGTATTAATAGTGATAACATTAGATTTTTGGAAATATCCTTTAATAAGTTTTGGATTAGGTTTGAATTTATTCATGAGAAAGCCTTGAATTTTAGCTTGATCAAGAACTTCATTAAGTGTTTGAGGAGTAAAGGTTCAAACCTTATATTGAAGAGTAAGAGTCAAAGCAGTGATAAAGAATTTGAAAAATTTATCATTAGTCATTTTATAGTCAAATTTATGAGCTAAATGCTTCCATATTTTAATAAATTCATGAGATTATTCATTAAGAGATTGCTTAGCATTGATGAAGTGGCTAAGACAATTTTTTGGAAGATCATTGTGTTGAAACTCTTTAACCAAAGGATTGACCAAATATTCAAGTTTCCAAATAAAATGTTAGGGAAGTTGATTATACCATTCTAATACATCACTAGTGAAGGTTTTCACTAAGATTTTAGTTTTGGTGAAGGTATTAGTTTTGATCCACTCCTTGTAAAGGTTTCCAAAGGTTTTGAAAAATGAGGTAGGGTCTTTAGTCCCATCATATTTGATAGTTGGAGATATGTTACCAATATTAATGGATATAATTAATGGATCTAAAGGCTCATGTTGAATTATTTAAAGCATCTTGTTATTCATTATGGGTTGAGGAATAACATTACTAGAGGCATCTTGAAGATGTGGAGGAGTGAAATTGGGATTAGCTTAAGGATGCATAGTTTGAGGTTGATTAACCACATTGATTAAATGTTGTTGAAGTTACATCATTTGGTTGGTGTTAAAATTTTGCATTATGTTCATTTTTTGGATAATTTGGGATAAAATTTGAGTTGTATCAGGAGGTAAGTTGGTTTTGGAAGGAGTACCTCCCAAATTGGTGTTAGGGGGAGGATTGCTAGAAGAAGGATTACTAGTGGGATTGTTAAGTAAACTTGTCTCAATTACTCCTACATTAGTTTGAAGATTTTAAAGTTTCTTGGCAGGTATAGAAAAGATTAGATCCATCAAATTCATCTTGAGGTGTTATTTTCACCATATTACAAGTCATAAACGAAGGAGGAGAAGATGTGCCCCAAAAGTGATGGTGCTCTTAGGAAGAAATGAGAGGAAGAAATGAAAATCCCATATAGTATCTAAATGGATTCAAGATATCCAAGAAGATTTTGATAGAATATTCCATTAGGACTGAAGAAAGATGAACATAATGCAAAGAATGAAAGATAAAGAATTAGATTGATAAAAATAGAATGAATAAAGTAGTATAGGGTCAACTAGGTCAACCTAGCATAGAAAATAGGGCCTAAAGATAGTAAAAGGTTGACTAGGTTGATCCAGTACATTGAACAAGGGTTAAAAAATATATAGGGTCAATTGGGTCAAACCATTACAATAGGTAGGGAAAGTTAAGAGGCTTATAATAGGTTGTGAACTAAAATAATATAACTTTCTACAAGCAATTTGAAAATTAAGAACAAAAAGGAAATAAGTATTTAATTAGATTAATGCTGGCCAATCCAGTTGAAGTACACAACATAACACCTTGCACCAACACTGGCTAATGCAAGTTTCTAAAATATAGATTACAATTGAGTAAATATCAAATAATAAAACTAGAAAGTAAATATCTAACTAATTTGTCAACTTAAATGTTTATTAGATTATTAAGATATCATTTTAAATGTGATGGGAAGTTGGCTATAAGCAAAGAACAAGAATGGCAATCTAAGGATGGTTTTAGGTAGTTTGGGTTGAAATGGATTATAGTGAAAATGGTATAGGATTTTTATTGGGGCCTAACCACTCATGACACAAACCATAACAATGCAGGTGTCACGTGCTTAGCCATAATATACCATTAACCATGCTATATACTTGACCAAAGTATCAAGTCAGCTTCCCCCTTGGTGATGAAATCCATGTAGGTTGGCCTTAGGTAGATAAATGTTAAAATGCTTGTTTATATTATGTGATTTTTGCATGTGTGATTAAAATATAAAATAATAAACTAAATAATTAATTGAAAACCACCTAATTAGACTATGCGATCTATTCTAAGCCTGCAAGCAATAAAGAAAAAGTGTGAATTAATTACTAGCATATAAGGTTAATTCCAACTTTGAAAAAATGTACAATGTTGATATGGTCAAAAATGTATGCACAAAATATATAACAAGGTTGAACCTATATTACAAAATCAAGATCTAAAAATGAAGAGGGTTGGAAAAATTAACCTATTTATCCAGACAACACATAAAACTGAGTCAGTAGTGTCGATCCAGTTGACTATACAAGAGCAATTTTGAAGACTGCAAACTATAAAAGGAAAGACTATAAAGAAAGAGATAGAGAGATATAAAGGATCCTTCGTGGATCAAATATGTAAATAATAAAGATTTTTATTCAATAAACTTGATATATGCTTGCAAATTTTGCTAATTGGGTTGACTAGGTTAATTAAGCTTTACAAAAACTTGTTGTTGAGTGCTTGAAATGTATGGGGTCAATTGGGCTGACCTAGTATGCTGAACCTAATGATTGAAAATGTATAGGGTTAACTTAATAGATGTATAAAAATATAAAAAACTATACTAGGTTGATAGGATCGATCCAGTAACCTGTACATGAAAACTTGCATATAAAAGTTAGATACTGGGTCGATAGAGTTGATCCAATATGGAAAATATATGATAAAAATAATGATGAAAGAATGAAATAAATTAAATAAGATGAAAACATATTTCAAGGGTTATTTCATGTTAGGTTCACTAGAATGTATTCAATCAGAAATTCATCATGTTTATAAATTAATCCTAGCTCAGAGAAGATAGAGCATACCTACACTTTCAATTGGGGATACATTTGTTAAGTGGGGGCATGATCAATATGGGGATCTTATATACTTGATTAGGGGATAAATTTTCACAATAAACCATTCTAAGAAGGGTTTCAAAGCCTACAGTCTAACACAATCATCCAACAACCCTAAAAGAGTCTTAGGTTTAATGTTCAATCTATTCTAATTAACAAGAAAGTAAATCTAATCTAGTGCACACCAAAGCTTGTGGCACAACATGAGGGGTTAAAAGTAATAAGAACATGCATTAGAGAATCTTGATTAAGATAAGTATGAGTAAGACCCTAATACATGGAATATTAAGAGTAATATTATTTGAGCCAATACTTATGCTACTTCTATCTACTAAAGAGAGGAGAACAAAGTTAGAATATACTTACCTAAATGTGAACTTGTTGAGACTCAATCTCTCCCTTAGACAAAGGGAATTTGAAAGAGGTTGTGGTTTTTAAGGATAACTAAGAAAGGCCAAAGCATCCAAGACTTACCACAATACTAGATTTTCTAAGTAGAAACCCTAACCTAAGACTCCTTAAGTAGAATGGTGGAAGAGTAGATTGTAAAGGAGTGCCTGTGAAAAATAAATCTTGATTTCATATTAAAATAATGATAAAATTATCTTTTAATTATAATATTTTACCTTAAATCTTTCTAAATATGTTGGTTTTATGGGGTCAACCTAATTGACCCTATATGTTTCTGGGAGATAAATCACTAGGTCCTGAACTAGGTTGGCTAAAGGGCTAATGAAAATTGAATTGAAAAATACCCTAAATAGTATAGGTTTGACCCACTCGACCCTATATAATCATTAGAGGCTAAAAACTATACATTGTTGACCTAGTCAACCTAGTATAGTCAACTAGTGAAAGGGGATCAAAGTAAGGAAAAGAGGGATGGAAAGAGGAAAAATATTGGAGGAGTGTGCAAAGGGGGATTAATAACTTAGGGAATGGTTTTAAGATCTATTTATATTGGTAATAATGTGGTAATAAGGGATAAAAATCTTGAAAAACACCAAAGGTCTACCCACCCATTTTTTAGTGCACCCCTTAAGGCATGCACTCATAGAGATTGAGTCTCGATGGATTCCTACAAGATGTAAAGAGTTAGTATTTTATAGAAGTTGAAAATATTATGTGTATACACTTCCCTTCTTGAAGCAAAATTATAATGTACTATATCCATTTTGAAGAATTTTATTGACAGCTTTTCATGGGTCTACTCTGACATGCCAAGCTTAGACCTTGATTTGGTTGTGCATCAACTTGTTGTCCATCAAGATGCCAAACCAGTCAAAAAATAATTGAGGAATATGCATCCATACATTTCTATTTTAGTGAAAGTAGAACTAGAAAAGTTACTAGGAGTCAGCTTGATTAGACCAATGGACTATTCTGAATGGATATCAAACATAGTTCTAGTTATTAAAATTCCATAAGGTATACATCTTTGTACTGATTTTAGAGATATCAACAAAGCATGCCCAAATATGATTTTACTCTACCCAACATCGACAAGATCATTGATTCTATTACTTGGTATGATATTTTATCCCTCATGGCCATATTTTATTGATACAATGATATCAAGATATCCTACGAAGATCAACACAAGACTACATTCACCACTTTATTGGGAACATTCTATTATCAAGTCATGCCATTTGGCTTGAAGAATGTTGGATTCACTTATAAATGTGCAATGAATATCATCCTCCATGACATCATGTATGATATTTTTGAGGACTATGTTGATGACATACTAGAAAAATCAAGAACATGTGCTAGACATCCTAACATTCTATAGAGAATCTTTGAGAAGATTCGTGAATATAAACTTTGCCTAAATATTAAGAAGTGTGTCTTTGGCATCACTTCAAGAAAACTAATATGGTTTATTAAATAAAAACTAGTGATTGAATTTGAACCTATTAAGGTCAAGACCATTATGGAAATTCCTCCACTAACAAATCTTAAACATCTCTGAAGTCTACAAGTAAAGATACAATCTATACGTAGGTTCATTTCTAAATTGGTATATAAGTGCCACCCATTTACATATCTCTTGAAGAAAGGGGTCACATTTCAATGGGATGAATACTGTCAATTATCATTTTTGAATCTCAAGACATATTTGGCCAACCCACCAATCTTGAGATTACCAACACCTGGATAACCACTGCTTCTTTACATTTTAGCAACTAAGCACGCAATAGGGGCATTTTTAGCCCAACATGATGATCAGGGTAAAGAACATGGTGTCTATTATTTAAGCTACACATTGGTGGCTTATGAACATGATTATATGCCTATTAAGAAGGCATGTTTATCTATCTTGTTCACTTCCCAAAAGTTGTGACATTATATGTTGAATAATAAAATAATTATCATCACTAAGGTGGATACTCTCAAATTTTTATTATTGAAAGAAGCTCTCATAGGATTTGTAAAAAAATGGGTCATACTCCTAAGCAAATTTAATATTGATTATAAGACCTAGAAAGCTATCAAAGCTCAAGTTATTATTGATTAAATTGTAGAAGATCCTATTATTGACACTCAACCACTCATATTTGACTTCCTAGATGCTTCTATTATGACTATAGAAGAAGAACCACAAACACCTAAATAATAGAAGCTATATTTTGATGGCTCCTTTACATCTTGTGGATCTAAAACTGGCATATTGTTGATTACACCATAAGGGTATCTAATTCCCAAAGCATTTTATATCAATTTTCATTGTACCAAAAATATGGCTGAGTATGAGGCACTTATCATAGGACTTCATCTTGCCATACAGTAGGATTCCAACACCTAATGGTCTAGGGTAGTTCTTAGTTGATTTTTAGTCAAACCACAAATCACTATCAAACTAGAGATGACAAGCTTGTTCTTTATAAGAAAATTATTGATAATATCAAATTTCATTTTAAATCTCTATAGTTCAAACAAGTACCAAGGGCCAACAATAGCTCTACCAATATAATGGCAACAATTGGATCTATGATATAGATTGATAGTAATGCTAAAGAGTATTATTTTCTATATAGCTTGTAGATGTCTTTCCAGATTCATAAAGGGTATACCCCATTGCTGGTCCCAATCCCCCACCTAAATTACCATGGTATCAAGACTATTATAATTATTTCCATGATCATGTTTTTCCACCTAACCTATCCAATAATGAACAAAAACTTTTCCTTCATCGTATAGACCATTACACCCTCCTTGGAAACACAATTTATTTTAAAGGCTATGATGTAATGATACTTCATTATTTATCTTTGAGAGAATCCAAGCTAGCACTAAAGGAAATTCATGAAGGAATGTGTGGGGCTTATACCAATGGTGTAGTCTTAGAAAAAAATCTCCTTAGAATAGGCTATTATTGGTCAAAAATGGAAAAAATGATTTCAATTATGTAAGGATGTGTCTTCCTTGTCAATAATAAAGAAATTTGATACATGTACCTTCCTTACCCCTATAGTTGATCACTACACCATGGTCATTTTCTACTTGGGGCCTTGATCTCACTAGAAAAATAAATCCCACATCTTTTGATGACCATAAACATATTCTGGTTACAGCCAATTACTTTACTAAGTGAATTAATGCCATTCCTCTCACTTATGTCATTAGGAAGAAGATATCCAAGTTCATTCATTACCATATCATCTATTGATATGGAATTACATCTTGAATTATATCCAATAATGGTTTATCTTTTCATTAATAGATATGTTAAATACCTTTGTGTAAAATTCAAAATTAATAAAAAGAAATCCACACCATATAACCTGCAAGGTAACAGACAAGCTGAGGCATCAAACAAAATCATTATAGCCATTTTAAAGAAGATTGTCAATGTTGTTGGATATAATTGTCACTTAAAAATCTTTCCTACCCTTTGGGTTTATTAAACCAATCATTGAACCCCCATAAGAGCCACTCCATACTCCCTTGTTTATGGCACATAAGCTATTACCCTGATTGAGATAGAGATACCTTCATTGCGATTATCTTTGGAACATATTGAAGATGATGAAGAATACAAAGTCTCAAGGTGTCAAGAACTAGAACTCCTTGATGGTAAGTGTTTGGATACCCTAGAAAACATGCAATCCTATCAAAATAGATTATGGAGAAGTTATAATAAGTGCATTCTCCCTCAAGAGTTTGAGACTAGTGATTTGGTCATAAAAGATAACCAAAATATCACAAATGATAAATGAAAGAAAAAGGGTAAGTTCTAACCTAATTGGGTAGGACCATATGTTATCACAACAAACTATGGATTAGGGGCATATTGATTGGCTATTCTGAATAGTGAATAACTTCCAGAGCCCATGAACATTATGTGTCTCAAGAGGTTCTATGCTTGAAAACCATTCAAACCATTGTCTACAATACCCCTTACTTGGGGGTAACTTGTGCTAAAGTTATTTTATCCTACCATTATCCCCTAGATCATCCCATGATGGACTATATTCATTATATTTTGACTTACCTTGGACCATTATTATGAGAAACATATTATTTTAATGACTCTAAACAATGAAAGCTTTGGATAGTTGGTATTTTGAACACATTCTATCCCACCATAGACCATTCTATCTTGGACCCTATTCATTATGAGCCATTCTCTTTGAGAACCACACTCTTTTCATACCATAGGCTAGTGTAACCTGAGCACATTTATACCTTGACCAATTATAATCCTAATTATGACTCATAGGCACTATGGACACATTCAATGCTAGTTCTACAAAGTAGATTAAACAAGGATAGTATTTTTTAGCTTATTTTATAGACAAGTGACCATGAATACATCTTTAGCTTAGGATCTTTTCCTACATGATGGTTCTTCATAGTTCTCTCATCTTGCATATTGTTTTATTATTTTGTTTATATTTTGTAGACATTTCTACCTTAACAAGACTTGATCTTGCTGATTTAGGAGCATGAACTATTGTAGCCAGTTTAGCTATTACTTGAATGCTTACTTGTGGATGTGCATCTCCTCAGCTAGGTAGTTCCTTGGACATTTTGTAAATATTTCATTTTTGTTGCTTATCCCAAAAACTAAAAAACATTAGAAAATCATTTATGAGTTGAACAAAAACATTATTTTACACTTTTTTACATCCTAATCTCCATGCTCTTTCCATTTTGTAAGTAATTTTCCCATGCGCTTGTCATTTTTCAAGATCATTCCCATTTTCATCTATGATATCAATCATGTTTTTCTTGTCATCACTTTTTATTCTATCCCATTTCGTGAGAGAACTACATTTGCCTTGAAGTTCATGTTGGACCTCACATCCATGGAACTATATACACAACATCCACTTGTGTTATACATCTAGATTCAACTTGGCCACCCCCTTCTTTTTCTTCTTTTATGTTATTTCCCTATCACTTGAAGATAACTTTGTGTCCTTGTTCTTATTACATTGTTGTGGAAAGTAACACTTCTACTATACGAACATGAATAATTTTTTTCAAAACCACACTAACATTGTCACTAACCTCTTGTTTTTGTGTGTTTATTTGATCTTTATTGGTGTTTTATTGTGTTTTATTGTCTCTTCATTTATTTTCTCTTCTTTTGTTGTTTCTTCCTGCTTCTTCTTGGTCTTTTGTTTTGTTGTTTGGTCTTGTTATTTATTTTGTTTGCCATGTACACCTTGATATTACATGTGGATCTTGATTATTCATATATTGTTTTTCATGTTGTTTATTATGTTGTTCTTCCTTTAGTTTTAAACATTCTTGTTTTTACTTAAGTCTTAATTATACATATCTTGATTTTAAGTTGGATTTATTTATATTTTGTTTTTCTTTGTTTTTATTTAAATCTAAATAGTTATAACTCTAATATTGGTAATTCTTATCATTATCCTTAGTTATAAATAATCACATTTGAACCATCTTAGTGTAATTAAAATACAATGTAATTATAGGTTACTCAGACTTATGATGCATAATTTTGTTAGGAACCCGTGCTTAATTACTATGGACGCATATGCTTTGTAAGTCGTCCCTTAGAGCTTATTCAAATTATCCCACATACAAGGGAAATAGTAGTTGTTAGAATAGAGTTAGTATATAAGTAAGTGTTGAGGCCGAATAAAGGCATCCACGAATTCATTGTATTGAGCTTGCTCAAAGGAGGTTGCCCCCTCGAAGAGGCCTGCGATCAATATAAGCTTTCTGTGTTTCTGTTATTGGTAAGAGTTATTTTATTTTGGCATATTTTGATTAAATCTGTTGTAAGAGGTAAATTGCTGTAAGGAGGTTCTTCACAAATTTTATTTTTCTATAGCAAGCACTATGTGCTTTGGATCCAAGTCTCAAAATTGATGCAACTCTAATATTTAGATCTCAAATTAGACCAATGAAACTAGGTACCAATGGCTTATCTCACACTTGACTCTATGTCAGATGTGCATTTATTGGCATACATTATGAGTCTAATCATTTTATGGTCAATTTTCTTTATTCTTCATTCCATTTTTTTCCCATTTTTGGGTGAACTACATTGGATTGAGGTCCATTTGGACTATGTAGGTAGTGCTTGGATACATGATGTATCTTAGGTCAGCTCAACCACCTTTATTCTTATTTTCATCTCTTTCATCACTTTGTGCATAATTATATACCTAATTTTTTATGACTATTTTAGTCATTAGACCATCACATATACATTTACACTCACTCCTTTTTAATCTATGCATTAGGTCATATCCTTGACCTATGCTTTCCAATTTTCCGTATAGGGGAATAACATTTGGACCAACTATTGAACAAAATCAGTCCTACTAGGGCATAAATAATTCTTTTATCAATGATCAAAATTAAGCCCTACTGGGGCAAACTTAATTTATCAAATGATCAAATCTAATCCAATATATCACATTATTATTTCCTTTCACTCTTCTCCTTTCCTTATAATTCTAATCTCTATGGACTTTTTCCCTCATTCTATAAATATTTTAGTGTGTAACTTGTCTTGGGATCAATCATTCCATAAGTGCACAACTTGCACCCTAACTTTGGGTGTGTTCAAAGTGTGTCACTTATATTTTTGGATTGTATCCTTCTAATTCCCCCCATCCTTGGGGCCCATTATATTCTAATTATATTTTGATCATTTATGGAATCAACGTGTGTAAGCATTAGCTCATCTATATTTAATTTTTTATATGGGTTAAACTCACTTTCTCTCTCTTTTTGAGAGTCCTTCCTATTCTTTCATACTTTTATGTCCTCTCGAGGGGGCATCATGGGTTATTTCATTCCAACTTCTTCTTGACATCTCTTTTCTTTGAAAATACATTACTTCTCCTAAATGTTTCACTATGCCTTTTCAAATAGGGGTAAAATGTAGACATCTAATTCCTAACACCATTGTGTTGAAAATTGTCAATCTTACTCAAAATTTGTGAAAATGCATAATTTAGGCCAAAATCACTTAAAATGCACTAAATGGTTTAAGCTTGTCATATACAAGTTCTAATTTAGGTTAATGTATCACTAAATAGGGCAATACATTTTATGTGATTATTAATGTTTCTCAAATCATTTCAAGTCAAAATGATGAAAATGCATTTTGGTGCTCTAGATTGCTCCTTTCTCCAAATTTGGAGGCACACAACACATGCATATGTTATTTTGTGTCGACAACATCTTAAATTAGATGATAGTCTATACGTGACTAACATTATCTTCTAATTCCTCTCTAGTCAAATTACAACCTAGTAATATGACATTCTGACCAATTTGATTAATTGAGTGTAACTAATTTCTAAAGAATTGCATAAAATTTGATTAATCTTACTCAAGAAAATTAAACCAAATATCATCTTAAGTAAAAATTCCATAGAGGTTATTGAATATTTCTTTATTAAAATTTGAGTTTTATTATCTACATCATCAAATTCCATCAATTTATGGGGTGGCATTCATAATCCATAAATGCAACAAATATCAAGTTTATGGCCTTCCATGCCTTTTTATTTTCCCTTCCTTCCAAATATTTATGAGGGTATTTATGATTTGAGCCTTTAAAACTGAATGGATTCTTAGCCACACATATTGATCTCAAGATGGATGGTCACTATTCATTCTCATAAATTTCAAAAATCTATAAATAGGAGGGCCAAGACCACCATTTTAAAGCTTCATTTATGTAAACTTATAATGTAGGATTCTCTCTATAAGTCATTTGTGAGTAGTGTGATAATGCTTTAATTACAGTAAGATAGATTCAAGATAAGAATACATTTGATATAATATCATATGCCTAGTTTCATTAGTGAGTAAGAGATGGTGGAGGAGCTTTGTCTTGTAATATTGCTAAATACTTGAGAACAAAATCAATCGAAAACCCACATTTTGAGCCACATTTGGGTGATGAGATGTTCTTCGGAAGGTAATGTATATGTGTTTTCTTTCATTTTCTCTTAATTGTCACTTGAAAACCCCATTTGAATAGGATGGATTATCTTGTTATGTTATTATGAATTTTTATTGATTTCTTGACTAATGTTTGATCTAACAATATTTTCAATCCATCTTTATAGTTTGTATGGACATCTATACATATTCATCATAAATTGTACTTTGGTAAGGTTTTGGGAGGAAAATAGGGTTCTGAGCATATTAAAAAATTATAAATCATTGAGGAAGGTGGTGATAGGTGTTTTCAATATTTTTAGATCATAAAATACTCTCAAACACACCTTAAAAATATTCTATGGGTTTGAGTAAAGAACCCAGTCTAGAAGGACTAGTGAGAGGTGACCTAGCCACCTAAATGGGAAAGAATTGCATATGTCACTAGTTAGAAGGCATAATTTATCTTATATTATATTGATTTAAAAATAAAACACACTTGTTTACCCATACCGAAGGTCTTATGTAGGTCTAATGGCCATCCAAGAAACAAAGACCAAGTGACTAGGCCTAGTGGCTTAGTAGGCCTATTTGGTCAACTAAAAAAGATGAGCATTGGCATGTATGGCTACTAAAAGAGTAATTTTAGGGTCATTATACCTTTGTAACTACCTCTTGGACATGATTAAACACAATTCACACCCATAATAGAGGATGGGGTAGTTTCTTAAGCCTAGTAAACATGTATAAGGGGAAGGGTAGACCACTTAATGATCTATGAAGGCTAGTTAGTGTAGAGAGGATTACAAATCAAGATAGTCAAACATTAGTCCATAAATCATGAAAAATGCATAAATAACTAACTAAATAAGCCTATCTATTCCTATGGGAATTATAAAGGATGTCAAGAAATAAATGAAAGAAATCAACATCATATTACCTTCCCAAATGGATTCACCATACCCATGTGGCTCAAAAGCATGTTCTCCCTTGATCAAGCATCCTTGTCTTTGTCAAAAAAGGTGTCAAACTCCTCCAATGTCTCAATAACACTTCATAAAACCTAGGCTCATGATTCCAAATCACTAAACTAGCCTAACAATGAAGTTTGTAACTAATTTTAATGGTCTATTGCAAAGAATTGTGGAGACAATTCTACATAATAACTTTTCATAAAACAAGTTTTTTTATTCATGTACATGGCCTATATATTTATATATTTTTGAGATTAGTTAGGATCAACCATCACCATCCATCTCAAGATTGAGATGTGTGGCCATGGATAATCCTAATATTTATAATTAAACTCATAAATATTCTCAAGATAAATAAGCCTTAAAGAGGCATGGGAGGCATTAACTAGGCATGGGTGACCCATAATCCTGATATTTTATGCACTTATGGATTGATGGATGCCACCCCATAGATGATGTCACTAGGTGATGCAAATATTCAAAATCAATTTCCAATAATAAGATATTATAAAATATCTATATAATTCTTACTTAAGTTCTTAAATTAGATTAATTAGCTTAAGTAAGTTTAATCATGTTTATTGTAATTCTTTGGAAATTGGTGCATAATTAATCAAAATGGTCTAAAAGTCATATTACTGGATTATAATTTGACTAGAAAGGAACTAGAAGGAGATGTTAGATGAATTGGAGTTGTATTCCCATTTAGGATGTTGCCAACACCAAATAACAAAGGTATGTGATGTGTACCAATGAATTAGAAGAAAAGAGTGATTTAGAGCACTAAATGGTAAAATTGTCATTTTGACTCGAAATGATCTGATCAAAGTTAGTTAGCCTATAAAATGCATTTCCCTATTTAGGGATAATTTGACCTAAACTGGCACTTATAAGTGATAAGTTTGAACCATTTAGGGTCTCTTATGCATTTTGACCTAAAATGTGCATTTGAGTATGATTCAAGTAAGATTGACAATTTCAACACAAATGTTGTTAGAAATTGGATGTCTACATTTTCCCCCTATTTGAGAAGGTTTAGTGAGACATTCAAGTGAACCAATGCCTTTTAAAATAAAAAAGTTATTAATAAGAAATTGGAATATACCCATGATGCCCCCTTGACAAGACATACTAGAATGGAAGAAAAGGATGGACTCTCAAAAAGAGAGAGAAAGTGAGAAATTAACTCATTGAATAGATCACATCCAGATGAGATAATGCTTGTACACATGATTACCATCAATGATCAAAATATAATTAGAGATATAATATGCCCCAGAGATTGGGGGAATGGGAAATATATAATCCATAAATGTAAGGGACACACTTTAAACATACCCAATTTGAGAGTACAAGCTACACGCTTATAGAATTGATCAATCTCGAGACAAGTTGTACACTAAAATATTACCATCATAGGATTTAATGTGGAGAGCTTGGAATTAGAGGAAAAGAGAGAATGTTCTACTTTAGGAAGGGAAGCACCACTAAAATAGGGTATCTAAAGATAATATAATAAGTACTCTAGTAGAGCAAATTTAATCATGATAAGATGGTTTTGCCCTAGTAGGGGGAATCTTGATCATTGATAAAGAATAAATAATGATTTTTCCCTATAGATCTGATTTGATTCAGATGTTGTGCCCCAGCATGGGCAATTGGTAAGAAAAATATCTCAAGGATATAACCAAAAAGATAGGTTAAATCAAGCAAGTGCAAATGTACATGTGATGGTGTAAAGGCTTAGAAAGCCATATAAAGTGATGTATATGATAATGCACAAAGTGATGAGAGAGATGAAAAAAATAATGGAGATAGTTGAGTTGACCTTAATAGAAATTGAGTGTTGCCTACATAGTTTCATGGACTCATGTTCCAACATGAACTTCAGAACAATGTAGTTCACCTAAGTTTGGGAGAGAATAAAATGAGGAATGATGAAAAATGACCAAAAATTTATTAGACTCACAATGTATGCAAAGAGATGCACATCTAAGCATAGAGTTGACTGCTAAAATACATGTTACCTAGATTCCTAATTTCATATCATGAGCCTAGGTTTTGTAATATGCTCTTGAGAATCATTAATCGAAGCTGATGTTGACATTTAAGAATTTGAGACCTGAGCACAAATTGATTGCTATAGAAAATGAAATCAGGAATCATAAGTATAAATAACTTAGAATGACATAAGATTCTAATTACACTAAGCTAGTTCAAATGTGAATATCTATAACTAAGGATAATGGTAAAACAATGACCAAAACTAGAGTTACAATGATTTACATTTAAACAAAAAATCAAAGACAAAGAAACAGATAAACATAAATGAACCTAAATTAAAATCAAGATATGATTAATCAAGACTTAATTAGGAACAAAAATTTTTAAAAACAAAAGGCAAGAAAATCCTAATGACATGAGATAAAGATATAAATAATCAAGATCCATGTAGACTATCAAAACATTCTTGAACACAAAAGAGAAAAAGAAAATTCAAATAGAAAAATAAGACGCCAACAACAATCAAATAAATAAAATGGTTCAAGAATAATGTAATAACATAGGATCAAGATATAAATAATCGATATCCATGTGAATCATCAAGAGGTTCTGAAACACAAAAGAGAAAATAAAAAACAATTAAGGAAACACAAGACCAAGATGAGACAAGAAGTAATAAAAAGAGAAAGGGAGAGGTGTGAAAGCACAATAAGACACCAAGAAAACACAACAAAACACCAGAAAAAAACTACACAAACAAAAACCAAGTTAGTGCAGTTTAAAGACAAATGTTCATGCATGTGTGGTAGAGGTGTTACTTTCCACCACAACATAACAAAGAATAATGACATGATAATTGTTCCCTAATTAAATAGGAATAATGATAAAATAAATGGGGGAAGAGAAGAAAAGGAAGGGGTTGGCTGAGCTGAATCTAGATGTATAAGACAATTGGATGCTACCTATATAGTTCTATGGATGTATGTTCCAACATGAAATTCAGGCCAAATGTAGTTCTCCTAGGAAATAGGATAGAAGAAAAATGATGATCAAACCAGCATGATTAATGTTATAGAAGAAATAGAAGATATGACAAACAAATGAGAATGGTTTGGCAAACAAGAAGTTGATGAGATGAGAAAGAATGATCTTTTAAAATGGAAAGTGCATGGGACAAGATGAAATGAATTGGTGTTTTTGTGCATGAAAAATAAAAAGAGTGTATCATGGTCGAATGGGAATGTACAAATATACAAAAGCATGAGACAATGTGTTTATTCTTTTATAGATCATATTCTGATGTTTTTTGTATTTCAAAAGTATTTCTAATGTTTTGGGATAAAATATGCACTAGGTGGGATCATCTAGTTGAGGAAATGTTCATCCTAAGAGTAGAGGTTTCAATAAGATAGCTAAGTCAATTGCAATGGCCCATGCTTGCAAATCGATGAGAGTGAGGATCTTGATAAAAT
Organism: Torreya grandis; assembly: GCA_037957365.1. Classification (NCBI taxonomy): domain Eukaryota; kingdom Viridiplantae; phylum Streptophyta; class Pinopsida; order Cupressales; family Taxaceae; genus Torreya; species Torreya grandis. Next base: position 914,616 of record JARHVA010004109.1, read on the forward strand.
AATAAAGACCAAAAAATGTGATACAGAATAATGTCTAGCTTGAAGTTAAAAAGAAGTTTCTAAATTCACCTATCTATAGAAATGTAACAATGGTTTGGAACTAAAAAGATGTTTTTGTTCACTTATTTGAAGCTACACAATACTATCCTAGCTGAACTACTTTGTATAACTGCTACTGAGAATGTTCATAATGTTCATGAGACATAATCAAGATTATAATTAGTCAAGGGATAAAAAGTGTTCAAGTTTATAACATGCCCTAGACATAACAAAGACTATACTTCTCAAAGAGAGAAATCTAGAATGGGATGAAGAATGTGTTCAGAGTGCCAAGGATTCAAAGCCTTTACTATCTAGAATCATGAAAAGTGGACTAGGGTAGTATAAAATGTGTTCAAGGTAAGATAAAATGGTGGGATAAAATTACATCAGCACAAGTTGCCCCCAAGTCAGTGGTCTTGTAGATAATGATTCAAAGTTGTTCATGTGTAAAACCTCTTAAGGTGTATGATGTTCATGGGCTCTAAAATTTCTTCACCATTAGGTTTAGCTAGTTGATATGCTCCTAATCCATACGTTAGTGTGACAATATATGGTCCTAACTAATTAGGCTAAAACTTGCCTTTCTTTTTGGGTTCAACATTCATGTTCTTTTGGTTCTCTTACAAAACTAAGTCACCAATCTCAAACTCTCGAGGGATTATGCATTTGTTGTAGCTCCTCTATAATCTATTCTGATAGGCCTACAAGTTTTCTAGGGTAGTCAAATGCTTATCATCAAGAAGTTCTAGTTCTTGTAGCCATGAGACTCTATAGTCTTCATCATCTTCAATGTACTTTAGTGATATTATTAATGATGGGATGTCAATCTTGATAAAGATGATAGCTTTAGTGACAAAAAAAGGGAGTATGAAGTATCTCCAATTTGGGTGTGATGATTAGTTCTATAATCCCAAAGGGTAGGAAAGAGTTGCAAGTGCCAATTATGGCTAACATCATTAAAAATATTCTTTAAAATGGTAATAATGGTTTTATTTGATGCCTCAACTTGTCTATTGCCTTGCAGGTTATATGGAGTGGATTTCTTGTACTTGATCTTGAATTTTGTACAAAAAGATTTCACATCTTGGTTCATAAAGGATCCACCATTATCAGATATAATATAGGCTAGGATGTTATATCGACATATGATATGGTAATGAATGAATTTAGTTATTTGTTTCTTGGTAACATAAGTGAGAGAAATAGCTTTAATCTAGTTGGTAAAGTACTCAATTGTAGTCAAAATGTGCTTATGGCCATCTGAAGATGTCAGGTTAATTTTCCCAATCAGAATGGCCATGGTGTTGTGATCAGTTGCAATGGTAAGGAAGGTGCATGTATCTAGTTGCCATGCTACTAACAAGGAATACACTTATTTGCATAATTACAAGCATCTATCTCCATTTTGGGCTAATAATATCTTATTGTAAGGAGTTTCTTTGCTAGGACTACACCATTAGTATGGGCCCCACACATTCCTTCATGAACCTCTTTTAGTGCCAACTTGGATTCTCTCAAAGATAAACAATGAAGAAACATTCCATCATAACCTTTATGATAAAGTTTGTTTCCAAGGAGGATATAACATGTTAAGTGATGAATAAATAATATTTATTGGTTATTGGAAAGGTCAGTGGGGAATACATGACTATGGAAATCGTTATAAAAATCTTGGTACCATGGTAGCTTAGGTGAGGGATTATGATCAACAATGGTGCATATCCTCTCTGAATCTGATAGAATACATGTTGGTTGAAGAAGATTTTTAGTCAAGAATTGATACCTTTAACACTGTCATGCATTTGAATCATGGAACCAATTGTTGCCATGGCATCAAAAAACATATTGTTGACTCAAAAAACTTTCTCAAACTACAAAGATTTAAAATGTGTTTTGAGGTTATTTATAATTTGCTTATAAGGAACATGTTTTTCATCCTTTATTTGATACTAGTCAATTATCTAATTTATGATTAGCTATGAATCTCCATATACATTTAAGCTTTGAATATCCCATTGTATATCAATATGGAGCCCTATAACCAATGCCTCATATTCAGCCATATTGTTTGTACAATGTAATTGTTTATGGAATGCTTTGGGGATTAGATCCCCCTATGACATGATCAACAATATGCTAGCTCTAGACCCTCAAGATGTGAATGATATATCAAAATAGAGCATCCACTATTTAGTTTTTTGTGATGCTTATTATATCATCATGATAAAATCATCTAGAAGGTCAAAGTTGAGAGGTTGAGTGGCCTTAATAGGAAGTTGATTAGCAAGAACTTGTCCTTTGATTGCCTTTTGATTTTGGTACTCAATATCAAACTCACTAAGGAGCATAATCCATTTAGCCATGCATCGTTGAAGATCTACTTTAGATAAGAGGAATTTGAGAGGATCTACCTTGGTGATAACAACAATTTTATTATTTAGCATATAATGTCACAATTTATGAGTGGTGAACACCATAGATAAACATGCCTTCTCAATAGACATATAATTATGTTCATAGGCTATCAATGTGCATCGTAAATAATCAATAGTGTGTTCTTTACCATGATCATCATCTCGAGCTAAAAATGTTCCTAGTGCATGTTTCATGGTTGATATATAAAGAAGTAGTGGCTTTCCTTGTGTTAGAGGTCATAAGATTGATGGATTGGCCAAGTATGTTTTAATATTTGTAAATGCTATCTAAAATGTTACCCTTTTATTTAAGATATGGGTAAATGGGTGGTACTTATCTACCAATTAAGAAATGAACCTACGTATAGATTAGATCTTTCCTTATAGACCTTGTAGTTGTTTAAGATTGTTTGGTAGAGGCATTTCCATAATATAATTTACCTTCATAGGGTCTACTTTTATCCCTCATTTTGATACAATGAACCCTAGCAATTTTCTTAGGATTCAAGTGGACTTTATATTCACAAAGCCTCTCAAATATTCTTTGAAGAATGTCAAGATGTCCAGCTCTTGTTCTTGATTTTGCTAGTATATCATCAACATAGTCCTTGATATTGCCATGCATCATGTCATGGAAAATGATAGTCATTTCATGCTGATATATGGCTCCAACATTATTCAAACCAAATGGCATGACTTGGTAGTAGAATATCCCCCATGGAGTGGTGAATGCAGTCTTATGCTAATCTTCAAGGGCTATCTTGATCTGATTATAACCAAAAAAAATCTATCCATTAAGGATAATATCTCATACCTAGCATTTAATTTGATGATCATGTTGATGTTGGGTAGAGTAAAATCATCTTTGGGGCATTCTTTGTTGATACCATGAAAATTAGTATAAATACGTATGCTTGGGGTCTTTTTACTCACTAGTACTATGTTGGAAACCCATTCAGAGTAGTCCAGTGGTCTGATAAAATTAGCTCTTAACAAATTTTCCAACATGGCCATAACTAAAATGGTGATGCATGGATGCATCTTTCTTAATTTTTTCTTGACTAGTTTAGCACCAGGGTGAACAACAAGATGATGCATAACTAAATTTGGGTCCAAGCCTGGCATGTTAGAGTATGCCCATGAAAAGATGTCTATATAATCTTTAAGAATGGATATAATATGTTCACATTCTACTTCAATAAGGGAAGCTCCAAGATAAATAATTTTGGGATCCTCATAGGTTCCCAAATTTACTTTTGTCATGTTCTCCATAAGGAGTGTGGATCCATCCTCTAGAATTATAGGCAATGTATGGTTATGATCATTTTCCTTTGCTATATCTTCTTGTTGTTCCTCTTAAAGATCTATATAATATGAAGAATTAGAATCTACCTTCTCAGGTAAAGGCTAATTGCTAAAAAAATTTAAAAAATCAAGAACAAGATGCTCAAATACTTGATGTTATTATAAAGAGATGATTGTACTAGTTATGGAACTTGGGTTAGATCGACTTTCTACATCCTAAGGGGATGATTAAACTTTCCCACCTAGGAGCACCTGAAATAGGTTTTCACTCAAAGGATTGTCTTTTTATTTACTTTTTCCCTAATCGATAAGTTTTTCACTCAAAGATCTTGATGGTTATTCTTTATTATTACCAAGAACATTTGCCTTCTCTCTAAAGTAGGCAGAAGGATCCAATAAAAAATCAAAACCCTGATTATGATCACCAATTGGGAATGCATATCATAGGTCCATGTATTCTGTGATCAATTATTCATTTTGAAACTCATCGAGGCATATGACCAAATTTTACTAGTCCCAATCTATGAGTTTAATATGGCAAAGGCATATGTTATAGTGAGGGTTTACTTAGAATGGGAAGTACCAATGGTAAAGATATAATGTCCTAGTTTAGGAAGGAAAACACCACTAAGATGAGTTTTCACTTCAAGATGGGAAGCTCTAATAGGCATTATGGTCAATATGGCATTTGAATCAAACAAATCTGAGTCAATAAGCTCATTGAAAAGGCTATAATGGGACATTATGTCACTTCTAGGAGTCTCGTTACTAATCACTTTAGAAGAGTCACTATCAAATGTCATGAGGTCATCCTTTGGTGGTTTAAATATAAAACCATGATTCCAATTAACAACTCTAACTAATAAGGGTTCTAAAATTCCTTACACCTATCGGCCAAGGCCTTTCCCTATATAGTCAAGATGATCCATTATCCTGTTAGGGATAGGATACTTTGGATTTTGAAAATAATCAGCAAGGCCTTCAGAACATAACCAATCTCCCTCAGTAGAATCCTCTTGATCTTTATTTGGTGTGATTATAGGTATAAAATCCACAAGAGGTTTTGGTTGTTCCTTCTTTGGTTTCCAAATTTGATCAAGTTTATTAGCATTCTATGAAGTTTTAGGCTTGCCAAATATTTTAGGAGATTTTGGTAATTTTTCAATATAGACGATGTCCTTCAGATAGTACATGGAAATGCCTACATCTTTATTAATAACCTATTTGGCCAGAGCTATAGTAAATGGATCAACCAAAGTAGAGGCTAGGTTACCAGGGTTGATATAATTAGATGGAGATGGATGAGAAATGATGGATTTTTTATTCTTTGTAATGAATTTAGAACCTGGGTAATAGTTATAATTATGAAACTCTACTTCAAGATGTTTGCAGTATTGATGTGGCTACTAATCAGTGGGAATAGTAACCTTGATCCCATCATGGGGAAACTTAAGGCATTGGTGAAGAGTAGATGGAACTAGATGTACTTCATGGATCTAATAATGACCAAGAATTATGTTATAAAGAAGCTCAATATCCACAATATGTAATAATGTGTGATGAGAAATAGACCCAACCATGATTGGTAACCAAATTGTACCAGATGACTCCCTCTTGACATTATCATAAGCCTTGATTGTAATAATTTCTAATTGAATGTCTTTATCTAAGTAGCCCAATCATCATACCAATTTAAGAGATATGATGTTCAGCCCTGAACCATTATCTATAAGAACTTGCTTGATCTTATGATCTGCAATGATTATCTCAATGTATAGTGGGTTATTATGGTTTGGGCCAACGGTGGACATGTATTGGGCTAGCTACAAGAAATGGATCAACCAAAGTAGAGGCTAGGTTACCAGGGTTGATATAATTAGATGGAGATGGATGAGAAATGATGGATTTTTCTTCTTTGTAATGAATTTAGAACTTGGGTAATAGTTATAATTATGAAACTCTACTTCAAGATGTTTGTAGTATTGATATGGCTACTGATCATTTGGAATAGTAACCTTGATCCCATCATGGGAAAACTGTTGACCCAATTTTGCCCCTCAGGGAAAACTCTGGTCACCTCCTACCCCTGCTTTACATGGCCAGTCATTTCAGGTTGCAAGGTCCATCTTCAGGGTTTGACAGTTTCTATTTCAGAGCATTGGTTCATTGACCTAGTTTGTTGGCATTCATGGTAGCGAAAGGTAGAGTCTTTGAATGTTCACGCAAGGAGAGAAGAAGGGAAAAAACTAGGGCATTCAACACTTAGGCAAAAAAGGAAGGACAGACAAAATGCAGAGGGCAGCAAAATTGTCGCCCACAACATGGGCGGGTAAAAAGAGACCCCCTACATGCAATGCAGAGGGCGGCAAAATCACTGCCCACAATGCCAATAGAGAAAAAGAGGCCACTAACATCAGTCGACGTCAGCAAAACTGCCGCCATCGACAGCTTACATATGCCGACATCGGCAAAACTATCGTAGTTAGCATATTATCAACTAATGTTAGAAGTAATCCTACATGAAATCCACTACAGCGGGTAGCAAATTTGCCACCCACAACATGAGGCATCAAAAAACACCTGTAGAGCATAGGAAAAAGCCTGCCCAGCCGCTAAAGGAGAAGACCAACACGTAAAATGAGGCAACAAGCATGGTCTTGGCAGACTTATGAATCATCAATAGTGTTTTCTCTCTTCCCAATGAGACTCAAGCTGCCACTTGACTCCTCTTGGCTCTTTCCCTATATATACACAGACTTGGTCATTTTTGAGGGGATCTTCCCCACTTTTGTAAAGAGCACTGCTCTCCAAATTTCCCACCTGAATCAATAAAAGATAGTTTTACCTCTATTTGGATGGATCCTTCTGTGTATGCATTAAATGTTAATCTGTGTCCAGTCATTATCTCTTGATGCTCTCACAGGTTTGACACCAGCAAACCCGCGATCTACAAAGTGCTACTGTCTGCTGCTGTCAGGAGTAGAGTTCTATTTTGGAGGTATAAAATAGGTAAGGTCACTTACAGTGTGTATTCTTTAGCACCTTGGTGAGTCCCTATTTCCTATGCTTTCCATAAGAACCTCCCTATCATCCCAGAGACCTAGTCTTTTCTACCAGATCTGAGTGTATGTATGTTTTGTTTGGTCCTGAGTGTGGATGTGAGAAGATCACTTTCATTTTTGGTGTATCACCTCTTTTAGAGTAGGCTGTTTGTTTTCATGATTTTTCTCTCTCTCTTTTCATCCCCCCCTCAATATATCTATATATATCTATATTTTGCGCTGCCTAAAACAAACAAAGATACATCAGAGGGAACTAGCCCATACCTAGAGACTCTCCTCTCCTGCTTCACCATCCCATAGGTGAGAGAGGGGTTTCCATGTTGCGGTGAGAGGGCAGGAATCTGTTTTCTTGCCGCAGGGTGCACTTTCTAGCATCAATAGTTTTGGCACGCCCAGTGGGACCTCAAGTTTTCTAACGCAGTAAAGTTTTAGGGCTGATGCTGGTCCTATTACAATAAATCAAGTTTCTTTAGCATCTAGCGACTCTGAAGTAAATCTGCTAGTTAAGCAGCCTGGTGCCATCAAAAATCATCCACTTCTTGTATGTATTCTTCTTTTGCAAAAAATCATGGATTTTGTTCTCCTTTACATAATATCGATCAAACTTCAGATATTTATGCAATCCCCTCAAGTAGCTCTCCTAGTTGCCCTGCAACTATAAAAGAGGTGGTGTTGGAATTTGAGAAGCACACAAAAGAAATCGACAAGTTGGAAGAGTAGTGTAAGTATCAGTAGGAACTGATGTATAAAGAGGAGTGCTTGTTTAGGCAAGTGCAGGCCTTGCAGTCCATGAAGGAGGAGGCAACAAAATGGAGAAATCCATCTATCCAAGGTAACCAGCCTTGCGTGCCCCCTCCTACTCTAAATAAAACCCCCCTCTTTTACACCAAATCCATTTTACCAAATTGCACTTGCTCACTCCAACTCATCAAATACCACTGCTCCCAATCTCGTGCACCTGGCTTTCCAACACCAGAGGGTATCAGAACAACCTCCCATGGAGATCAATCTTTTCAACTCCTTAAATCAGGAATCTTTCATTGAGAATAGTACCACTACCCAGCACATCCCTCTTTTAGAGGCTCCTCCAACACACCAACAATGTTTTCCTTGCATTCTTCAGCCTCCCCAAGTTTTCCAACATGATGTGCAAATTCCAAGTTGGAGGAAAGAATGTTAAGGACCAGCTCAGAACTTTGGAGAGGATCATGCTAGCCACCTCCAAGAAAGACTCTTCCAGGAAAACCTAGCTAGACAAATTGAAGACTTAGAGGCTAGGATGAAGCTACTCCTTGAAAAAGAGTTAAATTTTTCAGACCTTGTGGAAGAGCCTCAGGTCCTTGTGGAAAACAAAGTTGCTGCCTATTCACAGGAGCAAGATTCAAATTCAGGGACCCTGAATTGGGGGAAGACAGTGGAATCATGGGACAACAAATAAAAAGAAGAAAAGCAAGGTTTTTCTCTAAACCTTGAAGAAGCTGAAACTGTGCCTACCTATGATGATATTGGCAGCCTCTAAGAAAAGCTTTTCCAAGAAGATTTGGGTAAGAGAATAGCAGATTTGGAATTCAGAGAGATTTTCCTCAGTCAATGTGTGATAGATGGTTCAGACCAAATAGCATATTCCATGCCTGAACACACCCCACTTACACATTTCCAAGAGAGTTATCAGGCTGTGCCTGATATTGATGAAGTGCTGATCAAGTGGAGGGAGGAGAATCATTTGATTCTAGCTCAAGGGCTGCCCCCTCTCCCACATATTTTCTCCACTTCGTCCCTTCTCGAAGAAGAACCTGTTTTGCAAGAGGCAGGTGAGGGGCAAAATATCCAATCTGCAAGTCTTCAGGAGGCTGTTGTGAGCAACAACAAAGAAGAAATCGTCATTGATGCTCCTTGTGAAGACCTTATCAGTAGTGAAAAGGATGCAGGCCTTGCGTATATGTAGATGTTCCAGCAATTCAAAGAGGAACAAATGCATAGTAAGCTCTCTTCTCCTCTATTTGATGAACTTCCTTGCTGTTTTGATGAAGATGACTACATTGAAGAATCCGAGAAAGAGGAAGATTAGGGGAATGTTCTTGAAAATCTAGAGAACCTGATCAGCAAAGAGGAAAATGAGAAGTCTATCTTCGTGGAAGAATGCCTTGAAGAACTGAGCTTTAAATAGATAAGTGAAGTCTTGTGGGATGAGCAATCATTTTGTGAGCCCCTTTTAGACATCACCACATTCACCCTTCTTCAAGAAGGCCAAGAGGAAATAGAGGACGAGTCTGACAAAGTTTTTAGCGAAGTAGAAATAAATGAATCAGACCATGATACATTGCAGAAGAATTGTGCAGATCAGAAGGCTTACGGTGATAAGTCGACAGCCATTGACTTCTTGGTGAGGAGCACCAATATCAGGGACCAGCATTTAACAAGCCTCCAGGGACAATCAGAGTAAGTATATATCAGAGGCATGTTTGAATATCCACTCGATTCCCAGCTGACTCAGGTGACAGGCAAGAAGAGCAAGTCACCATCTCTCTTTTTCTTTTAGCTACTTGCCTGTCATGATAAGTCTCTTCACCAGGAAGGGGACTTAAGAAATTTTCCTTTCGATCTAGGAGGGAGGTGAATTTTCCTGGTTAATTGTATATAATAGTTTGCTTTAAGTTGCTTTTCCTATTTTCCCTAAGTGCAGTTACACAGTTAGTTGTTTTTAGCTTTGTGTGTTTCCCTTTGTTTGGGGTGTAAATTTTGTATATTTGATTTTGGGATCTTGAGCACTGTGGAGAACTCGCTTCAAAGTCACCATCTGAATCTGCACCCAATGGATATGTAAGGCAATTGGGTTTTAAGCATAGCAAGCACGCTTCCCCCATGAGTCACTAATTTGTTGACCCAATTTTGCCCCTAAGGCAAAACTTCGGTCACCTCTTACCCCTGCTTTGCATGGCCAGTCATTTCAGGTTGCAAGGTCTATCTTCAGGGTTTGACAGTTTCTATTTTAGATCATTGGTTCATCGACCTAGTTTGTTGGCATTCATGGTAGCGAAAGGCAGAGTCTTTGAATGTTCACGTAAGGAGAGAAGAAGGGAAAAAATTGGGGTGTTCAACACTTAGGCAAAAAAGGAAGGACAGACAAAATGCAGAGGGCAGCAAAATCACTACCCACAACATGGGCAGGTAAAAAGAGACCCCCTACATGTAATGTAGAGGGCGGCAAAATCACTGCCCACAATGTCGGCAAAGAAAAAGAGGCCACTAACATCGGCCGACGTCGGCAAAACTGCCACCGTCAGTAGCTTACATACGCCAATGTCGGCAAAAATGCCACGGTTAGCATATTATCGACCGATGTCGAAAGTAGTCCTACATGCAATCCACTGCAGCAGGTGGCAAATTCACCGCCCACAACATGAGGTGGTAAAAAACACCTGTAGAGCACAGGAAAAAGCTCACCCAGCCTCTGAAGGAGAAGACTAGCACACAAAATGAGGCAACAAGCATGGTCTTGGCAGAATTATGACATCATCAATAGTGTTTTCTCTCTTCCCAATGAGACTCAAGCTGCCACTTGACTCCTCTTGGCTCTTTCCCTATATATACGCAGACTTGGTCATTTTTGAGGGGATCTTCCCCACTTTTGTAAAGAGCACTGCTCTCCAAATTTCCCACCTAAATCAATAAAAGATAGTTTTACCTCTATTTGGATGGATCTTTCTATGTATGCATTGAATGTTAATCTGTGTCTAGTCATTTCTCTTGATGCTCTCACAAGTTCAACACCAGCAAACCTACGATCTACAAAGTGCTATTGTCTACTGCTGTCAGGAGTAGAGTTCTATTTTGGAGGTATAGAACAGGTGAGGTCACTTACAGTGTGTATTCCTCAGCACCTTGGTGAGTCCCTATTTCCTATGCTTTCCATAAGAACCTCCCTGTCATCCCAGAGACCTGGTCTTTTCTGCCAGATCTGAGTGTATGTATGTTTTGTTTGGTCCTGAGTGTGGATGTGAGAAGATCACTTTCATTTTTGGTGTATCACCTCTTTTAGAGTAGGCTATTTGTTTTCATGCTTTTTATCTCTCTCTTTTCATCCCCCCCTCAATATATCTATATTTTGCACTGCTTGAAACAAACAAAGATACATCAGAGGGAACTAGCCCATACCTAGAGACTCTCCTCTCCTGCTTCGCCATCCCACAGGTAAGAGAGGGGTTTCCATGTTGTGGGGAGAGGGCAGGAATCTATTTTCCTGCTGCAGGGTGCACTTTCTAGCATCAACAGAAACTTAAGGCATTGGTGAAGAGTAGATGGAACTAGATGTACTTCATGGATCTAATAATGACCAAGAATTATGTTATAAGGAAGCTCAATATCCATAATATGTAATAATGTGTGATGAGAAATAGACCCAACCATGATTGGTAACCAAATTGTACCAGATGAATCCCTCTTGACATTGTCATAAGCCTTGATTGTAATAATTTCTAATTTAATGTATTTATCTAAGTAGCCCAATCATCATACCAATTTAAGAGATATGATGTTCAGCCCTGAACCATTATCTATAAGAACCAACTTGATCTTATGATCTGCAATAATTATCTCAATGTATAGTGGGTTATTATGGTTTGGGCCAAGGGTAGACATGTATTTTTGATCAAATATGATTTGCCAAAATGAAGACAAGTGTCTAGATAGGTTCTAGAACTAATCAAGGTTTATATCATTAGGCATAATAGACTCTTATAAAAGTTTGTTGAAGATGGTTCTATGGACATCAAATGTCCATAAGAGTTCTAATATGTAAATTTGTGTATGGGTTTTTATCTAATTGATCCATTAGACTCTAAGGCCTTTGAATTGTTGATTAAACTATTTTAATCTTTATTGGGATAGTATTCAACTTTGGAACCATGGGCATAATGTTCTCATTGGGTTTTATAGAAGAAGTGGGTGAAGGGCCCTGAATGGTAACTTATGGGCATCTAGTTGTGACTACACAACCTAAAGGTGGCAAGGAGTTTTTATAATTAGAAGAGGAAATAAAGGGGCCTTGGATGGTGACTCGTGGGTGACTAACTATATTGCTACAATTTTGGGTCAATGAGGAGCTTTTATAATTAAAAGAAAGGTGTTGTTGTTTAGAATTACTAACCGATGTAAATAGAGTTGCAACATGATGATGTGAACCCAACACAATATTAGTAGGGGGAGAGGGTGTTGACCCTATAATGATGGGTCCTAGGTTGTGAGGAACATGAGATTGACCACATCGTGTCATAGTAATAGTGGTAATGTGGCATACAAAAATGCATCCCATAGTATTATTATAGTCATAAGGTACATCATTATAAGCCACATTATTAGTATGGGAATTATGATCTTGATTATGCTCATTATGATTCTAGATTTGTTGTTAGTTTTGATTCTACCTCTGTCCTTGATTGTGACCATTTTTGATTATTTCTTGGTGGTGGTGGATCATGTCAAGGAAAAGGGTCTTTGTAGATTCCCATATCCTAATTTGTGTCTTGATTAGGGGCCAAATTAATTTCTGGTTCACCACTTTTAATAAATTCCTCAATAATATGTTGTAATTGAATTCAATGATATGCACTGTGATCACCAACACAATGAAAGTTACACCATTCATTCTCTTTATACCAATCTGGTTTTGGTTGATCTTGAGGAAATGGCCTTAATACTAGCCATAAAATTAAATTAGCTATAATGAGATTTTGTAACACTATTTCAAGTAATTCTTCTTTCTAAATACTCTAAAATTATTAAAAAATGTCCTTCATGGAGGTTGTCTCTGTAAAGTAAGTACTAGATTTGGGGGAGTTAATTATACATTTGGATGAGGCATAGCCTATACTATTTGTACATGTCTTGTTTTAGTCACCCCATTTCCAACCATGTTCTTATTTTTACTAAAGCTTTTAAGCTTATCCTACATATATATTTGAACTAGTGATTTATTCTAATTATATGCTTGACCTTGCACAAAAATCTTAACAAGGCCCTTAGCAATAAGAGCCTTCTCAATCTACACTCCTTTGTCAATAATTTATTTGAATGAGTTAGCACAAGCTAACCATAGATTATGTGCAACTTTAGGATGTAAATTTTGTGCAAAGATATCATCTAACTATTTATCTAGCAAGTTATGTTGAAAGTGACCTACCAATGCTCTCCACCTTTGTAGATATGTGGTGAAACTTTCACCATCACACTGCTTGGCTTTGCATAAGTCAACAATGGTTAATTCATGTTTTATGTTATATGAGAAATGGTTAATGAACTTTTTTGATAATTAATTCTAATCCATAACTTATCCCTTGGGTAGTTTAAGTACTCAATCAAGAGCTTATCCCACTAAACTTCATGGAAGTAGTCATAGTAAGTACTCACTACTATAAGAAACCTCTTGACATAAGATAAATAATGCCTGCATGTGCTTATGTGGACCTCCTTTTCATTTGTACTTGGCAAATTTGGGTGCCTCAAAATGAGGTGTAAATTGGTTTTGGATAATAGATAAATCAAATGGATATGGGCATATCTCATCAAATTTGTAATTTTTGACTCTATTATTCATGCCCAATATTTGAACAATTTCATTCATAGAATTCCATTATTACATGTTTGGTGAATTTGTGGATTGAATAAGATGTTGTTGGGGTAGAATGTGCCCCTAGTTTAGTTTTTATTAGGGTGAAATGTGCCCCTAGTTTTGTTGGTGTTGGGCTGGAATATGCCCCTAGTTTTATTGGTGTTGGGGTGGAATGTGCCCCTAGTTTTGTGTGGATCTATAGGGAATGTATACCTTTTAATCCATGACTTGGTTCTAATTTGATCCTTGAGTTGAGAACATAGGCCATTGATTCTTGGATTGTAAAACATTCCCTGAATTTGATTGTTTTGTATTTTATTGATTTTGGAAATATCTATGTTTATTTAACAATTTTTTTGTTGGTTGAAAAGAACTAGCCAAATTGTCTTGAGGGATTTCCTCAATTCAAACTGAATGTTTGGGTTTTTGAGTTTGTAAAGTAATAAGAGGTTTTTGATGTTTGAATAATGTATGTTTTGTGTCAAATGGAACACTTTGTAAGGTCTCTTGTGACTTTAACTGTTCATTTAGATTACCTTGATCCACTATGGTAATGTCCTCATCTAATATTTATTATGAACTTTCAACCACATTTCCTTGTTCTTTCAAAGCATCATTATGAATTGAAGTGGCAACTAGGGATTCAATTAACTCTGTGACAAGTTGATCTACATATCATTAAATTATTATCTTGATCTTAGCTAGAAGATCTAGATTTGTGGGTTTTGACTCTATTTGTATTTCTTTTCCTTTGTTAGAGGAAGAAGGTATGTCTATTCATGAAAAATCTTGCTCTTGCCATCATTATTCTCCTTATCTAACTAAGGTATGCAATTTTTCTATAGGAAAGTCAGAAGGTAGTCTAACACTTGATTATATCAATCTAAGAATGGATTCATCTTAATCTTATTGGGGTTGATATTCATTGTAATCATCTTTGGATCCTACTATTGTGGGGATGTCATAAAAAATAATGGGGTTATTTTGACCATCATAAAATTTCTCATCTTCACAACTAAGGCCATAATAGGCCCCACTATGAGTGAACTTTTGAGTCATGTCTAAAAGAGTTATTTTGTGTGTTTAAATAAATTTGGACAAATGCTTGGTAACCAAACAAAGTATGCTATGTCTCTCTTTTAAACAAATAACTAAGGTACCAATGAGACTATAAGAGAGGGTGGTTTAGAACCACATAGAATTAGAAGATTTGGTTCACAAGTTTACTCAACCTTTTTTAAAGTTAAAATTATATAGATTAGAAGAGGGTAAGGTAACTCAAAGACCCAAGGTGAAAACTAGTACACCAAAGCCTAGATCTTTGTGATATGCCCATACTATAAAAACTAGTTTAAACTTAGACAAATTGACCCTATAAGTTTAGAGGAAATCTCTCCCGATTACAAAGAAGATAAAATGGACTAAGTAACTCAAGATGTAAAAACATACGTGAATCACTAAGTATAAATCTAGGACCAAATAGGTAGCACAACATCACCACATGATTTTAGTATGATAAAATATGTTATAAGACTTAAAGCGTGAGTGATACATAAGATGACTTGAGTCCACCAAGATGATAATGTGATTTTGAGTCTAATAATTGATCTTCAATCTAAATGGAAAATTGAACCCAAGTTAGAACAAGCTTAGTGCTCAAATGAAAAACCCACTTTGACACACCAACCCTTAGAACTTAGAAAAGTTCAATTTTGAATGTGGATTATAAATGAAGGATTTAAACAAATTAGGTAAAATATCTAGACTCAATTGGGCAGTATGACTATGCCAAAGTGGATGACATGACACAAAGCTTTTGATAATAGTTTGAACAAGGAAAAGATGAATTTTCCAATTGGATAGCATAACACCTCCCTTGCTTAAGATAATTGAGGACAATTTGTTTTAGTTAAGTTCAATGAGTTAACAAGTAGTTTTAGACACAAATCAAGACCAAGTAAGCTAATGACAAAAAACAAACATCTTAAGTCTAAACTAACAAGGTATGAATAAGTGGGGTCTATTAAACTAGCAAGTTTTTGATCATTCTAGGGGAATTAATTGCATAATCACTTTCATGTCAAATAATGCAAAAGATGAGAAAAAATTGGGTGATCACGGCATTAGCTAGTTGTAAAAAGGTCTAGTATTTTTTATAACCACTACATCATGTTGTTTGCTCAATGTAGTGTGATGTCCAAATGCAGATACATCCCATGTGTAACTCCAATATGAAGGCAAATGAATTAAATGTCAGGAGATGAAACCTGAGGTCAAAGCTTCCCTAAATAACTCATGGGAGGTGATGAAGTCCTCCTTACAAGCCAAGTTTGTATAAAAATAAAGAAAGCATAAAATAGAAAGACTTTAGGGTCATTTTCAAGGTCACCCAAACTTTGATGAGTTTTTGGGGAGTGCTTTAGATAACTTTATTTTGAAGCCTTGGACTAGGCTATTTGCAATAGGAATTACACTTTTGGATTCCAAGGATTCCCTAAAGGGGACAAATGGAAGAGAATACACATGACATCCCTCTTTTTACCAAACAAAACCTAACTTAAACAACTAATTAAATACAAAAAAACTTGGAAATGTGAGTTCATTTTTAAGCCCAAATGGAAAATGAGGTGGTGCTCATTTGACCCCTTGGTCTTAGTTATAACTTTGAAAACTAATGATAAAAATACTTACTTAAGCACCTTAAATGTTACTTTAAATACCAAAATAATTTTCCTAATTCATTTTTAAGCATGAAAAATGTGATCTAAACATTTGTTTAGCAAAGGTCAAGCTTGGTCCTACAACAAAAATGTTAGCATGTCCTTTAGCCTTGAAGCTATTTTTGGTTTGAAATAATGAACTTCAAAAAAAAAATCTCTTAGGTTTGTGTTTGTAAAAAAAACATAGTGACCAATGTTAGTTCTATAACTGGTGATGGTTACACATACTAACCAATGACATTTATCTAACTGACATCAGTTATACCAATAGTGACTGATGATGGTTTTACTAACCAATGTCAGTTATTGTGTAAACTCGTTATAAAGAGAAATGGAAAAACAAAGTTAGAAAATCAAATTAAAGAGTTTTAATTATCCAAATGAAGATTTTAAAGTTGCATAATGATCTTCTTCATGTGTGGGATGCATTTGGTCCCATCGAGTGTGCCAAGATGTAGAAAGGATTACAAAGCAAGTTAGTCAAATGTTAGTCCATAAATCATGAAAAATCCATAACTAACTAACTAACTAAGCCTATCTATTCCTATGGGAATTATAAAGGATATCAATAAACAAATGAAATAAATCAACATCATATTACATTTCCAAATGGATTCACCACACCCTTATGGCTCAAAATCATGTTTTCCCTTGATCAAGCATCCTTGTCTTTGTCAACAAAGGTGGCAAACACCTCCAATGTCTCAAGAACACTTCATAAAACCTAGGATCATTATTACAAATCACTAAACTATCCTATCAATGAAGCTTGTAACTAATTTTAATGGTCTATTGCAAAGTATTGTGGAAATAATTATGTATAATAACTTTTCATAAATCAAGCTTTTTTAATCATGTCCATGGCCTCTCTATTTATAGATTGTTTAGATTGGTCAAGATCAACCATGACCATCCATCTCAAGATTGAGATGTGTGTCCATGGATAATATTAATATTTGGAATTAAACTCATAAATATACTCAAGATAAATAAGCCTTAAAGAGGCATGGAAGGCATTAACTAGGCATGGGTGACCCATAATCTTGATATTTTATGCACTTATGGCTTGATGGATGCCACCCCATAGATGATGTCACTAGGTGATGTAGATATTCAAAATCAATTTCAAATAATGAGATATTCAAAAATATCTATGGAATTATTAATCTCTTAAATTTGATTAATTAGCTTAAGTAATTTTAATCATGTTTCGTGCAATTATTTGAAAATTGGTGCACAATTAATCAAAATGGTCAGAAAGTCATATTACTGGGTCATAATTTGATTGGATAGGAACTAGAAGGTGATGTTAGATGCATTAGAGATATATTTCCATTTAGGATGTTTCCAACACCAAATAACAGAGGTATGTGATGTGTACCAATGAATTAGAAGAAAAGAGTGATCTAGAGCACTAAATGGTGAAATTGCCATTTTGACTTGAAATGATCTGATCAAAGTTAGTTAGCCCATAAAATGCATTGCACTATTTAGGGAGACTTTGACCTAAACTGGCACTTGTAAGTGAAAAGTTTAAACCATTTAGGGTGTTTTATGTATTTTGACCTAAAATGTGCATTTGAGTGTAATTCAAGTAAGATTGACAATTTCAACACAAATGGTGTTAGGAATTAGATGTCTACAGTTAGAGCATAATGAACCTTTTTAAATATCAAAGGGAAGAGTTGGTTGATCAAGTGGAATTCTCATACCTTCAATTGGGTCAACTAAGATT
>JARHVA010004109.1:1540000-1698131 GCA_037957365.1 Torreya grandis
AGAGGGGGGAAATATAATCACCCAAAAGTGGTATTTGGATGCTAATAGTTCTACTTGAGACTACCTCTCCCTAGCTTAGCCCTAGACCTACCCTAGAGCCTATTGTCAAACTTATCTAGCCTTCATGTGGGCCACATGCATCTGTAGTTATCCCCAAAGTAGTCTCAAACCCTTATTTCCCAATCATGTCCCTTTGTGGCTAGTGTTCTGCCAAATAGACACTAGAACCATAATAAGGACACTGGCACCATGTGGTGCTAGTGTCCCCAAAATGACACTAATGTCCATTGCCCTAGATTTTCCCAATAGGGTATATTTTTAAAACTAAAGCCTCTTAAGGTCAGCCTAAACATCTTTTATCATCCACATAAGCAACATAACAATATATATATATATATATATATATATATATATACACACACACAAATGAATTTTAGCCCTTTAACCACTAGATGGAAATAAAATGCAAAATACACATTCAAACATAGAATAAGTTGAGCACAATTAAGGTTATCAATCTCTATTCTACCATACTTATACATATTACCATCTATAATAACCCTAAGCTCAGATTTTTTAGATTTCTAGCCTCAAGCACATTCAAGGCACTCAAGGCCATTATCATACTATTAGGATTAAAAACCTAATCCTAATACATATGCAAGTAAATAAATTATGGAGATGAAAATAAGATATAGAAAACACAAACACATGAGAGAACACATTACACAAAATATACATGAAAACCTTACTAAATAAGCAATGAAAAACCATGGGGTAAAGGCAACATCCAAACTTCATATTCATTAGCAACTCTCTATACAATAACATCTCCTCTTAGCAAGTCCTTTTCAGTGCTAACAACCATAACACTCAGGTGATCAAAGCTTACAACCAAGCCTTCCATGCTCTAACCTCCAAGCTGTAACATGTAACTCTTACAATGATAACATCCATAGCATCTAAGGGAGATCTAAGCATCAACCTCCATCTCTATCTGAGCTAACAAGCCTCTAAGATCAACCCAGGTGAGCCAAGTTAACAAAACCTTTTAAGATATAACCTCTAACCTCAAGGATCCATACCATGCATCTAGGTGAGCCAAGCATAATAGCCTTCTAGGCTCTAACCTCTAACCATGCATATAATGATTACAACCCATGTATCTATATGAGCTATGATTCCAAACATTACAAGATATAACCTCCTAAAACATCCAATCCCAAGGCTTGGATGGATCCTCAAAGGGAATCCATAATGAATTCAATGCATTATAAATTACAAAGGAGAACATAATGCTTTATAGCATTTTACAACAATGAGAGAGAGAGAGAGAGAGAGAGAGAGAACTTCATGAATACTCCAAAAAAAATGTGTTGTACTTTGGGCAGAGTAACGTGATTTAAAGTTGTTTATCACCATATGCAAAAGTCTTCAAGAGAGATCCTTCATGAGATAAGAACATGTGTCACCTCCATGTGGCCCCAAAACTTGCATCTCACTTCCACAAGTGAGTCCAAACAGTCAATAGTGTTCTTCTTGTCTTCATTACTAAAGGTCAATAAAATAGATTCCTACTTTAGACAAGATCTAAGCCACCCCATGTCACTCCTTGTCTTCTTCTTCCATGTGACCACATGAGTCAAAAAAGGTGTTATAATTACCTTTTTACTATCTCCACACATGGGAATCTTGGACACATCAATAAATACATCTCACACTTTAAACTCTTGTCTTATGCACTATGTGACAACCCACATACGATAACTAATGACAAAATATGTCCATAATGGAGTGCTACAGCCCACACCATGTGACCTCAACTTGATCACGTCTTGGGACCCACCATGAGCCCTCCTTCCACATCACTTACATGCCATGTCACCTATATGCTACATCATTTGTACATCTGGATGCTACATCACCATTAATATTAATGTTTATTAGAGATCATGAATAGTGACCTATGAATAGTGGATTCACACCCTAATATTCACCCACTTTAATTCATATACATATGAATTTACCACACTTACATCTTTTAGCAACTAGTTACCGTATATGTTGTCATCAATGCCCACTACTGCTTACACACAAGCCCAATAGAGGTTTCTTGCATTACTAAAACTTATCTTCCTTGACTAGCTTTGTTAATATATGCTTCTCCATATCAAATTTTTAGAAACTTGAAGTAACTCCCACATCACCATATACCCATCCTTCATCCAAGGATTTTACCATGAATCACTCACTACTCCCACTACTTAGAAGTATCCAGTCTATTACAAACCATGGCATACATGAGTCTTCCTACTCCCAATGAATATAATACATAAGACAACTATGTCTTCTCTTCTTCTATTCTAGGACACTCTAGAAGATAACTTAAAACTTATAAGAAGTGGGATACTTGACTTTCTTGCTTTCATGTCCCTATGCATATTTATCCTTGGTTTGTCACCTTCATCTTGTCCTAGTCACCCGATCCATCTCACCATTGATCTTCATCATGTTGGGACCTAAAACCAACATGCCATAAATCGATAGCATCAACATCTATTAAATCTTATCTCTCCATGAAGGTATTCCTATACCACATTAGCATGCCTATTGGAACATGTACAGTATTAAATTATACAAACCTACAAATCTTTACCTCATCTTCATAGCCCTTTAACTACTCCATCTCATAATGAGATCACTATGTAGTAATTATGTCTTAACATGTTTTTTTTCTAACCATGAACAAAAACATGTGCACACTACACTCTTGATAATAGTCAACAACATGAGAGAAGAATCCATAAAAGTCAACACCTAGCTTCTACATCTAGAAAACTACAACCCACCATGATCAACATGTTACCCATCCATAGTTCTTTATAAGTCATTGTGGTACTCTACCGCATGTCTAACACATGTCCTTCTCCTTCCATGGAACCTCATGTCGCTTATTCTTCTCAATCCTGAACTACTTCAATAGGTATAGATTTAGGTTTCTTGTACCTCCTCCTCTACATGGATTTACTACATCATCTCAGCCAACATATTTATATAGTAATATCCCACAACTTGTATCCCTTATTCAGTCAAGAACAAAACAAGGTATATGCTTTTTCATCGCCCTTCATATTCAAAAATGGAAACCAACTTGCTCCACCAAAAACTATATAGTTGTTTCTTCATTAGGAATATTGTGTTGGTTTTGATCTATCTGGGAAATCTTAATCAAATTTTTATCCATTTGTCATCTTGTGCCAAGAGAGAAATACCTACCATGTAATTTTTTTTTCTTTCATATCTTGGTCTCTCCACTTGTAGGTCCCACTTGCACAACCAACCAACAACCATGGATCTAATACCACTTGTTAGGATTAAAAACCTAATCTTAATACATGTGAAAATAAATTTTAGGAATAAAATAGCTCTGATACTATATGTTAGGATTAATAAGTTATATCATACTGTGTAAGTAAATAATGTAGAAAAATAAGCTATAAAGAATAGAGACAAGAGGGAACACATTACATAAGATGTATATGGAAACCCTACAATGTGCAAGGATAAACCATAAGGTAAATGGCAGCATCCAGACTTCATTACTTTGATAAATCTTCTCTTATAATAGCTCTTCCAACAACTCTTTTAGTGCTTACAACCAAGTACTCAATGCTTACACCTAAATAATTTAGGTTGTGAACCAAGTATAATAATGCCTCCATGATCCAACCTCCTAGCATTCAAGCATAATCTTGTATAGATCCTTTAATAAGAGGAATTACAAAGAAGAGCTTATGCATATTTATGAATTTACAACATAAAGAGAGAAGAGAGAGAGTAACATCATAGGTGGTTCAACAAATTCTCCACATTCCATGTGACCACTTGTGATCAATAGTAAAATTTATGTTTTCATGTGTAAGGGTCAACAAAGTGGACCATCCACTCAAGACAACATCCAAACCACTTCATGTGACTCTAAACATTATATTCCACTCAACACGTGAGGACAATCAACAATAGTATCAACTTGTCTTTGTCTTCTATGTGTACACCAAAGTATAAAAGGTGTTACAATCACCTTTTGACTTATCCACACATGTGAACCATTGGATCCCTTATAAATTTGACCCATACCTAACCCTATGTCTTTTTCAACACATGACAAACCCATGTGCCTTGGTGGAGTTTACTCCCCACTTCCATCACATCAACCCAATCACATTTGGGACCCTTATGGCCCCCTAGCACATCATCAATCAACCACATCACTAACTATCCACATCACAATCATGACACATAACCATGAATAGTGGCCATGAATAGTGATTCATGAATAATGACTATGAATAGTTACCTCCCACCTAACATACTCCCATTTGAAGTCAATATACATGGGATTTTACCACACTTGAGTATTCTACAACCAGCTATCTATGAATGCCCACTTATGCCCTAACACAAAGCTAGTATAAGTTTTTTTTTCAATATTAAAATTTCTCATGCTTGACTAAATTTGTCAACATCTACTCCTCCATTGCAGATTGTAACCCCTAAAGTGAATTTTCACTTCTCCATAAACCAATCTTCTAATTAGGATTCTATCATGAACTGCTCACAACTCCAACTGCTTAGGAATATATAGTTTAGTGATCACCATGTCATCATGAATATTCTACTCCTAATGAGTCTAATATATAAGACACAACATGTATTTTCCTCTATTATAGGATGCTCCTAGGAAGACAACTCCTAATGCAAGAAGTGGGGTACTTCCTTGCTTTCCCATCCTTGTGCATCTCCATCCTTGGTTTGCTCCTCCTATAACCTTCATTACATCCTTATCACCTGAGCCATCACACCAGTGATCATGTTGGGGCCTACATCTAACATGTCATCAACACATATAACAATAACCTTTGATAAACACTTTGGATTTCCATGAAGGTACTAAATATCCTATACTCCATTATCATGTTACTAGAAAATCATATAATGATTTCTTCAAAATATTAACCAGAAAATCTTTGACTCATCTATCTATCTATCTCTCCCTTCCTAAGAGAGGTCACCATGTAGGAATCACACTTCTCCAACTCCGTGAACAACAACTAGTACACGTAGCACTCTTGATAGTAATTAGGAGAGACTATTTCATAGAAGTAAAAACTAGACTTATCCATATAGCCACCAAGTTATCAACATGACACAAGTTCACTGGACCAATCATAACTATTGGGAATTCATCACAATACTCAATGCATCACTATACCTATTGATTTTTTGAGCCTCAAGAATGCATCCAAAATACATCATACTCTATTGCATGTCGAAACACACAGCCTTATCCTTTCAAAAACACCACATCTCTTTTGTTCTTCTACATGTATCCTTTAACTACCAATCATGAAAAACATGACAAAAGTGGACCAATCACAGCTCTAGGGAAGTCATCTTACTATTCAGTGCACCAATGCATCCAAAATGCATCATTGCTCTACCACATGTCTAAACACATAGCCTTATGCTTTTAGGAACATTAGGTCTCATTTGTTCATCTGCATCTTCATCTTCCTCATCCTCAACTACTTCAAAATAGGTACAACTTCAATTTTATTTATACCTCCTTTCTTTGCATGGTTTTTTCTTCTTCTGCTCTCAGATAATAACATGTGGTCAATAGGATACCACATCATACACCCCTTTTGTTTGTTTCCAATAACCACAACAAGGTCATGCCCTATCCTCAACCTCCTCTAAACAATACCAGCTTGCTCTTTAAGCTATATAATTGCTTCATCTTCAATAGGAACACTGTGTAGGTTATTAAACTATCTGGCAAAGCTTTTTCAACTTTCTCCTCCACTCATCTATGGGATTCTCATCAGTAATATGAAGAGAACAAGATATTCACTAAGAGATCCTCCATAGCTCCACAAAGAGAACTACCTACCATTATTTTTTTGTATTTAATATCCAACTTGGTCTCTCTTCCTATCATAGTAGATTCCACTTGCACAAACAACCAACTAAAAAAACCACACATGGAATTTTTCACCATGGCTTTGATACCAAATGTTAGAGCCATGCACAAAATAACTAAGTCTCTGATATCAATTTTTAGGAATAAAATCGCTTTGATACTACATGTTAGGATCAATAAGATATATCCTACTGTGTAAGTAAATAATGCAAGCTACAAAAGAATAGAGACAAGAGGGAACACATTACACAATATATACCTGCAAACACTACAATGTGCAAGGAGAAACCATGGGAAAAATGGCAGCTTCTAGACTTTATAATTTAGAAAATATTCTCTTAGAATATCTCCTACAATAAATCTTTCAATGCTTAAAAACAAGCGCTCAATGCTCATACCTAAAGCATTCAATTTTTGAACCACGCATAACAATGCATCTAGAATCTAACATCCATGCATGCAAGGACAAGCTTTCATGGATCTTCTAATACAAAGAATTAAAATTAAAACCTTATGCATATTTATGCATTTACAACATAGAGAGATGAGATAGAGAGTAACATCATAGGTGGCCTAAAAAATTCTCCACATTCTATGTGGGTACTAGTGATTAATATTAAAATGTCTATTTTCATGTGCAAGGTTCAACAAAGTAGACCATCCACTCAAGACAAGATCCAAACCACTTCCATGTGAGTTTAAACATTGTCTTCCACTCCACATGTGAGGAAAATAATCAATAGTATCAAATTATATTTTTCTTTCATGTGCACACTAAAGTCCAAAGGTGTTGCAATCACCTTTTGACTTTCTCCACACAAGTGAACCATTAGGTCCACTACAAATTTAATCCATACCTAATCCTTTATCTTTTTCACCATATGACAAAACCCATTTAATTTAGTGAAGTGTTATGCCCCACTCCTATCACATCAACTTGATCATACTTGGGACCCTCCATGGATCCTTACCACATCATTAATCAGCCACATCACTAACCATCCACATCACTAGCATGTCGCATTACCATGAATAGTGGACATGAATAGTAACTATGAATAGTTACTTCACACCTAACATTAAATAAAATTTGGAAATGAAAATATGCTAAAAAAACATAAACACATGAGAGAACACATTACACAAGATATATGTGGAAACCCTACTAAACTTGCAAGGGAAAAAATATGGAGCAAAGGCAACATCTAGAATTCATATTCATCATAAACTCTCTCTACAACAACATCTCCTCTCAATAACTCCTTTATAGTTCTAACAACCATAACACTCAAGTGAGTAAAGATTATAACCAAGCCTTCCATACTCTAACTGCCAAGCTATAGCATGTAACTCTTATAATGCTAACATGCATAACATCCAAGGGAGATCCAAGCATCAACCTCCATCTCCATGAGCTGAGCTAACAATCCTTCAAGATTTAACCAGGTGAGACAAACTAAAATAGAATTTTAGGATCTAACCTCTAACCTCAAGGATCCATTCCATGCATCTAGGTGATCCAAGCATAAAAACCTTTCAGGCTCTAACCTCTACCAATGCATATGATGCTTATAACCCAAATATTTAGGTGAGATATGATTTAAATCATTACAAGATCTAACCTCCTACAACATGGAAGCCTAATGCTTATATAGATCCTCAAAAGGAATCCATAATGAATTCAATGGATTATACATTACAAAGGAGAACATAATGCTTTATATAAATTTACAACAATGAAGGAGAGAAGAGAGAGAGGGGGAGAAAACTTCATGGATACTCCAAACAAAATGTGCTACACTATGGGTGGAGTAACATGTGATCCAAATTTGTTTGTCACTATGTGTAAAATTCATCTAGAGAGATCTTCTATGAGACAAGAACATGTGCCACCTCCATGTGGCTTCAAAACCTACACCCCACTTCCACAAGTGAGTCCAAATAATTAATAGTGCTCTTATTATCTTCATTACCAAGGGTCAACAAAGTATATTCTTATAAGATCCAAGCCACCGCATATCACTCCTTGTCTTCTTCCTCCATGTGACCAGATGAGTCCAAAAGGTGTTGCAATCATCTTTGGAATATCTCCACACATGAGAATCTTGGACACATTAATAAATGTGCTCCACACTTTGACCTCTTATCTTATGCACCATGTGATAATCCATATATGACAACTAAGTACAAAACATGTCCATAGTGGAGTGATACATCCGACACCATGTCACCTCAACTTGATCATATCTTGGGACCCAACATGGTCCCTCATACCACATCACCTTCTTACCACATCAACTACAAGCTACATCATCTACACACCTTTATGCCACATCACCAAGATTCCATCTCAACATGCCACATCACCATGAATAGTGATAGTGAATAATGACTTGTGGATAGTGGCTTCACACCTTAACACATAATATCATCACTTGCACTTGTACCAACACTTAGGTGGGGAAAAATATATTAGACTTGATCCCTCCTTGGAGTATTGGTATGTAGGCAACTCTCTTCATAGCGGGGTGAGGATGTTTAGCCTACCCTACTAACAAAAACACTTTTTAGCTTATGCCCTAGTTATATGGAGGATTAGGGTTTGCACAATAAATCAATTATTATAGGCATAACACAAGGTTCCAAAACTCATGCGTGTAGGAATAGACCTTAAAGATCTAGACACAGGTGGAACAGACCCTAAAGATCTAGACACATGTGCACCCAAAAGCTTGGGATAGTCCTGAACAAAGGATATTACCACCAGTATTAGGACACTACCACCATTTTGCAAATAATGGCACTACTACCCAATTGTGGATATATTATCCAAGAGGGGTTATAACACTATGATTTAGTTTATGACACTTAGACTAGCTTCCATCTCAATTTTTAGCACTTAGATCATCCATATCAAGTGTTTTTTAGCTAAATATTTATTTGTAATATCTATTACTATTTTTCGAAAAGTCAAAGATATTCAATTATCTAACAAATTTATAGTTGTATTTATTGCATATTATTTCCCTTATTTAGTCTACTCAACTCTTTAGGAAACATAGGATTTACATACCCTATTAAGTCCCAAAATTTTAAAATAGTAGCATATAATGTAAATGGTCTAATTGCACATTCTATTTTTCAAATTCCATATACATCTACGTGGATGATGCCATTGGATTCAAACACTTGGATACATTGAGAAAATACTATCAACAATTATGTATGCTACTTATTAATGAAATATATTTACTCAAACGTTGAATGTTTTGCAATATTGAAAAGACTTCGATAAATAATGCATACACCCACAAAACCATTTTCAAACATTGACATTATATTCATTGGTAAGTTTTACCAGATAAAGCCTATTCAAGATAAATGGTTTTTAAAAAACCATTATTGCATGGAGAAATAACTCCATACACTTTTTGGTTTGACAATGTAAAGTGCTTTCAGCTCCAACAAGTCATTCAACAAATTGACATTCAATTTGTTTCCATCCTAAGCCACATCAAAACTTATCAATAGACAATATCAAACATTGAATACTTGAATGACACATGCTATATATCTCCTCCTTATGACCCAACATTTCCATACTTGTTTCACAAGAAAGATGATGTTAAAAAACATAATGCCAAAATGTTTGCGCTTCTCAAGGAATAGACTTATATATTGAATGTTGTTGACAAAAAGGTGATTTTTTTTATGAAATCATTACAAATAATCAAAAGAATAACTTGCCTAAAACAATTATTTTGAAACTAAACATATTGGTGGAACTAATTGGTGGAAACAATGATATACAAGATGGATTAGTAAATGGTGCTGATGGGATTATCAATAATTATACACCTGGACAACTAAACATAATTTGGATTCAATTCAATAACATTAAAATTGGAGCACTATAACATAAAAAAATTCAACGCTTCTATAATGACCATATTCTTAAAAATTGGACTCCAATAACAATAATTCCAAGGAAAAAGTACATTAAGATACTGATAGCCACCATATGTGAAAAGTTTCTAATACAAATAACATGCATTCAAATAATACATAGATCACAAGGCCTTACATGGATGCATTGAAATTTGATATTGCTAGTGTCAAGTGTCAGGGGTTTGTTTATAGTACATTTTCATGAGAAAAAAACATTAAATCATTGTATCTTGTGAATAGTTTAGAACTTGAGAACTTTGTCATATCTAATAAAGTAAGTGTTGAGATGCAAAGACTACAAACTTTTGCACAATTATTACCATTTTTTTCAAATGTCCCTAAAACATATAATAGTCTCTCTATTTTATCATTGAATACACAAATTTTGTAATTACATATATAAAGCATAACATATGACTATGAACTTATGAATGCAAACATTTTATGTTTCTAAGAAATAAGAACTATGCAAATAGAAAATACTTATGTTCTTACACAAAACTTCGATTGTCCCTCATCAATGAATGTGCATGAGATAATGTCATCCTTTAGAAAAAACATTGTATTGAAAAACATCAAGGTGTTTGCTACACCAAACATGGAAACTATGACACATGATATATCATATTTAGATACACCAATACAAATAGTTAATATATACTTAGTCCTAAATGCCACAATAAATTATGCATTGGTATTTATAGAAATAACAACTATTTATTTTCCACTTGATACCAACATCATATTTCATGGTGATTTTAATATTGACATGATTCAACAAACAACATTGTGATAATAAATTTTAAACACAGTTCATAGACATGGTTACTCTTTGATATCAAACATGCCAATAACACATGTATGTACTTTAATAGATCACTTTTGGATAAATATAGATATCTAGAATATTTAATTTAGCATTTTTTATGCCTATTAGACACACCATCATGTAAATTGCCTTTAACTAACTATCTAACACTACAACAAAAATCATTTTATAGAAACACAAAACTTGTTCTTTACCTTGTGCAATGTCATTGACATACAACAAATATGCTTGGAAAATAGAATTTGTGACTGCTAATAATCAATATCAATACAAAAAAAATGTCCAAACAAAATATTACTATATGCCACTTGAATTATGCATAACTCTATTATCTTTTCATTTCTATTCAATCAAAATGTATTTTATGAAATTGAAAAAATCCTTTAGAAAATTGGATATGGAGCCAAGCATGCACATATATCAAGAAACATAAATGACACAATAATAGATGCCAAAATGGTAATAATTTATTTCTAGCAATCACAAATTATTTTTTCATGCTTTAACCTCTTCTGTGTCACTATTTATTAGTCAACAATGTCACAAATAGATGATCTTAAGGCTCTTATCCTAATCCATATAAAAACTAAATATAGAAACATATAAACATAGAAAACAATAAGCAAAAATAGACCACTTATATTATGCATTGCTTTTTTTGTATTTTTTTCCCTTGCAATCAAAAGATGTTTATGGGTTGTAAAAAAATGCTTTCAAGAAAGTGGATATGGATCCAACAATATACATTGAATAAGAGATAAAAATAACACAAAATAAAGCACCAAAATGGTAATATTTTAGTTCCAGTTGTGACAAGTTAGTGTTTTTTTGTCACCCATAATTTCTTTTTCTTAATTTTTTCTCTTTAACAATCTCAAAATACAAGACCCTGATAATGTTCTTACAATGTAAATAGAAAACTAGCTATGGGAGTAGAAGAAAATATCAACAACCAAACGAAAGTAGAGTAACAAAGACCATAAAAATGGTAATTTTTTGGTTTACCCAGCTTCTTATAGGACCATGTCATCTATGGAGAATAGTCTTTTTCTTTTTACATGCAACTTCCAATTTCTTTTCAATTTTACAACTCAAAGAAAGAAAGAAATGCCATTATAAGAAAATATAAAGTATTTGTTAGATATAACCTAATGTTAGTGCTCACATTTGTGTATTTACTATAAGCTAAATTACTATTTACTAAATAGTAATTACCATATGGAATGTTACTAGTAAGTTACACTGATATATTAACAATATATCACATATAGTTAGTTGGTTAGTAAAATATATTATTTATAGAAATAATATATATTTACTTATCCTCGTATCTCTATTAATGGGTTAGTGGTTTATTAGTTTGTTTATGAGAGATATTGGTGGAGATTATATCTCCCCAATTATAAGAAATAGTTTTCCTATATAAATTCTATAATATTCCCATATGGTTTGTAATATAGCAGAATAAATAATAGTATAATGAGTTTTTAATATTCTAGTGTTCAGCTCTATTGTGTTAATGATGCTCAGATCTAAACCATATTTATTATTGGGTATCATAGCATTATATGATCCTATGTATTGTGAGAGTCTAAATGGATTTGGCTGAGAAATTCATTGTTACTCCCCTGAGGAGCATAGAGACGTGTTTCTATTTTCATTAAAAGACAAACATTATAAAGGATATTCTACTATGACTATATATTATTATCTTGATTAAATATTGTTCTTCATATGGTCTATGTTGTTGATCACATTGAACTGACATGTTTAAGTTCTATAGGGAGGATTTATTTTGATTTTGAGCTTTCCATCTCCCACTACAATTGATTTTGATATTGGACTTCAGGTTATATGTTGAAAGCACCAAAATTTATTTCATGAATCAAGCTAAACAAATCTGCATATGCATAATGTCGTGCTAAGTATTCTATCAATATTTGCCTTTCATCCTACATGTTGATGTAGTCTATAGCATATTGAATATTCTATTTTTTGAGTCCATGTGTGTCATATATCATTCGTGCGCATCTACCTACACTCAAACTTGGTATCATAGTTATTTCAAGATGATAGTGTTCAATTCCATGATTTCTTTAGCTTGATCTGTCAGCTATGCAACAAATGCATATATGTTATTCTAGTTGTGTAAATCAAACTCACCATATGACTGAGTACCATTGTCTTCTCTGTCAGTATTGATCTATCAAATTTGTGATAATTCTATCATGTCATTCCTATTTAACTTTTTTATAGATCTAGATCACCCTCCTTACGAAATGGACACACAACTTTCACATGTTTTGTTGTGGTTTGTTTTAGCTCGCCATGGAAAGTATCCATATATTTGAAAAGTATTTGAACCTTCCTCCATGTAGATTTGAGCTCCTTCAACCACATCAAGCCATAATTTGAGCTAATATTTGACTCCAAACCTGTGCATGTAATCCTCATTTTTCTAATTGATCTTTCCATACAAAGTAATTAGATTTGGTCATGACACATCAATGATGTATAGATTTTGTGCAATCTCTTAAGGTATATGGGTGTTCATGTATTTTGTCAAAATTTCACTCATCTTAGTCTTAGTCTAACTTACTATTTGTGTCATTAAAATATTAAGTCGTTTATGTAATTAAGTGGTTTGAGTAAAATACTCTTTAGTTTGGTTAATTTTTGTATGGGATATTATAATTTAATGTTTTTTATTTGGTCCATATGACATAAAACATAAATTCAAATAAATTTTGAGTCATTGTTGAAGTTTTTTAGTTTTTGTCAAAGTTTGTAGGTTTAAAAAATTATTTTATAAGTCTTATGTCTAGAGTCCAAATTAACATGTCATCTTTTAGTCAAAATAAAATAAATTTTAGGTTTTGAGTATATTTTGTAAGAAGTCTTTGGGTCCATAATTTAGTTTTTGTGTCATTTATATTGAAAATTCAAAAATATCAATAGTTAAGTCATTATTTGTAAAGTAATTAATTATGTCTAGTCTATTATTGAAAGTTAAGTTCATGTCAATAGGTCATTTTATGTTATATAAAATCACTGTCAAAATTGTAAAAATAAAAAAAATTGCCTCACAAATGCATTCTCCCTTGTATGCGATGCCTGGATTATGGGAAGAGTTTATCCTCATCTGAGCTACATCAACATATCAGCTAAGAGAGTAGCTTCATCAATTGGAGGAAGGAGGAAATAGATGCTAGAGGTTGCAAAGCCTCTTTTCAGTCACCAATGATGGGGCCCAAATGATTTGGTGACATATATATAGTATGGTGTGCTTTTCATCTTTTTCCATTATGTGTGTGGGACAAAAAATAAAAGTACATTCTTGTTCAATTATTGAAATAAGTGAACATTTATTTTTGTATTTCCCCTTGAATTAAAAATAATGATGAGGAATAATAGATTGTTGTAGCATTATGTAAGGTTGTTGGTTGTCCTGTAAAAGCTTCATGATGTTTTAGTTATTGGTTAACCACATGTAGAACCATCCATTGTATGTAGGTTGGTGGTAAACTAAATTTAAAACCATCTTTTGTTCATAAGTTTTTGGTTAGCCAAGTGTAAAACCATCTGATGTTTGTAAGTTGGTGGTTAGTCGAGTGAAAAACCATCATTCAAGTTTTGTGAGAGTTGCAGTATAGGATGATGTCTTCCCCATGTTTGCACTATGGGGGGGTGGATGTTAGGGATAACCTATTGTTAATGCTCACATTTATTTATTTATTGTAAGGTAAATTACTATTTACTGAATAGTAATTACCATATGGAATGTTAGTAGTTAGTTACATTGATATATTAACAATATATCACATTTAGGTAGTTGGTTAGTAACATGTATTATTTATAGAAATACTATGTTTTACTTATACCCATATCTCTATTAACAGGTTAATGGTTTGTTAGTTTATTTATGAGATATATTGGTAGAGATTATATCTCCTTAATTATAGGAAATAGTTTTCCTATATAAACTTTGTAATATTCTCGTATGGTTTGTAATGCAACAAAAGAAATAATAATATAATGAGTTTTTAATGTTATGGTTTTCAACTCTATTTTGTTAATCATGCTCAAATCTAAATTAGATCTATTAGAATTTATGTTTATAACTTTAATTTCAAACTATTGTTACAGTGCAAATGCAGGGTAAAATGTGTCAATTTCAATTATTGACCTCTCAACAAAAAAAATATGGTAATGTTTTTGAAGGAAATGTATTGGTTGTTTATGGTCCTGGTTTCATAAAGAATCCAAATTTGACATCAAACATTAAAATATTGCATGTATACCTCATTGACAAATTTGGTTAATTGATAATAATTGTCAAATCAATAACAAATTAATTGAAAAATTCTTACCACACTTTTTGCCTAGTAATATTCTCCACATCATTGAGTTTGTCATAAAAACTAGAAATCAATATGAAAGAGATGATGTCAAATGTTATATTTTATTAAACACAAACACAACTATGGAAAGCATTGCAATAGTATGTAACGAATGCAAACTCACTACATATATCACAGTACATAATCTTGTACAATTAGATAGTGCACATGCAGTAGGTTCATTAGCTTCTATCATAGCTGGATATCAAAAATGATACAATCAATATGAGCTCTGTCTCAAAGATGACAAAACTGAAGAAGACATAGCAAATGTAAGTGCTAATGTTGGAAGATTGTACTTCTTGTTTTTCATATTTTGAAATGTTATTTGATTTGACTTAAAATATACATATGCATGTTCTTTTACAAAATATTGACATTAAATAATTTATTTACAGCTTGAAATAAATGACAACTAAAAACATCTATATCCTTGCCTCCAAGAAATATTATCAATAGTAAAAATGCCAATAATGTTGTTCAAGAACATTGTCAAGAACAACATCAAAGGGACTACCTTGCTTTGTTTAGGCCAGTCCACATTTATGTATATATTAAATGACAAATATATAAAAGATCATTTGGAAAATTTAGCATAAGCCAATATTGAAGCCAGTATTGACCCCTAACTCATTTATTTACTAACAAGAAAAAAAATAGATTCCAAACAAATAATATAATTTAAATACCTTCACAATATGACAATTTATGATTTTGATTTGTAGGTTAGAGGCATATTAAAGGAAAAAAATGTTCATACATCACCTTTCTAGATATTCTAAAATAATTACAAGCTCATGATCATGGGTATCATGCCTTCAATAGATAATCATGTACATTGCACAAATTGTCAACAAAATCAAATGTATTTATACTAGCATTCACTGTAGTGCATTATATAGACATAAAACAAACAAATAGATTGCATCTTGAATCAAACACTCCTAAACAAAAAACTCTTATAAGTAATTACAATATATTTTAATAAATATAAATAAGATATATCAACTATTACGTTTTTGATATGATGATTCCAACTACATGGCAGCTTCACAATTGATATAAACAATGTCATCATATTTATCAACAAGTACTACCTACTTCTTCAGTTTTGGAAATCTTTGTTGAGATTACTTTTGTGAAAAAAAATGAAAATATAAACAAAAAATAATGTAACAAGTTTAGTGCTCAAAATGATTCCAATATCAAAATTTATTATAGTCAATGAGTAGGTTGGATGTTATATGTTTGTAGTGATTTTTTTCTTTGCTTTTTCCTTTTTGCTAACGACTCATACTAATAAAAATTGATGCTCTCCTTGATTTTTAGTTTCTCTACAAACCTTTGACCAATAGAAATTTATAGAACATCATGCATCTGACATTGCAAACTATAGCAAACATGATTAAGGGTGTACCCTTAGAAAAGATGTTTCTAATTTTGAAACTGACAAGGACAACACCTTTATAAATATTTTGTTACATCTAACTTGATTTTTGGTCTATATTTTTTTATCACAACTTGTCATGGTTTATAAACCTGGTGATAGCAGTTACAACTAATAGTAAGATGATGTCTAGAATAGAACTTGTATTAAATATAGTTATTTCTATTAGCTTTCAAAATCTATTCATTTGTTTTATTTCCAAGTAATTATCATATATGAATACATTGATTTTTTTTTATAGTTTATGCATATTTTTTTGTTGCTTGATCTTGTTTTTACCTTGGCCCATGCTATCCAAATCAATCAAAACTATTGTTCTATATCTTCTGCTTCTGTTTATTAAATTTTGTAATCACCTAATGCTCAAATAACTGATTGATTTCTTCTTCCATTATGTCAATGCAATATGCTTATGCTATATTATAATTTACATTGCATCATTTTGCAATTACAATTCTCTTTTAAAATATTTTATTAGACCACGTTTAGATTGCTTAAGTAATTTTTTTATTGATTAAGTTCTTTTATTTGAAGTTATTTTGATACAAAGTTTGATTACTTTGAACAACATTGGATCCATAATCATGCAAATATTTATGCTTTGATTATGTTTTGCTTCTACATTTTTATTGATCTTAACATTTTGTCATTGAACTTAAGTAGATGATAAATTGAAAAATCTTGGTTTCTATACTTGACTACAACTTTGTCATGCATTTATTACATAATTTTTCTTGTGCTTGATTCAGCTTTTAATAAATTTCAAATAATGTGAATCTACCACATTGAATTTTGTACTTGCATTTGAAATTTACTTGGAAACAACCAATAATATTTGACTTTAGAAAAAAAAATGACATACATGAGGGGTCTAGAGATTATTATCTAAGACACATCACTTACAAAATTGAAACAACCCAATACAAAGATTAATATTAACTAGACAAAGGAAATGACTCTAGAGTTTCATGACCAACATGTGGACATGAAAGAGTTTAGTGTAAACTAATCTTATTGTCAATAAGTATACTTAAAATTAGCTTCTTGCACTTTTAAAGGTTTATTTTATCCATTTCCTATATCAAGGACACATACAAAATTGCTTAAAATCAACAACAAACATTTAATTAATGTTATCATGTATAATACAATAGTTAAAACTTAGTAACTTTAGTTAGTACCCAAATACAAAAGAAAAATAGAATAAATATTAATAAAAGAAGAATAATTTTATAGAAAAATAGACATAAAACACTATTAACTTTATTAAAAATCTTATGTATT
This sequence comes from Torreya grandis, assembly GCA_037957365.1. Taxonomy (NCBI): domain Eukaryota; kingdom Viridiplantae; phylum Streptophyta; class Pinopsida; order Cupressales; family Taxaceae; genus Torreya; species Torreya grandis. Next base: position 1,557,892 of record JARHVA010004109.1, read on the forward strand.
GTAACTCACAAGGATGTATTTGCAAATGGATTCAAATAATGTAGATCTAGCCAACATATATCAAAACACCTATGGATTAGCATACATATACTAAATAAAAATAATTATTTTCATATGAATCTAAATGCACCCTATCCCTTCTTTTCACCATAACGCACATGCATTTAGGTGATTTCATAAGCTTTTATATAAAGTTGAATCCAACTACATTAACAAATCTTTGTAATTCATGTATCTTGCATCAATTTTCTTACCTTTCAAACATCACTCCACCTTCCTCTTTTTGCATAAAATTTTGACAAAAGAATATAAAGTGCAACATTTTTAGGATCCAAATCCAAAATGAGTGTTGGCACAAATCTTCCTAGCTATATAATTTTGTGACATCTGAAAGCACCAAGCAAACACATCCACACAACCACATCAACTATCATTGACATTTTGATGAGGAAGTTAAGAGTTTACACAATAGAGCCAACACAACCAAAAAGGTGAATTATGCATAAATAATGATCAATTTTTGGCATAATTCAATAAAATTCATGTTGATGTGGGTTTTATACATACCCTCAAAGTTCTTTATGAAGTTTATTCTAACATTTTAGGTTCATTGAATAGAACCACTCCAAGGCATGAGTTGTAGGGTAGTTGGATTTATAACAACCTATTGATGGAACAATGGTTGAGGAACATAGATTGTTTACCATAGGTGAGATGCTAATGAATGAACCTAAATATACTTGGATTAGGTGGAAGGATGATGATTTATAACTAAGTACACAAAACTTTAAAAGAAACCACAAAAAGAGGAAAAATTAAATTAAAAAAGGAAGGTCTATCAAAAATCCAAGCATATAACATTCCAAGATTAATATTTGAGCTCAAGTAGGATAGGGTATCTAGACAAATACTTATTGTAGGTTATCATAACACATAAAACAATCAAATATAATTAAAGATTCAAAGGAAACAAAACATAGTATAGTCAAACATGCATAAATCAAAGGTTGTCTAATATTTAGATCAATATTGCACATCTACAAGAGGACTATGATAAGAATGCATTAGATTCTCAAAGTAGCTATTACTAAAAATGAAAGATAGTATTCAAAAAGAAATATCTCATACATAATTTTAAGCACTAATATACTAGAATGATGGAACGTCTAAGTAATCCATAGAATTGGAGAAAAATAGAGATTTGCACATCAAGACCAAGTCAAGTAGAACTTCTTTGAATTTATTATTAATGTTAATAGCCAAAATTATTCTCCCCTTGTGACCAAGAGATTATATGTATATATAACTTTGGGATGGGTAAGGACTCATCTCTTTGAGCTTCACTTAAATTTACAAGTATAAAGAATGTTAAGTTTAAAATTCATGCAAGAATGCATGCAACAATGATAACAACAAAAAATAGACTTTCCAACTAAAGATAAATTATGCATATACAATAATAGATAGGGAACCTAAGTCCCACTTTGATAAGAATCATGAAAATACATAGTTGTTCCAAAATTATAATACCAATGCCATAATACTTAAATTATCTAGTGAGGATACTATAGCTACAACTATGGTGTAGACTAAGAGTCCTATGAGGCTGGTAGTACTAACTTCATATTGCATGCATTGTGACTCTAGAAGTTGCCTCCACCTTCAATTTTTCATCTATTATATATGCATTATAAAAATCTTAATTAATGGCTTCAAAATTTAAAAGTTAGGGATTCAAAATCTTGATAGCTTCTATCATTAATCTATCTTGCTTTACCCCTGAGCTTTTAAAATTGGCCACTAAGGTTTTAGATCTTATGACCTTGTCTTTAGCAAAACTGACCAATGGTATGACTTCATCGTTGGTCTTATATACTACACCTTTGACTTCTTGTTTGAACTCTTATATAGCTAAGTGGAGTAGGTTTTCAAAATTGGGTTGATTTACCTACTCCCTTATCTAGGTGATTACCCTAGTTACTCTTATATTGAACAAATTTTACAATGCTTCTGTTTCATGCCCTACAAAAATAGCCAACAATATCTTCATTGATTTATGCTAGTTTAGGGATGCATCCCTCTTATCAATCACATAGTTGAGGTACCAAGAAGTATCCAAGTTGGTCATCAAGTTTAGTTGATCAAAGGCACTTTTTTTAGAACATTAGACCAAGAAGTTCAACCTTCTTTCTTTGTCCATTTTATTCCATAGTGTGATTATCTTTGCTCTATGGGCCTGACTGGTTACCTTGGATATTATAATGTTAAGCAAGATGTCATACATATTTTTAATTGCACTTTTTACTTCAGCTATAACTTCATAAAGATCTTGTATGGTATTTATATATTTTCATCTCTTTCAGGCCTCCTTAGTGCTTTGATGTATTTCCTTCAATGTCAACCTAGTAGAATCAACAGGAGTATTAAATTCATCAATGTAATCCATAAGGAAATTGGGGTTCCTCTTGGGTATTTTGGTCAATTGAAACACATTTTCTCGTTGTAAAATCTCTATATTTGTCTTTGTCTTTATATTTATCATATTTATGGTCCCACTCTCTTTATCAAACCTTGTAGAAACTATTAGGAGCTTAGCCATAATTATATTCTACCTTTGATCTTGCACATTTCACATCTCCTTTATCTATTAAGGAATTATCAAATCTCTTGTACGTTCTTCTTGGGTGATTTCTAAGGATGTAGAAGGCTGAGAGGTCATAAGAAGGGAAGTGATTATTGGGGGAGATATTGTTGCAGTTGAATCACTTATTTGTATGGGCACTTGTGGAAGCTTCTAACTCAGTACTTGTCATAGAGAGGTTTCCTTTATTGGTGTAACCTCAACAAAAAATTTGGTTAACCCAGGTGTTATTTTCATAGTCATAGTTGCTTTTGGAAAATATTATGATTCTGACATGGGATGCTCAAACTGGGTCAACTTTCTTCTAGGGGATAGAAGTTTATTGAAAAGAGACAATAACTAAATTATCAAAATGGGCCATTTTGGGAACCCTTATTAAAAGAGTGTCTAAATCTATACTAGTAACTTGAGAATTGGAATATGTAATAGAGGGCATTACTTGGTGGAAACTTACAATTGAACTTTGTGCAATATATATAAAAGAAACAATAGAATAAACTACCTCGAAGATTCTTTTTGTTTGTTCTAAAGTAATCCTAGTCAAAAAAAATTGTTCTTCTGATGTGCCAAGACTCAACACCTTTAATTTTTCACGATCTACCTCTTCATCATTTGGTTAGACTTCTCTCGTATTTGGATCTTCTTCTTTTGATGTGTAGTCAACCAAAAATATAAATTGGTCTAGTTCTTCCTCTTATTCTAGATCCATTGCATCATTTGTCTCCTATTTTTATTCTTCAATAGCTTATTCAATAACAAAGAGACCAAGATATGGAATCTCTTCAAATTTTATGCCTTGGGAAGAGGTAGAGAAATCCTTGGGATTCCTGTGGTAGGTCAAGATAGGTGGAGTGGAGGGTGGTTAAGATGGTACAAGAGTTGTATTAATAATTATGGTAGGAGGTGAAGAGGTATGTGATGAAGTGGATGGTGTGAAAAGTGTAGAGGTTATCTAAAGAGACCTAGGGGATTTAGGAGAGTCTACGGGAGTTGAAATTAAAGCAAAATAAGACTATAATAACTTAGGTAAACATTTTTATGTAAACATGGTAAGTACAGACAAAGGAGTCATTACAAAGCTACCCTTTCTTTGGTTGAATGGAGTAGTTATTTGGTTTTCCATAGTGGTAGCTATCCCTAAGGCTTGTTCACTTAAAATCATGGAAGGAATTTGAGGACCAATAAGACCTCTCAAAATTTTCTTCCTTTTTTTGGATTTGACTCCCCAAACTTCTAGCCTACTCTTCATCTTCTTTTGTGGCTTGAATTTTTGGAGATGGGAGTTAGTCTGCTTGCTGAGAGTTTTTAGGTGGAGATGGAGGCCATTGTTGGCTCCTTGAATTTTGGGATCCTTAATTTTTGGCCTCAATATTTTATTATAGATCTTAAGATAATATCATTAATATCTTCTTATCCCTCATCTTGATCCATACCTGGGAGTCATTCAAGGAATCCAAGAAAACCTGGTCATGTTCATAGGTTTGATAACCATAAGAAACATGAACCTTCTTCTTATCAAAGATGGTCTTCAAATAACCCCTTATCCTTTTATTGGGGTCCCATTCCATAAGTGGTGCTACCTAAAAATTATAGGTTATCTTGGGCTTATCAACTACTATAAAATGTGACCTAATCACATATTGGTGTTTTGAAATAATAGGCCAAGTGTTTTTAGATGAGTTCTTCATCAATATTATTAAAAATTTGATAAGTTATCTCTTGTTATGCAAGTGGTTAGGGACAGGGTGAGGTATCAATAAAGGGGTAGTTCTTGTTCCATCCACTTGAATGATAGTAACATCAGGGTAGATCTAGTAGTCACCCATCTTGGTGAGTGTCCTTGTGATGTTCTCAAATAATCTAGGCATTGTTGTACCCTACATATTTTGGTAGATGTGAGGATATAACTCATCACTTATTATCTTGATGTGGTTTTTATATCTGTGATTAAACAAGAATGAGAAGTCTTCTCTAACCCTATTACCTAGATACTTGATGGATGGTTACTATTATTGACTATAGGGCTTGTACACAGTTGTCATGATTGCATCTAGTAAAAAAACATCATATAAAAGTTCCCAACCTCAGGTCTCTTATTAGGGTAGTGTTGATGTCTTTCTACCCTTAGAATAAAAAAGAATCAACTTCTGCTTGTAAGCTCTCTAACGGTGTCCTTGTCATCTTCATGAGTATTTTAGATGTCATGGCATTCTAGGAGAGGGCCAATTATCCGTAGGTTCATAGGCAACATGTTTAAATGGTGTACTAATGTCAAATAATGATGTTTTAGTCACCATCTAATTTTATTTAGACTTGTGTCAAGGTTCCATCTTATGTTGACTATGTCCAAGATTCTTCACCAAGTCTTAGTGTGACCTTCATTTTCTAAAATCACAATTAATGGGGTGACCTATGATGTTGTATTCCATAATCATCCATGTGTTCATTAAAGCATGCCAAATACCTATAAAAAGTGGAAACAATTAGGGTGATTGAAGCTAATATGAAGGAAAAATGGTAACCTTGTTTGGAACCTTTAGCATCTTTTAAGGTTTTTCAAAAAATATTAAGGTAAATACTTCAATTGTTATTGCATTTGATATCATGTGTGTATTACCTTGGAGGGATGTTAAAACCATGTGAATAGTGTTAATGGACCCTAGGAGATCATTCAGCTACCAAAGTCACCACCAAGGGAAAAATGTCCCCAAAAGTCTCATATCCATTGCAAAGTCATTATAGGGTAGTCTTATATGTAAAAGGGTCTTTTTTAAGGTTCAAACATTCTTCATTCACCATAAAAGGTCCCCACATGCTTGAAAAGTGATTTTTTTTGCTTTCTTCCATTTTTACCCTCTGTCTTAAAAGTGTATTTGACCTCTCATTCCCCTCCTTTTAGTCTCCAATGAATTCTCAAGATCTCAAATGTGAAAAAATGCAAAGAAAAGATGTTTTATAGGTGCTCTTAGGATATGTATAGACAAGTATGGTTAGGCCAGGGTCAAAAAAGGTTAGATATCTCATGGGGGATTCCTTGGAGGCATCACAAAAGAGAATCCATGTTCACAAACCCAAAAAAAGTTAGATAATATAGTATAACCTCCATCAAGCTCTTAGTAAGCTCACAAGGGCCATTTTAAGGTGAATGGTATGGTCTATATAGGTTGAATCAGAGCCCAAGCTATTGGTCAAAGGTAGGGTCCATAGTGGCATCATAATTAGTGGCATTAGTTTGTAGATCAAAGACTTGCGCTTTATTAACAATCATTAAGACCCCCAGGTTATCTTAAACCCTTTGCAAACCCCATAAGCCCAGTTACAAGAGTTTTGAGAAAAGTTCAAGCTCATTGTAATAATGTGATCATAGAGGAAGATATCCAAGGGTATAATGAGTGTATTAAGCTTCTCTAAGCATGCTCTCATGACACCTACAAGGCTAGATCAACATCAAATCTTCCATGGTCTACAAGTTATAAGTTTGTATGTTAGAATATTTATGTTTCATGAACAAATAGATATCAAAGATGATCAAAGAAGTAATTTTATGCTACCATCATGCCCCTCATGTAATCCACATGGTCGCCAATGGGTCATATCAGATCTCCTTCAAGTTTCCTAAATTCCCATCATGTAAAAGAAAGATGAAAGCTCTAAGCATAACATAACTTACTCTCATGGAAACCAATATCAAGGTTACAAGTCTATGGATGGTGCCTTCTTCAAGTTGTAGGTGTGATTCAAGAACATGGATGAGTTCCTCTTTCAAAGGGGAAAAAATTTCACATGACTCTCAAGACCAACACACACACAAACTAGATCCAAATGATTTCATCGATTATTTAGCATAGTTTAAGGTTTCTTTGTGTTATTTAAGATTTTTTAGGATTCTTAGGTTTCATTTTATCCATTTAGATGATTGATTTAGCCAGTCAAATGTAATACCTTATTGAATATCTAGATGGAAAATACTTAGGTCTCAGAGGGTGGTCTCAAGTAGAGAGGAGCAGTCCAATATGAGTTTTCCTAAAAACAAATGATTCAAGTGACTACATCAATCCATTTTCACATTATAGTGAGCCTTGTCTCACAAAATCAAAACTTCAAAAGATTGTATAATACACCTACATATCTATTCATGATGATTTTAGGGTTGGATACCTAAGAATCCAAAGAGATTATGGGTTAGATATATGGTTTCTAATGAACTTGTTTGGCTTGGGGAACACTTGAAGCACCTTCTATACTCTACAAGGCTCATCACTAGTTCACATGCTTGTGCTTTCATCTATACAAATGTAGGGAAACCTATAGCTTTACGCAGTTTTTAGGTAAAAATAGGGTTTTGATGAATTAGGAACCTAAAAATCATTAAAAAATCATGTGAAAACATGTAAAGAGGCTAAATAGACCCTTATGAGTTATATCTAAGTAGGGAGAGGTAGGGAATTGGCATTTTAGCCTAATAGACCTTTTTGAGCTCTCCCATCACATACCTACCACTTGACAGGTTGATTGAGAAGCTTAAAACTTTGTGAAAAAGATGCATGGGGCCTAGTGATCTAAGGGAAAGTTGAGTTCCCATATGCACCTCTCGTCCATGATAAAGAGTGTTGGATTCTAGAGGATAACTTTATGAATGATCCTTAATATTATAGGTATACCTAAATTTCCTAGAAGACTGAGAGGTACAAAATTTTACTCAGATCTCATCATAAAAGATGCATGGGGGAAAGATATATTGAGGAGATATTAGGGGGTTTATGCACTCAATATTTATGGAATTAAGTCTCCAATCTAGGCTCTATGCTTTATGAACCATCGTTAAGATGGTAGGCCACTCCTAACCCGCCAAACCCCTCATAGAGAACCCAATGGACAATAAACTACTCTTAATGGCTCTAATGGCCCTAAAACACCTTGAGAACATCAAGAGGACACCTACAGGTCCTATGTTCCCCTTTTAAACAAGGAATAGTGGCATGTATGGGAAAAAAGATGTAGAGAAAAGGCTTGTAATGTCTAATTTTGGGAATATTTTCATGATTCATAAGCATGTTTGAGATCCTAAGTGAGTTAGAAGGCCTCTTGGACCTATGAAGATATGAAATTATCTCCAAAAAATCATTATTGAATCCCTAAAGTGGCACAATTAAGCCTAATGAGCAAATTTAAAGTCAAATGGAGAGGTAACCCTAATTTGCATTGAAAAGAGAGTGTTGTAGGTCTACTCACATGGTAAAAAGGCTCTCTAGGAAAAAAAACATTATTGTATCAACCTCTCCAAGTCATTATCAAGCTCATAATGCACTTAAAAATGTCCAAGTCTTAGATCTCTTGATCACTAAGGTGACAAATGCAATGAATGGGCTATAAATGGCATGAAGAGTGGTAGCTAGGTGAGTAATGGCCATGTTCAAGGGCCTAAACATGTAACCACCTTCCAAAAATAGGTGCATGATCTCTTACTGCATATCAGGGAGTAGTGGACTAGAAATAGATCATCCACAACACTTTTATGCCCAAAAGGCTCATTAAAGACCTCAATTATTCTAATATCATGCATGAGATAATGAGTGTGGGATATTATCTAACCCTCATTCATGTTTATAACTATTTTTGGATAGGTGTTGGTCATTATGGAATCTATACTCCATCTCTATGCCATATGCTCCCCCTCTCTCCCATTTTCTATAAATTGGGCTTGGAAATCCATTGTACACATCCCTCTATTAGTTATGAAAAAACTCTACCCATTTATATAAAAGGATTGATTTAGCCTTCTCCATACTAGTTTCTAGTGTGTTCAATATTTTCTTGATTTGCATTAGTGGTTGAATTCCTTCTCCCTTTTCAAGCCCTTGTGTCTCACCTAGATGTTAGTGGATTGGTATTATGCAGGTCACATGGTGTGTGAAGGTGATTATGCTTATGCTTGTAGTGGAAAATGATTGGCAGTGTCTCCTATCAGACATTTCATTCATCACCCTTAATTTATAGGCATTTTGAATGGATTCCATGTGAAATATTAATGTGTAGGAGTCCTTTTGGAGAGAGTGTGTTAGTGATTAGCCCTTGTCTATCCATAAGTGTTGTTAAAAGATCATGTAAATGAGAATTAATACATTGGTACATCACCTCTTATAGTTTAGAATTTGTTTTTAAGTCCTTTCTATCCCTTTTAATTTTAAATACAAGTAGGCTTAGTGATTTGAGCATAAATGATGCATCAAGGGAACTAGCCCCAAATCTAGAGACTCACCTCATTCATTAGGCTACCCACACCTATAGGTGATTTAATTATATCAACTGGATGAGGTAGGTTTAGAAACCCTACCTCAAGGGTGTAATCTATACTAATAACAAATTATTGCATGCTCAGTGAGACCAAAACTCAAGGAGGTTGGATAACTTAATCTCAACATTTAGTGACCTCAAGGAGTTTTAGACATTCTAGTGGTAGATTAGCACTCAATTTTCATGCCAAATGGCAATAAGGGCATAAAACTATCTTATTCAATCAAGAAAACTCACACCAAGGCCTCTTATTCCATTATTTACAAATATGCATCCTCATGTGCCTACCATTTCCCCCATACCTACACCAATCAAGCAGATACTAGTAAGGCAAATATATTGATTAAGCTTGAAGGGTTGCTCAAAGCACAAAACAATAAGATAGTAGCCTTATAGATTAACTAAATTACACACAATATACCCTACCAATCTCCCCATCAACCTTATAGTTAAATAGACCTCCATATAAATCTAATCCTTGAGGTCAAGGTTAGATCACTCATGCAAGGCCATACCACAACTTTAAACCCAATCCTACCAACACTTATAGAGCATTAGTTCCCATCCAAAATAATTATGTTCAATAAGTTCAATTATATATACCTTGGGTAACACCTAATGAACAAACTCTTAACTCAATTTAAGGTGCCAATCAAGATCTTATTATATAATACAAATAAGCTCCTCTTGTACAACATGGAAAAGTACCTCTTATGACTCAATCTAAATTGCCAAATCAATAAGGAGTGGGTGGGGATCAGACTCAATCAGAGGATACATTTGTCAACTTTTAATAAGGAGATATTCCTTTGGGATATTTTAAATTCAATCAATTTAGATGTGCAACTAAAGTGGACATCCCTATTATAGCCAATACAAGGGCTAAAATAAGGGTAGTGAGTGGTGACTTAGAGGCAGGGAGAAAAACTCCACCTTATCAACCACTTCAGAAGACTAATAAACAAAATGAATTCCCTAAATCTAAACCACTCAAAAATTTTCATAATGAAAAGGGTTCCTTTATAGCTCATTTCACACAAGCTCAAAGTAGTGTTGTTGCTCCTAAATTGTAGTCAAAGGTTGGTGGCCCTCATATCAACATTATGGACTAGATTAAGAAGGATCATGTCACCATACCAATTTGGGACACAATGATTATTATATAATAGAAATACCTTCTTTAATAAGAGTTGTCAAAGCTCAACATCTCAAAAAAGTAGGGAGAGAAAGAAGGTACAGTCCTAACCAACACTAGTCAACCTAATGAACCCCAACCAACCCCGATAGAGAAACCCCTAACTTATATCTTTCTATCATAATAGGGGATTACCTAGTACATAATTGTATTATAGATAATGGTTAAATCACATATATTATGAAAAATTCAATAGCAAAAAAATTGGGGTTAAAATATAAGACTAATTGTAAGGGATTCTTGCATCTAGATGGGTCTCCTACCAAGACAATTGGTGTACTTAAGGACCTAAATCTTATCTTAGATTCCTACCCCAATTGTACTATATCCCAAGATGTTGATGTGGTTGATCTACCCCCTTTTTTTCCCTTATGTCTATCTAGGGACTTCACTATCAAGATAGGAGGCTACCTATCATCAAACTAGTCTTATATGGTCTTTAGAAATAGGTATGGGACCAAAGTCACAATTAGGTCTGATCTAATCTATAGGTTACATTTAGATCCCCACATGCCTAACCTATCAAATGTAAACTTCACTATCATTGATGAGGATAAGCACCCTAATGATCAAGAACAAGTTGTGCCACTTGAAGGCATATTAGGCCTATTCTTTAATGAGTGGGGGATAGATAACCATGGGTATGATCCTTATAAAATTAGTGAGGAATCAAGCCTACGGATATATTTTATGCATGAGGAGGAAGTATTTTTTTTCCATAAGGTTTTATTTTAGGTGCACATGTAATAAAATAGAGTATGGGGCCCTCATTCATGGGATGCAATGGGTAAGGAGAAGAGGTGTGAAGCTATTACAAGATATTAGAGATAGTGAGTTAGTAGTCCACAAAGTGAGAGGGTAGAACATAGCCAATAATTCACTATTGAAGGCATCTAAGCATAGGTTTTGGGACCTTCTATAGGACTTTGAATCCTTTGACATCCATTCAATCCCAAGAGAAGAGAACTAATATGTAGACGAGTTGGTAGCTATAGGGGCACAATATGACATCCCAAGTGAATTCAAAAACTCAAGGAATAAATCAAAAATTAAGTTTGTATATAGAACATCAGTACTTGATAATGTAGTTAGATGGAAAGTCTTTGATAGTGATACGTAGATAACATGCTTCTTGCAAGAAGAGGAAAAATTCTCCTCAAGAAATTAAGGCAAACTTCAACAACAATATGGTGACTAAATTGTTCAATTAAGATTAAACAAACTTCCTAAGGTTTTAGTGACCCTTGAGAACATTTTCAATGAATATTATAAGTTGAAAAGAGATAAGGTTAGTATGTCAACCAAGGAATAACACTATGAAAGGGTTACCATGTTTAAGGATAAGCTTCTCAAACTAGGCAAGGTGAATACTAGAGAGGATAGGCTTGCTTTCATAAAATTGTGTAAGGAGTTTACAGACATATTTTATTGGGAATAAAATGACCTAAAATGTCTTGACCCTAGTTTAACACATCATACCATAGAGTTGGAGGCAAGTGCCAAAGCTATGGGTGGAAGAAAAGACATGTCAACCCCAAGATTGAACTCCTCATGAAGAAAGAGTTGACTAAAATAATTGATTCCAATATTATATTCCCCATCAATCATTCTTCATGAGTGGACAACCTTGTTCTTGAAAGGAAAAATAATGGGGAAATAAGGTTATGTGTGGACTTTAGGGACCTTAATAGGGTGTTATTGAGAGAACACTACCCCTTACCATCCATGGATCATATACTTCAAAAAGTTTTAGGTTCACAACATTTCTCCTTACTTGATGGGTACTTGGGGTATAACCAAGTGTTGGTGAAGGAAGAGGACCAACACAAGACTACCTTCACAACTAAGTGGGATATCTATGCCTATAAAAATATGCCCCTTGGGCTATCTATTGTAGGAGACACATTCCAAAGGGCCATGGATGTACCTTTCTAGGGACTGATCAATGGTATGGTACTCATAAACCTTGATGATATTATAGTCTTCTCAAAGGATGTTAAAGACCACTTGACACACCTAAGGTTGATATTTGAAAGGTGCAGGCAACATGGGGTCTCTTTGAACCCCAAGAAGTGAAATTTTGTAATCCATGAGGGAAGACTTTTTAGGACACATTGTGTCTAAGGAAGGCATCTCCATAGACCCTGATAGGGTTAGTAAATTTCTATCCCTATCATTGCCCAATCATAATAAAGGACTACAAAGTTTTTTAGGTAAGATTACTTTCATTAGAAGGTTTATTCTTGGATTTGCTGATTTGGTTAGACCTTTGATCTCTATACTTAAGAAACATCAAAACTTCACTTGGACTAGGGAAGGAAAGAGGAGTTGTGAAGCAATCAAAGAGGCTATTGATCAATCACCCACTCTCCTTAACCCTGATTTCTCAAAAAACTTTTTCTTGTATGCCTTTTCAACTAAAGACACCCTATCTGCCATGTTGATGCAACAAAATAATGAAGGCTTTAAGAAACCCATAACATTTTTTAGCCAAGGATTGGAGGGATATGAGGACAGGTAAACTTATGTAGAAAATCATGTGATTTCAATCATGTGGATCCTTAGAAAATTTAGGCACATGGTGTCCAACAACAAGATCTATGTCATGGTGGCCCACCCTAGCATCAAAGACTTCCTTCTTAATCAATATTTGAGTGAGAAAAGAGTAGGTTAGGTGACTAGATGTATGGAGTATGACTTAGAGGTGAAGGTAACTAAGCTAGTGAGGTGTAGAAGACTATATGATCACTTGGCATAAGATGTTAAGGAGAATAAAGATGTAGTTTTGGTAATAAATAGTAATCCCCAAGCAAATGCACCTACACCTTCTTCCATCTGGACTCAAAATATGGTAAGGTACCTTGAAATAGGAGAATTCCCTATAGGTTTAGATAGGACAAAAATAATATATTATAGATTGCAATAAATCCCCTATGTCTTGATAGATGGGGTCTTCTTTATTAAGTATCTTGATGGAATGCTTTTGAGATGTGTAGAGGTTAACCAAATTGATAAGATATTAGATCACTTTGATGATGGGCCTGTAGAAGGCCACTTTTTAGCAAGGATAATGATAACATGAGACTTTTGGCCAATCCTATTCAAATACTCCTATGCTTAGGTTAGGATATGTCAAAAGCGTGCCATGTTTGCTAGAAAATAGAAGCTATTTGCCTTACCCTTTAATTCCATGAAAGTAGAAAAAACTTTCATGTAGTGGGGCCTAGATATTATAAGCATTATACATCTTCCATCTAGTATAGGCCACAAATTGATCTTGACTACCATAGACTACTTAACTAGGTGGGTAGAAGTAATGGCCCTTAATGAGGCTAATGAAAACTCAGTCTTAGAGTTATATGAGATCCTAGTGATCAGGTATGGAATCCCCTCAATAATCATATCAAATAATGCACTAGATTTTAGTGGTACAAAGATATATGAATGGGCTTTGAGTTATGGCATCTACCTTAGTACTTCCTCAAACTATTATACTCAGGGTAATGGACTTGTAGAGTCTACTAACCAAATTAGGATCATAAAGAGGAATATGGAAGACAATCAAAGGGTATGGCATACCAAAATTGAGGACAACCTTGTGGTCAGATAGGATCACCCCCAAGAGATATATTGGTTATTATCCATACCTTATTGTCTATGGGAAAGAGGTAAGGTATATCACTTGAGTTTCCATCTTTGAAACTCACACGATAGCTTGAGCTAACTGAGAGTGATGCCATGGAAGTCAAGATGAAAGAGTTGAGAGAGTTAGAAGAGATAAGAGATGATGTTATGTGTGCCATATGGTCTCATCAAGATCAATTTAAGAGGTCATTTGATAAGAGGTATGCCTCAAGTAATTTATAAGAAGGTGATATTATGCTTAGGTGGGATGAGGACCGAGCTAAACTAGGTAATCTCACTAAATTTGATACCCTATGGAGGGACCTTATGTTATCATTAGCTGTAAGGAGAATAATGCATTTTGATTATGAAAATTAAATGGTAAAGAATTCCCTATCCTAATTAATGGGGTGTTCCTTAAGTATTATTATTTAAGATCATCCATTATCCTTTTACATAGTAGCTTAGGTGTTTCTTTTCCTCTAAGTGTTGTTTCACAATTGATTTTTTAGTTAGTTAATTTAATGTCTTGTTGTTTTCCTAGGTGTTTAGGTGTTGGTGTTATTTTGTATGTCCTTGTTGTGTGAGTGGTGAGGTTCTTTCCAGTCCTTGAAGGCTTGTATGGTGATAAGTATGATTGTCATATCAAGTAGAGTGGTCATCTCAATTAAGTCATGATTATCATGTGTGAGTCCTCTACCCAAAGGATGAGACAGATGGTTCTCTTGACCAATAGGTAGGTCAACCCCTGGGAGTCACCATTGATGTTGATGTTTTTTCCCTTAGACTCAAAAAGAATCAACTTCTACTTTTAAGCACTTGAACAGTGTACTTGTCATCTTCCTGAGTCTTTGGGATGTCATGTTAGTCTAAGAGAGGGTTAGTTGTCATTAGGTTCATAAGCAACATGTTCATAGGTTGTGTTAATGTCAAAGAGTGTTGTGGTAGTCACCATTGTAAAGTATGATTATAAGATAGGTTTAATAATGTGTTAGTCAATAAAATATCTAAAAATAATCATAAAGAAACTAACTTATCAAGCCTACTCCTTAAGGGGTGTTTCTAATGAATTAAAAGAACTAGTTATGAAAGTACGATAATATTATACCTTCCAAGTAGTTATTATACCTCACAAGTAGATAAGAAGCATGATTTCACTTGAATTTGGTGCTCCAAGTCTTTATCAATGAAGTGTGGCATGAGCATCCATCATCTCCTAGTTCACCAATGGCTTAGGTTATTTGATCTAGTCTAATTGGGTGAAATAAATGAAAATTCTCTATAGATAACTATGCATAGTAAGTTTACATAACTGAAGCTTTATGAAGATAATCTTGCATAATAATTTTACACAAGAAGAGATTATGGATCAATGGGTGAGGCCTTGTACTTATAGCCTCCAAAACTAATTCTAACCCAAGTGTAGTTAGGTTAGAGTTAATTGTGATTGAGTTTAAACTAACCTTGATTTGATTTTGGCTAACCATGAGGGCCATGTGAGAGACATAGGTCAAAATCATTATGTCTTCCACCCAATCCAGATATTTTGTAAGTGTCTTGAAAACTCAAAAAATCAATGATGAATAAGCCTAATATTTTGCATTTTTTAATTATGAATTTCTAATAAATAAATATTCAAACTTTCATGGAATTTACACATAGGCTTCTAATTTGGATTAATTTACTTAAGTGATTTTGATTAATTTTTTGTAATTATTTGGGAATATGTTACATGCTTAATCAACCTAGTTAGAAATGTCATTTTACTATGTCATAATTTGATTGGAGTATAATTAGAAGAAGGTGTCAACTATGTATGTGGTAATGCCCCAGTTATGGTATTATGGACACAAAATAACACATGCACATGACGCATGTTTTTGAATTAGAAGAATTCAA
This sequence comes from Torreya grandis, assembly GCA_037957365.1. Taxonomy (NCBI): domain Eukaryota; kingdom Viridiplantae; phylum Streptophyta; class Pinopsida; order Cupressales; family Taxaceae; genus Torreya; species Torreya grandis. Next base: position 1,573,545 of record JARHVA010004109.1, read on the forward strand.
TGGTCTAGGATGTCATTTTACGTGGTCATAATTTAAATTTAAATTATTTAATAAAATATAATAATGACATAAAATACATTTCCCCATTCAAGGATACATTAGCACAAATCAGTCCTTGTACATGACAAGTTTGAACTATTTAGAGTGTTTTAGTGAGTTTGTACCAAATTATGTCACACAATATCATTTGGATTTACAATTTTAACATAATAGTGATAAGAATTGGATGTTGAAATTTCCCCCCTATTTAAGAAGGCATAGTGATATATTTGGTCAAAGCAACAACTTTTGAAAGAATGAAAACATCATTAAGTAGAAGTTGGAAGGTAATGATTGAATAAATAATCTGTGATCCATGATTCCCCTTGAGAGGGAATGTAAGGATGAAAGAGAGGGATAGACTCTCAAAAAATAGAGAAAGAGTGAAATTAACCCATGGATGAAATTAAATCCATATGAGCTAATGCTTACACACACATATATTCCTAATGATCAAAATATAATAGAATATAATGAGCCCCAAGGTGGGGTAGAGTGGGAAGAATGCATCCCAAAATAAAAGTGGTGCATTTTTACATACCCAAAATAGGTTTAAAGTTATGAGATTATGGACTGATCGATCTTATTTCTAGTTGCATACTTTGAATTACCAAAATGAGGGCAAAAGCTGCAAAGCTTGGAATTCTAAGAAAAACAAAATGAGAGCATTGCTCTAGAGAAATGAGGTTAATGAATTATTAATGTGCCCCAACAAAGTGGATTTAATCAGTTGATAAATTGATTTTTCCTTAGTAGGCCTAATTAGATAGGTGATTGGTCTAAATATTATGCCCTAATAAGGAAAATTGGCAAGCATGGCTCAAGGATATAACCTATTGCATATATTAAATATGAGCATGCACAAACATATATGTGACGGTCTAATTACTAAAGAACCCACAAAAAAATAGGCATACGAGTCTGCACAAAGAGATGAAAGAAATGATTGGAAGAATAATGGTGGCCGAGCTGACCTGAGATACATCATGTATCCAAGCACTACCCACATATTCCAGATGGACCTCATGCCAATGTAGTTCTTATAAAAATGAGATAAAATGGAATGAAGAACAAACAATAAAATAAATATGGACCAATGTTCAATTGTGCTTATGATATCCTTTGTAGGTAGCATATACATAGGATAGTGCTTTTAGAGATGTTGTTCGGTGCTACATTTTCTGTTGGACTTTGGAGCACTTGGTGTTTAATTTAGTAAAATGAAATTATGCATCATAATTATGAATAACTTATAAAAACATTGTATTTCATTTGTGCTTAACCAGTTCAAATGTGAATATTTATAACTAAGGATTATGATAAAAAAAATACCAAAACCAAAGTTACAACTATTTACATTTAAACAAAAAATAAAGAAAAGAGATATGAATGATCTATATCTAAGCGAGAAAAAGAATTTCTAGACAAGTAATAGAATAATTTAAATAAAAATGTAAATAATTCAATCCCAAGTGAAGGCCAGACTCAAAAAGGTTTATAAAATGTACTCAAACACAAGACTCAAAACAAGCTAACAACCTAACAAGCAAAACACACAAAAACACAAAACAATAAGATAAATCAATTAATCAATCAGTACACATGTCTATAAATCTAAAAAAATAGTAATACAAACATAATGGTTGCTCATAATGTTATGATAAATGTATCATAAATCATTCATGTATGTGTAATAGAGGCATTACATTCATGAAAGCGTAACCCCTAAGCTAGGAAATAATGACACTACAACAACAACATAAGGATAAGTGGTATAAGGTTGCCCCCAGACTATAGATAAACAATGACATAAAAAAATATAATGGAGGGGAATAGATGGAAAGAAAGGGGTAGCTAAGTTGACTCCAAATGCACTAGGGAAGTGGTCACTGCATACATAGTTCCATAGATGCAAGATCCAACATGAACTTCAATCCAAATGTATTTTTCCTAGGATATGGGATAGAAGAAAATGATGATAATAAAATGTGATTGTGTTGTAGAGGAATATGGGAATGATCTCACAAAATGGTGAGTGCATAAAAAAAAGAGTATGGTTTAGGTTGAAACCACACTAAAAGATAAGAGATGAGTAGGCACAAATGAATTAAATTGGGAGTTTTGAGTGTCTACTACATCTAAGGCTGAGAAATAAAATAAACTCATAAAATGGAAAAAGCATAAATAACTCACAAAATATTGAGAGCATAATAAAATCCAATGGTGAAATGATGGAACTTGTTCAAATGAATAATGCACACAATGGTAACTCATAAAATGGTGGGAGCATGGGATGAAGCCAAGTGGTCACTAGTGTATCAAAGTTGAGTACATAATGGTGACTTACAAAATGGTGAAGGCATACAACTAAGGCCAATAAGGATGGGGAAACTAAAGGACAAGTGGTCACTTATGAAATAGGGTTAGAGGATCCTTAAGGCAAGTAAGTGGTCAAAAAAAAGGAAGGTGTGACTGAGCTTACCAAAGATACTACATGTATCCAAGTGTTGGCTTCATAGTCCATGTGGACCTCAGGATGATGTAGCTCTCCCAGAAGTGGGAGGAAAAAGACCAAGGTGGTCTAGAAATAAACTATACAAATAAGATAACCCAACCTAAAAAATTTGATGGATTTATATCACTCATGGAAATTCTAAGCCAATTTTCATGATTTTGTGATTTTTAGGATTTTCTAGATCATTTGTAAATGTTTTTGGAAGTATCTAAGCATCTCAACTCGATTGAGAATAATGAGATACCAAATATTTTGACTCACAAAATGGTGAGAGTATGGATTAGGGGTGACTAAGCTGACCTTGATAGAAATTAAGCATTAACTATATAGTCTCAAAGGACCTCAAGTCAATGTAGTTTGAATGTATGGGAAGGTACAAAATGATGGTAAAGTGAGGCAAAGGGCAAGGTAAATGACAAGACAAGGTAAATGGCAAATGGAAAAGGTGAGGTAAAAGGTTTTGTTGTTCTTGTTGATATGGAGATGCACATCCTGAGCAACATATGATAGAATCAGAAGAGTCAATCATTTAAGTTACTAATTGACACCTCTTATTAATATATGTTCTATCAATAACTTACTACTAATTTTGATGCTAATAATGTTGTTGTGATCTTCGTTGGTCCTTGATTCTATTTACTCCAAAATTTTAGACAAGATGTCTTCATAGCCTTTATGAAGGAAAGTGATGCCAATAGGGGTAAATAATGTTAGGCACATGATAAATGGTGTGAGTTGGTAATGGAATATTGGTTAGTAATGAAATGTATAATTATTGGTTAACAAATGAAGATCCAGATTTTCAAGCACACACAATGTTGTTGATTCTAGATTTGACATAATTTTGGTTGTGGTGGGCCAAAGACTTTGCACATGCTCTCAATAGGACTATATGTTGTTTGGTTCTAAGAGTAGCTACCATCTAATTATGTTGTAGATTGGAAGATATACTTATGTTATTTTTGATAATGTCTTCATCAACTAGTGAAGAACTATTATGCTCAGCTATTGGCACCTCAAAGAGGTTTTCACCAATAAAATTATCTTGATTGTCCCATATCACCTTTAATAAGGTTTCACTAAGGAATGTTGACATTTGACTTTGATTGTCTTATAGTTATTCAAACAAGGTTTCACTAGAAAATGTTGAGTTTGGATTTTTATTTCCCCCTAGTTCATTTGAAAAGGCTTCACTAGGATATTGTACTTCTTTTGCATGCATATGGTCTTGGTCCCCTTGATATCTTGCACTTGATATGTCACCATGGATGCAGTTCAACAAATTCTGATTTTGTTGGTCCCAATTGATGCTTGTGGGATGTGGAACATTGATATACTAGTTATGTTAGTTGGTAGTAATGGAATATGGAATGGTAATGGAATGAGAAGAGGCAACATAATCCTCATAGAAGATACTAGGAGAACTTGTGTCAAAGCTAAAGTAATCATCCTTAAAGACCATGGAAGGATCATAAATGTATTCAAATTGATCTATAAGACATGTGTAACCAATGTTGTAACAACCATGAATGCATTTTGATTATGAAATTGAGTTTGACTCAAGAGAATATGAATCTAACATTGATCCTGATGTTGATTCTAATTATAATGCTAAATCTAATATTGGTTCAATAATAAAACCTGAATCTAATTTTGATTTGATCGTGGATGTTGTTACAATGATGTCTTTTTGAATGTTTAGTATTAGACAAGTAATGGCTAATGATGACACAATGGGATCTTTGAAAATAGATTCACCTAATAAGGGTTCAATATAGACTGGCTCATCTAGGTGAATCCCCTCAAATAGAGCGACTAGGTCAAGGGGTGACTCCACAGAGACCAACTTGTCAAAGTGAGACTCCTTAATGAAGGGAGAAATGTCTAGAGATAACTCTATAGAGACTGGATTTTTAAAGGAGGTGCTTCAAAAAAATTATAAGGGTTGATAGGCAACTCCACTATGATTAGCTTATCAAAGTGAGGTTCCTTGACAATAAGGAAGGGATATAAAGGTGATTCATCATAGGTTGACTCATCACAAATGGGTTTTCCAATAATAACATCAAGAATTTATTAATTATTTTAACCTTGGCACACCTTGGTTGTAAAATATCAATTTTGGACACATTTTTTTCCTCAAAAGATGGCTCTTGAAGAGGTAATAATTGCCTCTGCTACAGCTCAACAAATGTCTTGAATTTTATAAAGTGGGGAACAGTTGATACTAGATGAGTAATGGATTGTGGTTCAATACTGGGATTTTTTAAAATTAGATTACCAAAGAAGGGATCAACAAAGATTGGCTCATCAATTTAAGTTCCTTAATGATGGGTTTAATAAATACTAGTGGTGGGCCTAGGATAATAACTTTAACATGCCTAGTTGTGATTGCACAACCTTGCCGAGGTAATGAGCTACCAAAATTGAAAGGAAAGGGAGGATGACCTAGAATGATAATCCTTAGGTGTTGCTTATCTTGGTTTCTAACACAGGACAAAGGAGGAGGGCATGGAATGGTAACCCTTGGGCACTTCAGAGCTTGGTTACTAATGTAGGCCAAAAGAGGACCTATAATGATAACCCTTAGGTATTATGAAGCTTGGTTACTTACACAAATCAAAGGATGAGGTCTTATAATTCTAATCTTTGGGCACTATGAATATTGGTTACTTGCACAAGTTGAAGGATGAGGGCTTAAAATGGTAACCTTTGGGCACTGTGAAGCTTGGTTGCTAACATAGACCAAAGGAAGAGAACCTAGATTGGTAACCTTTGGGCACTATAAATCTTAATTAATAATGTAAGCCAAAGGAGGAGAACCTAGAATGGTAACCTTTGGGTATTGTGAAGCTTGATTACTAATGTAGGCCAAATGAGGAGAACCTAGAATGTTAACCCTTGGGTATTGCAAAGCTTGCTTGATAACACAGGGCAAAGGAGGAGGATGGGGTTGGAATATGAAAATTAGCATGGATTGGTTTGCTACTTAAAAATTATCCCCAAATTGGGTGATATCAGTCTATAAAAGGTGGTAGTTGTCTAGAAATGATAACCCCAAAAAGGGCAATATTGATCCAAAAAAGATGCCCCCAAAAAGGGCGGTATTGGCCTAATAAAATGGAGTGTGGTACAACATGTAATTCAAAATTAACCTGACTTGGATTAACTTGGCTTCTAACAAGTATGTGGGTTCAAAAAAGGAACCCTGATTTGACATGACGTGGATCACAAAGGTATGTGGGTTCAAAAATGAACCCTAATGCAAATAATTGATCCCAAACTAGATTTGGGTTTAAATGGACCTAATTTGAATGGTTTTGAATTAATCAACACAATGGTACTATATGGATAGCATAATGGTATCATAAAACTAACATGAGGTAAAGATTTCTTGAAAATTGGGTAGAGTAATTCCTCATATTGGAAGTGTGCAATGGATTACGTGTTTGAACATGATTTGACCAATGTAGTACCTCTTTGTTCAATAGACATGGTACACATCAAATGTTTAGTTTTTTTATGTGTTTTGGTTTCACACAAATAGTTATAAACTTAAAATATTACGTAAGTGAACAAGAATAAGAAAAACACCAAAGTGTACATCCAATCGTAGAAAATTAATAGGGTGACTTCGTACTCTTAGATTCCATCTATATACTCCTTATTGAGAGGGAACTAAGTTGTAAATATAATAAATTTATATTCACATGAAAATTAGGGTTTTTAGGCCCCCTCTTCTCTCAAGAGATCGTACAATGACCTGGAACTTTAGGTTACTCACCTTACACCAATATTACTCTTAAGTAAGTGGGGTATATCTAAAACTTATCAATTTTCATATGTTCTAAATGGTCCCATATGTGTGGTTAACACTAGGGCATAACACATCATTTGGATTCATGCTAATCAGCTTATCATGAAAATTTCTTATCCTTTTCATAACCACTACATCCATTAATTACTCAATGTAGTGCGATGTTTGATTTAACCCTACATTCTAAGGCAGTCTCTTACTAATGGAGCTTGTTTAACAGCTCAAACAAGCATCCCAATAAGTAAACCTTAATTTATATACCCCTATCATAGAGTGGGGTAAAACAACGCTGGGAGGTGAATTCCTAGGTAAACACTTCCCTATAGAACTTGTGGGGAGGCTTTGAACTCCCATCCACAAGACAAGATGAAACAATAAAAAATGTAGGACTTTAGGGTTGTTTTGGGATCACCACAAGATTTTGGAGATCACCTTAAAAACTTTACTTCCACACTTTAGACAAAGTGAAAAAAGGCAATAAGTGAAGGGGTTTTTTATCACCCAAGTTCCCTAAAGGGGAAGGGGGGAGAGCATGCATGCTAGAATTTTTAAACACATAAAAATAGTCAAAAAAGCAAAAGCTCTTAAGAGCACTTAACTAAAATTTGAGTTTATTTTAGATCACCAAAATGATATATAAAGTGACATTTAATTTTGTATTGTTGTAAAAATAACCACTCTTTAGCTAGCCAAACCTATAAATAAGTTAGGAGTTTCAATCGAGGTCTTTGGCAAGCGAAACCTACAACAAACAAGTTATATTAGGAAACAAATTAACATGATTATATATTCAATTATGAAAAATACATGAAATTTGAAGGAAAAACAACTACATAATATGAAAATTCATGATAAAACACATGGTTTTAAAAAATCAATCATCAAAAACATAGTTTAGATGACCCCAAATGAGCCTCTAAAAGTTGGTCACATTACAACCTAGCAATCTCACTGATATATACAATGAATTTTCCATTTTTTTGTGATTCTACCATTTTACAAAGCAACCTTGTCATTTCATAGGGCACTCTCACTATTTTTCATAACAACTTCATTGTTTAGTAGAGAAGGTCCAACTGGTGTGAATTCACCATTTTGATCATAATATCATTATTTGTCATAGAGATTCTATCATTATCATCACAAAATTGATAGTTTATTGAACATATGTTATCACCTACTAATTTCTATTTTATAAAAAATATATACAACATGAAGAAAAAATAATCACATAATATGGAAATTTAGGAGGCATATGGTTTTTTTTTTAAAACATAAAAAATGGAGCTTGGATGACCCCAAATGAGCCTTTGTATGTTGGTAAATTTATGACCTAATAATATCACTAATATGTAGGGAGAATTCACCTTTCCACAGAGCATTCCCGCTGATGTTCAGGTTGATTTCACTATTTTATAGGTTGAATCCATTATTTTGTAATCCAAGTAGTTATTCTCCCATTGGACATGTTAAAATGTAGAGTAATATTATGAGATAGGTTAGATCATGAATTAGTCAAGAAAATATCTAAAATTAAGCACAAATAAACTAACTTCTCAATTCTACTCCCTCAAAGGGTGTTGCTAATGAATTAAAATGACTGGTTATGAAAGTATGATAATGTTATACCTTCCAAACAGCTATTCTCCCTCACAAGCAGCAAAGAAATGTGGTTTTCCCTAGATGAGGTGCTTCAAGTCTTTGTAAATTAATTATGGCATTAGCCTCCATCATCTCCTAGTTCACCAAAGGCTTAGGCTCATTGATTTGGTCTGATTGGGTAAAATAAATGAAGCTTCTCTATAGATAATTCTGCATAGTAAGTTTACACAACTAAATATTTTTGAAAATAATTTTGCATAATAATTTTACACAAGAAGCGATTATGGATCAATGGGTGAGGCCTTGTATTTAAAACCTCTAAAACTAACTCTATCCCAAGTGTAGTTAGGTTAGATTTAACTGTGGTTGAGTTCAAACTAATATTGAGTTGAATTAGGCTAACTATGAGGGCCATGTGAGAGACATAAGTCAAAATGATTATGTCTTCCACCCAATGAAAATATTTTACAACTGGCTTGACAACTCATAAAACCAATGATGAATAAGCTTGATATTTTTTTATTTTTGAATTATGAATTTACAATAAATAGATATTCAAACTTTCATAGAATTTCCACTTAATTTACTTAAGTGAGTTTGATCTATTTTTTTCAATTCTTTGGAAATCTATTGCATGTTTAATGATCTTAGTTGAAAATGTCATTTTATTGAGTCATAATTTAAATGGATTATAATTAGAAAGTTTCATTTGTGTACAAGGTAATACCCTAGTTAGGATATTATGGATGTGAAATAACACATGCACATGACATGTGTTATCGCATTAGAAAAATTAAGTGGTCCAAGATGTCATTTTATTTGGTCTTACTTTGACTCAAAATGATTTTAATAATATATAATAATCAAATAAAATGTATTTCCCCATTTAGGGATACATTAGCACAAATCGGCACCTATACATGACAAGTTCGAATGATTTAGTGTTTTTTAGTGATTTTAGCCCACATTGTGCATTATCATAGAATATCATTTGGATTTGAAATTTTAACATAATAATGATAATAATTGGATGTCTACAACCTTTTCATATTATTTAGACTTGTGTCAAGGTTCCATCTTATGTTGACTATGTCTAAGATTCTACACCAAGTCTTAGTTTGACCTTTATTGTCTAAAATCACACATAAAGGGATGACTTATGACGTTGTAGTCCATGATCAGCCATGTGTTCATTGAAGCATGCTAGAGACCTAAAAAATATGGCAAAAATTAGGGGGATTGGAGCTAATATGAGGTAACAATGGTAACTTTATTTGGAAGCTTTAGCATCTTTTAATTTTTTTTAGCAAATATTAAGGTAAATTCTTCAATTGTTATTGCATTTGATATCATGTGTGTATTGCCTTAGAGGGATATTAAAACCATGTGATCAATTTCAATAGGTCCTTAGGATATCATTCAGCCACCAAAGTCACCATTAAGGGTAAAATGTCCCCAAAAGTCTCATACCCATTGCAAATTCATTATAGGGTCATCTTATATGTAAAAAGGGTCCTTTTTAGGGGTCAAACATCCTTCATTCACCATAAAAATTACCCACACACTTGAAAAGGGACTTTTTAGCTTCCTTCAATCTATACTCTCTAGTTTAAAAGTGTATTTGACTTCTCATTCCCCTCCTTTTGGTCTCCAATGGATTTTCAAGATCTCAATGATAAAAAATACAAAGAAAAGATGTTTTATAGGTACTCTTAGGACATGTACGGATAGGTACGATCAAGCCAAGGTCAAAAAAGGACAAATATCTCATGAATGATTCCTTTTAAGTATAATAGAGGAGAATCCATGTTCACAAAGCCAAAATAAAGGTAGAGAATATAGTATACCCTTTATCAGGCTCTTAGAAAGCTCACAAGGGCCACTTTTAGGTGAATGGTATGATCTATACAAGATGAGTCAAATCCCAAACTCTTGTTCAAAGTTAGGGTCCCTAGTGGTCTTTAAATTAGTGGCATTAGTGTTTAAATCAAATCCATAAGATTTATGAACAATCATTAAGACCCCGAGGTGATCTTAAACCCTTTATAAACCCCACAAACTTAATTACAAACAATTTTGAGAAAATTTAAAGCTCATTGTAACAACTTGATCATGGGTGAAGATATCCAAGGATATGATGAGTCTCCTTAGCTTCTCTAATCATGCTCTCATATCTCCTACAAGTATAGATCAACATCAAATCTTCCGTGTTTGGTAGGTTACATGTTTATATGTTATAATCTCTATGTTTCATGAATAAATAGAGCTCAAAGATGATCAGTGGAGAGTTTATATGCTACCATAGTTCCCCTCATGTATTCCACATGGTCACCAAAGGGTCATATTATATCTCCTTCAAGTTTCCTCAACACCCACCATATAAAGGAAAGAGAAAAACTCTAAGCATAACACAGCTTGTTGTCATGACAACCAATCTTAAAGTTGTAATTCTATGGATGGTGCCTTCTTTAGGTTATAGGGGTGATTCAAGAACATGGATGAGTTCTTATGAAACCAAGCACCCACTTATCTACCTGAATAAATCACCTTGAACACTTGTTTCTTCTCTTCAACTGATGATGACCACCTTTGTCTTCACTCTTCACCTCCCATCTCTCTCAAGCTGCCTCTAAGGCTAACTTACTCAAACTACCTTTGCTAGGCACATTAGGTCCAATGACCTATGTGTCCTCCTAAATCATCTTGATCATAAAATTATGACTGATCCTCTTCACTCTCTCTTTTTCCTCAATGACCTATACCTTCTCTTTCAAAGGTTCTCTCCTTCACTTGAATCCATACTTGCACAACTAGCATAATTCATCTAATTAGACCTTGTACTTATGACACTTTCTTTATTTAACCCATATTCATCAGCTAAGATGATTTACATATTTGAACCACACTTAACATATATCCATACATATGTTACATGTGATAACCACACTCTTCATAAGTTAGTCATTACCTCAATAGCCCCAAACCACCATTAGGTCTTATTGAGACCTAAAATAATTAGGACTTCATACTCACACGTTGCATGTGAAACTACTTGGACCACCTTCACCCTTTACCAATGATTTATACACATAAAATATATCTCCAATATCCCCTTTATTATTCCCTCATGGTTCTATGCAACTTGGAACACTAACTCAACACTTGAACCTACCAGTTAGGTCTCCTTGCTCTTTAAGTCTTTATATACAAAAAACATAGTCTTAAAATTTTGAAGCAAACACTCAAGTATTTCACATTAAATATGATTATATCACATGGGTGAACCCTTAAGGACCTCTTAAAAACTTCCATGTGCCTTATACACTCCAAAATAGGCTCTAAACACTCAATTCAACTCTCTCAGAATGACTATTTAGACTGGTCACACACAGTCAAAATTTAATGATACTATTTTGACTCACCATATATGATAAAGGGAAAAATATGAAAACCAATTCATTTTTATAAGCCTTATAAACTTATATCACATCTCCATACTCATTTTCTTCTTCAATTCTACTCAGAACACCTTCAACTCACTTTTATAAAGTGGTTATTCAATCTACCAGTGCATTCAACAAACACAATAAACTTATAATCCTTTGTTCACACAAAATATTGATTGGTAAAACCTCAAAAATACATAAATAAATTATTAATGGAGTATACAACACTCTCCAATAGTTTTTCATCTTGAAACATCAAGACACTATCAATAATAACTCAATTATCCTTCTCGGGTCACATGTAAAACATGGTCAAACACACAATCAACTTTGAAGCTCAATATATTTGATCTTATGAATATTAAAATATTATAAATAATTATATGGACGTTATTTATTCCTCTATAACTTTTATTTTTACATCACCATGAAATTCAACTTGGATCAAAAGACATAGCTAAAAAACTACAGACTGGTTTTCCCTCATTAATTTGAATATTCAAATTCTAATGGTCAATATTCAAATATTAAACATCAAAAACTTTGACCTCCCTAACAAGATTTGAAAAAATGTGATCTGTTGATCTCCTTTCAATATTCCTATATTTAACTCTTTAACACTCATCGATCTTTGACATAGGCATCTGTGATCGTGCCACTTGGTAGCTCTACATGTCTCCTGTGCACCCTATACCATTCTGTCAATGCATTTATACCACTTAAAAAAAATTCATGTAATATCAAATATTTGACTTAACACACTCCATTTAACACTAACTACATGATCATATTCTCATCATTGATCTCTATCTGATAGGCTTCACACTCACTATAGATCTACTACTCAAACTTTGTGATTATGACACATGTCACTAGCACGTGTAATCTTGACTATTTGAATTTGAACCACACTTTTGTATCCTTATCCAGTCATAGTAATTTATCTTCATTAGATCTATGATCTGATCAAATTCTCACCATTAGATATCCTCTTTAAAATTTAGCTAAGTATAGAATCTTAGTGAACTCTGTCTAAGAGGCCAACTTTGCACCTTAATAAATTTTGCTACACTCAAATTCATGATATGCAATTTGAACCATAGGATCACCTTTCATAGTGGAATCCATCCATGTACCAAAATACTTATGAAACCTTAACATGCATGAAATATGACATCATGAATATACTTAACTTTATCTACCAAGATGACTACTTGAACCTAGACACTCAATTGATTTCTCTAATGAATTCCTTTCACTTTCAAAAGTACTCCAAGTAATAATAACACCCCATATGGTCTTTTAAACATGTCCATATCATAAATATCATCCACCATCTTCTTAACTAATCTAAACACTCTCCAAACCATCAATATGTTCACTTTGTCATTAATGCACTAGTACAACATGCTCTCCTTGACATCAATGACAACCAAACATCAATGACTATGCTAAAAAAGCTCCCCCTTTGTCATTGATGGAAAAAAATCCTCAGAATGACTTATTTTGAATAATGACTTCATTTTAAATCCTTCATTTTGATCTTTCTCCCCCTTTGACATTAATTACAAAGGGTCTCTTCCTCAACATTCCAATAAACATTCCTCAACATCATGTATATATTTAAATACTATTTAATATGCTCAGGATACATACATATTTTTAATCATATGAATCAATTTCTCCCCCTCTTACATGCACCAAATATGAACTTGGACTTATCTAATCCTTGGACATGATAAACTACTCACAGAGGTTAGAAATCTCCCCCTAACATCAAGTTCCATCTCAAGTCATATGTTCTTTGGCATACCCAACCTGAACATGGGATTTTTTTATCCTTGGACGTATCTACTTACAAAACTCACAAGCTCCCTTTGCTCATGCATGAAGATTTAATATCTTGTCAAAACTTATGACTTGGTTTGATCAAGTCATCATATCAATCTTATTAAATTCACAACTATAGTAGACTTCTTCATATCTACACCATGACTGGAACATCTCACATATGCTCACCATCACATCATGTACATCTATTCAAGCCTTTAAAACTATCTGAGCTAGCTCCCCCTAACTCCAAGTTTCTCCTAGATCATGCCGTCTTCACTAAATCCTCTCAGTAAACTAGATCTTTATATGAAATAGAATATTTTGATAACTCACCATCCTTGATCAGACACTTGGAAACCTCCATTCTCTGTGTGTAGATCTTAATTCTTCACAATTTTACCAACTAGACTATGCTTTAGATTTGATAAAAAAATATGACTTTAATATCACTATTCTAGAAATATCTTATCATGTCCTTCCATAGTAAACCAACCCATCTTCTTATGACTTTTCTTGTCATGTAACATCAACCAAAGCTCAAATAACATCCACCATGATTCCTCTTATTGTCAAATGTCTCCTTGAATCCTAGATAGAGACACCCTGACCCATAATGTCCTAGAACAAATTGAAACTGGGAGTTGCCCACAAATATTCATATTACTTCTCCTCCTTGATCATTTGATATGGATAGTTCTTCATCTTCTAGGCTTAAGAGAAGCAACATGCTCATCTTCTACAATATTCTCCTTTTCTTTTAAGAATGAATTTACAATACATGGAGAAAATAAAAATTCATGACATACCTTTCATCTGAAGAAAGAACCTCATCATTAGGCATTGACAACTAATTTTCATTACATGAAACTTGCTCAACAATAATAGGATGTTCTCTTGGATCCATACATACCTCAGAACTAGCCTCAATTAGCACTTTGGTCTTTTCCTTGAGATTGACTTGAACTAACTTTTTATTCTCCTATTCTATCTAGATAGATGACACATTCTCTTAGCATTCTTGAACCTTCTTTATATCTGATTCTTCTTTTGCTTTAATAGGTAGTCCACCTTGATCTTTCAACTCAACTAAATTAGTTTTCTTGGTTTTAGGTTTTCATACTAAGGATTGACCTTTATTGAGCATGTTAGGAGTCCATGTACCTTCTTATGAATTGAGAGCTTGCTTTCACAATATTTTTAATATGACCAACTTGATGACAACTAAAACAAATAACATCATTCATACTTTCTACTTGATGAATATTATGAATCTTAGCAAACATACCATCTTGTCTCTTAGGCTTATTATGCTCAATCTCAAATGTCATAGGTATCCATACCTGGGTTAGTATTTTCCCATGCATTCTGGGGTAGTATCTAGTAATATATCCCATGTCATGAAAATTATAGCAGACTACATTATCCATACCTCTAGCTGACCAGTTGTTCTTCCTTCTATAGTTTCTTGCCTTATGACTAAACCTGTGACAAACATAACAATGACCATTAAAAAATATTTCATACCTCATGGCATTTGGTTTCCTGATAGGTCTTTTGATGTTTTACTTGGTGCTTTCATCCTTTTTATCTTGAGATAACCTCTCTTGCCCTTTCTTAGCCTTGTTTACCTTGATAATAAATTTTTCATTCTCATCCTTCAATGAATCTAGCTTGGTTTTCAATTGTATTCTCTCATCCTTTTTAGAACTCATACTTCAACTTGTAGCCTCTAACTAAATTCTGAGAACTTGGATAGTCTCCTTATCCCTCTTAGCTTCTTTAGCCATGTCATCCTTTAATATACATGATTGTTCTTCAATAATATTTATAAAATCAAGATTGGATTTAAACTCATTATACTCACCTTAATTTGAATGAGATTTTTAAATTCTTTCTCTTTTGAACTTAGATTGGTCTTTGTAATCCTTAACTGATCCTTAAGATCTATAATGGTCATGTTATCTTCTTTGATTGTTTCACATATTCCTCAACCTTGATATGAAAAAGACTTAACTTTTCTCTTTTTTCCATGAATGCCTTGGATTTTTCTTGAAGAGCATTGACCAATGACCTTAATTCCAAATTTTCTTTCCACAACTACTTATCCATCTTTGTACCTTGGATCATCTTCAAGTGGTTAAACTTGCAAAGGTCCTGCTCTGATACCAATTATTAGAGATACAATAATTGATAATGGAGGGGTGAATCAATGATGCTAGATATTTAATATAATTCCAAACCCTTTAAACATTTAGAATACATCAACTTGATCAAGCAACATAAACATGAAAGCACATACACCTAAATCATACATAAGATCATACATCACATGAACACATCATATATGTGGGAAACCCTCATGGGGTATAATACCCATTAAACCCTAAAATATGGACTATAGTCCTATAAAAAAATATCCAACATTTATACCAAAACCCATTGATTAAGGAACGCCCATCCCTTAGTTTAGTGAGACACCAATCCCACAAGGAGCTATTGCCCCTATCTAGTTGAACACCTATAACAAATAGATATTTAGCAAGTTTAACCTTGTAAGGTGGAAACAACCCCCTAAGAAACCAAGCACCCACTTAGATACCTAAATAGATCACCTTGAACACATGTTGTTTCTCTTCAATTGATGATTACCACCTTTGTTTTCACTCTTCACTTCTAATATCTCTCAAGCTACCTATAGGTCTAACTTGCTCAAATTTCCTTTTTTAGGCTCATTAGGTCCAATGACATGTGTCTCCTCCTACATCAACTTGATTAGACTAAGAATGAATAATCCTCTTCACTCTTATTGGTCCTCATTGACCTATACCTTCTCTTTTGAAGGTTCTCTCCTTTGCTTGAATCCACACTTGCACAACTAACACAATTAATCAAATTAGACCTTATACTTATACCACTTTCTTCTTTTAAGCAATCTTGCTCAACCAAGATGATTTAAATATTTGAACCAAACTTAAAATATTTCCATAAAAATTTTAAATTTGATAACCACACTCTTCATAGCTCAGTCATTACCTCAATATACCCAAACCACCAGTAGGTCTTGGTGAGACCTAAAACAATTAGGCCTTCATACTCATACGTTACATGTGAGACTATTTAGAACAAATTCACCCTTTAAAAATGATATAAAAAAATCCAATCTATCTCTAATATACTCTAACTACTCCTTCATTGGTCCATGCCACTTGGAACACCAACTCAACACTTGAACCTACCAATTAGGTCCCCTTGCTCTTTAGATCTTCATATATAGAAAACACAGTCTCAAACTTTTAAAGTAAAAACTAAAGTATTTAACATTTACATAAGATTATATTACATGGATGAACCCTTAAGGACCTATAAAATAATTCCATGTTCCTTATATACTCCAACATAGGCTCTAATCACTCAATTCAACTCTCTCAGAATGACTATTTAGACTGGTCACACATAGTTAAAATATAGTTATACTATTTTCAGTCTCCATATCTGATCAAAGGAAAACTATGACAAATAATGCCTTATTATAAGCCTTAGATACTTATATAACATCTTGATACTCATTTTCTTCTTCAATTCTACTCAGAACACCTTTAAATCACTTTTGCAAAGTGGTTACTCAATCTGCTAGTGCATTTAAAAACATAGTCAACTTCTAAGCCTTTTTGCACACTAAATATGGATTTGTCAAACCTCCAAAATCCATACATATATTCTTCATGGAGTCTAAAACACTCTCCAATAGTTATTTCATCATGAAAAATCAAGACAGTATAAAAAAAACTTAATTATCCTTCTCAGGTCACATGCAAAACATGGTCAAACATAGTCAAATTTGAATCTCAATATCTTTAACTATACAAACATTCAAATATTATAACTCACTTTTATAGATGCATCTTTAAGTACTCTAAAAATTTGATTTTTACATCACATGAAATTAGTCCTAGATCAAAAGACATAGATTAAAAACTACAGACTAGTTTTCTGTCATTAATTTGCATATTCAAATTCCAAAAGTCATTCAAATATTTAACATTGGACACTTTGACCTCATCCCATGTTCCCTAACTAATTTTAAAAAATTTAATCTATTGATCTCCTCATGATCTTCCTAGATTTAATTATTTAATGTTCACCATCGATGTTTGACACAAGCATCTATGATCATGCCACTTGGCATCTCTACGTGCCTTCTACGTACCCTATACTATTTAGCCAATGCACTTTTGCCAATTATCAGTTCTACATGAAATATTGACTATTTGACTTAACATGCACATTGATATCTAAATTCATGATCATATGTTGACCTTTGTTCTCTATTTGATAGGTTTCCACATATCTAACAGTGAGAAATTAATCTGACTAGATAAGGATCCAATAGCATGGTTCAAAGTCAAATAGTCAAGATTGCATGCACTACTGACTCGTAGTTATACTGCTCAAACTCCATGATTATGACACATGTCACTAGTGCATGCAATCTTAAATATTTGACCTTGAACCATTCTATTGGATCCTTATCCAGTCAGATTAATTTCTCACCGTTAGATATGCGATCTGATTAAATGCTCACCATTATATCTCCTCTTGCAAATTTGGCTAAGTAATTAAACATAGTGAACTCTGTATGAGAGGTTAACTTTACACCTTAATAATTTTTGTTACACTCAACCTCGTGACCTAAAGTTTGAACCAGGGGAATCCATCCATGTACCAAAATACTTCTAAAAACTTCACACATGTGAAATATTGTTGGAATAATGCATATTTAAGCTTACCTAGGGTTAATAGGGTAAGTTATTTATTACCAAGGGTAAAATTTATTTATCTCGGTTAATTTATTTTATTGTTGAGAATTTCTCAATAATATATTTGTTCATAGTATGAGAAAACAAATAGTTTGTTTTCTCTATTTTGTAATCATTACAAAGAGTTTGTTAACATGAAACAAACTATTTGTATTATAAATACTTTGCATTATATGAGAAATCAATGAGAGATTATTGATAATATACAGAGAAATTTGTGGATTATCACCTATTTTTTAGGTGTGACAAATTTATTTATTCTCTAGAAATATTTGCAGGTTATTTGTTGTGGGTTCTCTCTCTTGGATTGATCCTGTGGATCCCGTGTATCTCCTGCTCATTCTTTCATGGTAAATGGGTCTATAGGACAAAATATGCTGCAGATGGATTAGTAGATAAGTACAAAGCTAGATTAGTAGCTAAGGGTTTTTCACAGGTTGAAGGGGTTGATTACTCTGAGACCTTTGCCCCTGTAGCTAAGATGGATTCTATTTGGCTTGTACTCTCTCTTTCTACTTCACATTCTTGGTCTATTTTTCAGATGGATGTGAAGAGTGCTTTCTTACATGGTGATCTCCATGAGGAGATCTATATGGAGCAACCTCCAGGATTTGTGCAGGACTCATCCTTGGTTTGTAGACTCTGTCGTTCTCTTTATGGCCTCAAACAAGCTCCTAGAGCTTGGTACGAGAAGATGGATAGTTTTCTTTTGAGTTCTGGTTTTATTCATTATGAGTCAGATCACAATGTATACATCCTGAAGCAAGGTGAGGAGCTTGTCATTTTGGTTTTGTATGTTGATGATCTCATCCTCACTGGCAGTTCAGATTCCTTGATACATGACATCAAGGACAAGTTGGCAGATAGGTTTGATATGACAGATCTAGGACTTCTACATTATTTTCTTGGTCTTCAAGTTTTTCAATCTTCTAAGGGCATTTCTATTACACAGCAGAAGTATGCGACAGATCTTCTTCATCGATTTGGCATGGTTGATTGTAAGCCTGCACCCACTCCATATCAGTCAGGTATTGTGTTGTCTGCCACTTGTATGACTCCTCTTGTTGATTCCACTTTGTATCAGCAACTTGTAGGTAGTCTTTTATACCTGACTCATACCCATCCCGACATCACATTTGCTATGAACCTTGTCTCTCGATTCTCACATGAGCCTCATGAGAGTCATTGGCAAGCAGCCAAGCATATTTTGTGCTACATTCGGGGCACCACTCACTTTGGTATACATTACACACCATAGAGTTCTACACAGCTTGTTGGATACATTGAATCTGATTGGGCTGGTGATGTTGACACTCGCAATTCCACTTGTGGATTTGCTTTCACACTTGGTTCAGGTCTAGTTGCTTGGGCATGCAAAAAGTAGACTGCTATTGCATTATCCTCTACTGAGGCTGAGTATCAAGGTGCTGTCAAAGCTAGTCAGGAGATACTTTGGCTTCGACAGTTGCTTGGAGAGTTTGGCTTCACATAGTAGGGTCCTACTACTCTTTGGTGTGATAACCAAAGTGCGATTGCTATTTCACGCAATCCTGTTGAGCATCAGTGGACAAAACACATTGAGATTCACATGCACTTCATTCGACATCTTATTCAAGATGGAGTTATTTCTTTGGAGTTTGTGCCTACAACTAAGCAGATTGTAGACATCTTCACTAAACCTTTGGCTTCTCCTCATTATCTTCAATTGCGAGCAATGCTTGGGGTGAAGGAAGTTGTCCTTGGGGGGGATTTCCCATGAAGTCCTTCCTTCCTTTATTTTTCATATATTTTGATTGGTTTGTACATGGGTACCTTATCAGGCCTAATAGCTGGGACCCATCCTTGTTTGTCATTCTCCCTATGTTTCGCTTAAGGGAGGGTGTTGGAATAATGCATATTTAAGCTTACCAAGGGTTAATAGGGTAAGTTATTTATTACCGAGGGTAAAATTTATTTACCTCGGTTAATTTATTTTATTTTTGAGAATTTCTCAACAATATATTTGTTCATAGTATGAGAAAACAAATAGTTTGTTTTCTCTATTTTGTAATCATTACAAATAGTTTGTTAACATGAAACAAACTATTTGTATTATAAATACTTTGCATTATATGAGAAATCAATGAGAGATTATTGAGAATATATAGAGAAATTTGTGGATTATCACCTATCTTTTAGGTGTGACAAATTTATTTATTCTCTATAAATATTTGCAGGTTATTTGTTGTGGGTTCTCTCTCCTGGATTGATCCTGTGGATCCCGTGTATCTCCTGCTCATTCTTTCAAATATGACATCATCAATATGTTTTCTCATATTTATCTATCAAGATGACTACTTGAACCTAGACACTCAATTAATTGCTCTAATTAATTATTTTCACTTATAAAATCACTCCAAGTACTCATAACACCCCATATGGTCTCTAAAACATTTCCATATCATTAATATCATCCACCATCTACTTTAAAAACCATCAATTTGATCACTTTATCATTAATGCACTAATTTAACATGCTCTCCTTGACATCAATGACAACCAAACATCAATGGATATGCTCAATAGATTCATGGAATTAAATATCCAATCTAGGGCCTATGCTTTATGAACCATCATCAAGATGGTAGACCACTCCCAACCCTCCAAAACCCTCATAGAGAATATGATGGCCAAAAAACTATTGCTAATGGATCCAATGGCCCTAAAACACCTTAAGAACATCAAAAGGACACCTACAAGTCCTATGTGCCCCTTATGGACTAGGAATAATGGCATGTGTGGGGTAAAATATGTAAGAAAGAGGCTTGTAATATCTGATTTGGGACTATTTTCATGATTCTTAAGCATGTTTGAGCTCTTGAGTGAGTTGAAAGGCTTCAAGATATGAACCTTAGACCTATGTAGAGATGAAATGGTCTCTAATAAATCATTCTTGAATCCCTATAGTGGAAAAATCAAGCCTAATGAGCAAAATTGAATTCAAATGGAGAGGTAACCCTCATTTGCATTGAGAATAGAGTGTTGTAGGTCTACTCACATGGTGAAAAGGCTCTCTAGGAAGAAGCATCCTTGTATTCACCTCTCTAAGTCATTATCAATCTCAACACTTACTTGAAAATGTCTAAGTCTCAGGTCTCTTGCTCACTAAGGTGACAAATGCATTTTATGGGTTGTAAAAGGCATGAACAGTGGTAGTTAGGTAAGTAATAGCCATGTTTAAGGGCCTAAACATGTAACTACTTTCCCAAAATAAGTGCATGATCTCTTAATGCATATTAAGGAGTAATGGACCAATTTTAAGGAGCATTGTGCCTTTATGGAGTCAACTTTGACCATAAATAGATCATCTACAACACTTCTACACCTAAAAATCTCATTAAAGACCACAATTATACTAAGAACATGCATGGGATAAGGAGTGTGGGCTATTTTATACCCCTCATTCATTTTTGTAACTATTTTTGGATGGGTAATGGTCATTATGGCCTCTCCACTCCATCTTTATACCATATGCTCCCTCCCTCTCTCATTTTCTATAAATTAGGCTTGGAAAGCTATTATACACATCCCTCTACTAGGTATGAAAAAACTTTGCTCATTTGTATCTTGAAGCCTTTAAGATAATACAAGGATTAATTTAGCCTTATCCATACTATTTTTTAGTGTGTTCAATAATTTTTCGATTTGCATTAGTGGTTGAATTCCTTCTCCCTTTGTAGGCCCTTGTCTCTCACCTCAATGATAGTGGATTGGTATTATGCAGGTCACATGGTGTGTGAAGGTGCTCATACTTATGATTTTAGTGTAAAATGATTGGTAGTGTCTTCTATCAGACATTTAATTAATCACCCTCAAGTTATAAGCATTTATCATGGCCTCTATGTGAAATACTGATGTGTAAGAGTCCTTTTAGAGAGAGTGTGTTAGTCATTAGCCCTTATTCTATCCATAAGTGTTGTTAAAAAATCAATTACAGGAGATTGAATACATTGGTGTATCATCTTCTATAGTTTAGAGTTTGTTTTCAAGTCCTTTCTATCCCTTTTCCTTGGAAAGATAAGTAGGCTTAGTGATTTGAGCATAGATGATGCATGACGGGAGCTAGCCCCAAATATAGAGACTCACCTCATTTATTAGGCTACCCAAACCTAGAGGTGAGTCAATTGTATCAGTTGGATGAGGTAGGTTTTAAAGTCCTACATCAAGGGTAAAATCTAGATTGATAATAGGTAGAGAATTTAAGATTTTAATATCATGCTTATAATATGCCCTAGGAATACCAATTTATCAGTGGTTAATAGAATGTCGAGTAGGGGTACCCAATCGATCTGAACATATGAAATACTTTGGAATATATATAATCTATTCAATAATGTCATTTCAATAACAATTCTAAATCTTAACTAAATAATATAGTTAGTGGGAATTAATCTTTTTGGATTCAATCTTCACCCTTTTGACAACCACTATTTTAGTTTTTCATCCATTGTATTATGCTCAAGCCACACATATGATGAGACATGATTGTATGTAATTTTCAAAAGGGAGAGCCTAAGATACCATTCAAATGCTCTCTCTGAGATATTGGTAGAGGCAGTTTGAACTTTTCTCACATGAATAATGTCACCCATAGTGGTCCCATTGATGAATAAAAAATTTAAGAGGTCATGACATTACCTCTAACTTGGTTACAGCCTAGTTGAGGGGATGTTCCTTGATGGGAAAAAAGTCATCTATGTATTGTTTGGATTTAAGGGAGAGTTTATCCCACCTAGAATAGGCCTAAACTGACTTGACCTCTTCCTAGAGTTCTGAGTAGTATGGGAATTTAAAATTTAAAGCACTCCTTTCAAACTTTTTATCCTTATATTATGTTGATCCTACAAATTAAAATGTGCATGGGATTAAGATACTACCTTGTTTTGGTGTTGAGGCCATTGATAAAGAGTAGTTGTTTAAATTTATTCAAAGTTAGAGATTGGTTCATTTAGCACTTTATAAATGAAGAAATCTAGGGCTCACTACATGCTTAAGAAACTCGAAAACAAAAATGCTTAATGATAAGAGCAATAACAATGTGAATTCAATGTTTAGATATTTTATATATATCATTTGTAATATTTTGTATTGATTAAATTCATGTGATTTGAATTTTGATAATGAATTCTCACTTTTAATTCCTATTTTGATTTGAATACACCAGTCAACTTTGGCAGATGACCCTTGTTTGCCAAATGGCAATCTCTTGTTACTTATTCACATCCAGTCATCACTTTGAGATATTTGTCAACCATTCATTAATTTTCTTCTTTGCCATGATGTTGTATCTTTATTCTTATGCTTTGGATTTTTCCCCCGAATAGTGCCATATGCCATGTTATGGTTAACTCGGCCATTTGGATTTTTTTTTTGTGTTTAGGAGGTCCTGTAGTGATGGGTTAACATGATTAATCCATGTGGCATGATCTTGGGAAGCTCAAAGACTTGTAAAATATTAACATTAGGTAGGTAACCAATAGATCCTTTAACTTAATGATAATGAAAATTAATGTAAATATGCCATATGGTATCCAATCGAGGCCCTAGAAGTTTAGAAGCTTAGGACATTATCCTGTAGACCAAAGAACCATTTATCCTTCTCATGGTGGTTTATTTAAAATATTGAGACATGTGGAGTGATCCCATAAGCTTAGAGACTTGGGAACTCAGAAGATCAAAAAATTAAGAAACACAAAACTTATTAATTTTATAGATTTCTTGAGTAAAGTCCCATAGTTTTGGTTTAGCATGGATATGCCACATGGCATGTTTGTGGAGCTTGGGAGACTCGTAAGACTTTAAAAGACTTAATATTTTATAAACATCCAAAATTCAAAATGATCTGAGAGTGACATGTGTCATAACTACATGAGATCTTTTTTATCAGTCTAATTTAGAGAAAATTGATGGTCTTCAGCTATTAATCCTATGATCAACATGCACATACTAGCTCAAGGAAAATTAGACTGGTTAGTTTATAGATCATATTAAAGTAAAAAAAGTGATAGATAATCCAAGGTTTGACATGACTTAAGATATGAGTTTAAGATTACATTTTTATGACTTTTACTTGGGTAATGTTGAATTTTTCATAAATAACCCTTATGATAATTATGTGATAGGGAAGAATGGTCAATAGCCAGATCTATGGGAGAACCAATCCAAGAGGCATGTATACATCAAGTGCTAATCAATGAAATGACCCAATGGATATGAGATGGAACCTAGGGCCCCTCTCAATACCCATTAAACTCAACTCAACTCTACTCTATATGGCTTAGGGCTTATTGCCTTAATCATAGATCTTTAGGCTCATAGTTTATTAGGTATGGTTTTTTTTTTTACAATGGGTTTCTATTTTTAAAATTAAAAAAATGGGTTGCATGTGTTGGGACTCAACAATTCAATCATGCTATTAAAATACATCAAAACAAACTTGCATAATGAGTTTCACAAAGTGATTGCTATATATGTTCATTCAATACTCTTAAATAGAGTAAATCTAAATCGCTAATAAGCTATTTAAAAAAAAAACCCACTCAAAAGCATCATATAATCAAGGAATAATGTCTAAAAACATAAAAATAGAGCTAATTTACACTAATATTCATGGATGTTATGTGGTGAAAGAAAAATAAAATAAGCCTGCTCTAGATTGATGTTCATGGATTTTATGTTTTTGAAATAGAATAATACATGCAAAGAAAAAATCAAAACAACAATGGAAAATTGCATACCAAAATAGAACTAGAATATATTATACAATATAACACAAATTTACATTTCTTGAGTTTGTCCAACCACAAAAATAAATTCTAAAATTTTCATCTAGAAACGAAGCTTTTAACTCTTACCAAAGAAGTTATACATGTCATCTCATGAATAACATGAGGTGAAATAATTTCTAACAAATCCATTAGTCTTTTTGCAAAGAGTTAAACTATTTTTGAAGATATAGTTGATAATATATTAAATAATTCCACTATA
The DNA here is from genome assembly GCA_037957365.1 of Torreya grandis. Taxonomy (NCBI): domain Eukaryota; kingdom Viridiplantae; phylum Streptophyta; class Pinopsida; order Cupressales; family Taxaceae; genus Torreya; species Torreya grandis. The sequence goes on from JARHVA010004109.1 coordinate 1,598,640, forward strand.
ATCATTGACAAGTTATTTTAAATAACACTCTAATACAAAACTAGAAGAGATTTCACAAAAATTCATCATGGCTAACTATTCACAGATTTAAGACCAATCTACTTGTGCTTAATCTCTGCATCAGGCCATTTGTCATCTACATCTTCATTAGATTGAAATAGAAAAATGATGAATATGATTACTAATATAAAGACTTAAGCACCAATAAGAGTTAGTTATAATAATTACCAATTCTTGCATGGTCAAATTCACTTTATTCCAGCTTTTGGGATGTTGCCCAGTGCCAAATCATGCCATGTGGCACAATCTTGGGGATTCATGATACTCTGTAATTTGGTTGGCCTACACTAGGCCTCTAAATTCCATCATTTAAATATCCTACCTCATTACCCCAAGTCTCCAAGATCATGCCATATGACACAATCTCATATGCACAAAGGATTGACAAGACAAATCAGAGACATCAAACCACTAAGACCTTGAGGCCCTGAGAACATACCATATGGAATAATCATAGATGTTTAAGGTCATGATAGTTTTCCTCCCCTACATATGCTTCTCAACCTTACAACCATCTAAAATTGTGTCACATGGTACAATACAAGGCATCAAAATCCTTTAAGATACATACTTAACACAACTTATGGCGTATGGTCGAGTTATTAAAATCCTAACACATGGCCTGATCTTGGGTGTTGAGAGTATCAACAAGCCAAATCAAAGTCATCAAATCATTAGATTACTAACTCAAGATACTATATATTTTGGTTAGCCTATATTGGGTCCTTTATCCTCTAGCATTTTAAGATTTTACCACGAGGTAGGATCTTGAAATGGCTCAGGCCAGAGACCCAACGTAGGCTATCCAAACTACCCAATGCTCTGAGCCCCCAAGAACATGATATGTGGAATAATTTCAAGTTCTTGAAGTATTGATAGGATAAATCATAAATTGCAAACCATCGAGACCTAGAGGCCCCAACAATATTCCATGGGCATCATCTCAAATGTTTGGGGTAATGGCAGTTTGCCTCCTCTAAATACACTTCTCAGCTTGTTGACCATCTAAGATTGTGCCATGTGGCACAATCCCATAGATAAAAATACTCTAAGATACATACTCAACACAACTTATGGTGTATGACCTTTGACAATGCTTACATCTTATCTAATAACTACTAAAAAAATCACTACTAAAAAACTAGTGACTACATAGATTTCTCTCTGAATCTACAATTGATTTTTCATAAAAGCTTTATTTTTGAAAGTATCTAACCTCCTATTTTAGTTTGAGCTCTTCACCTCAAACAAAGCTACAAAACACTTGTAAAAACAAAATGATATCATAGCTACCTTTATCACAAATAGCTATGACATAAGTAAATAATCTATAAATAAATAGCCTAACACTCTAATGTTTTAGGATCTTGATGGAGGTAAACTCCATTCTAGGACACAAGTTATAGGTATGGGTTAAATAAACTTATATCAGAATGGCAAGTATATAATGCACATTCTTAATTGGGTTTAATTGTAGTGAAATGAATCCTAGTAAATCAATCAAACATAAGTGAGTGGGATGGATGGGTGGTACCTAATCTAGAGTGGGTAGGTCTCAATCAGGCAAACATCAAAAGGAGGGAAGGGTAGAACAAAAAATAAGGTTATATGGTCTCAAGAGGTCACTTATTCGGTTGTTTTCTTGGTGGACAAGTGTTTTCAGACCTAATGCTTATTTTTTGGATCTATTGCACACTTACAAGGAAACATTGTTAGGCAATCTGGGGAAATGGTATAGGAAACTTAATGGTTTCAATTGAAGGTTGCTTATTTTAGAGTTGTTATTGCACACCCTTAATTTGGAGATTATAGCTCAACCTAGGAAGGCATCTAAGGTATTTTCACACACTTAGAAGACTATACCAGAGAGAACTCTTGCACACTAAGAATATTAACATAGTTTTAAGTAATTGTTCATTAATCAATGAAATCTACTAACTTTCGATAGCTTTTTCACATCTTAGGCTAGAATACATAAATGAAAATAATATGAATTATCTATAGATTTTTCACACTTAAAATTAATGTATTTATACAACCAAAAAAGCAAAACCTTATTTTAAAAAATGGAAAGAAAGGACACCAATGTAGTTGCATGACAATAAAAATCGATTTCTTCCTATATTGATAAAATTTTCAACCCATTGGAATGTGCAATTACATGAATAAGTGTTAGAGTGTTTCCCTTGTGATTCACCATTTGTTATACCCAACATATCCCCATTATTTTCTGAGAATAGCAACCCACTATCTTTTAGAACTAGTCTATAGCCCTATCTTGAAAATCTTCTAAAGAGATAAACTTTATGTATTGCACTAATTATGTTATTCATCAAACCTGTGAACATGCTTTGTTTTTGAGCTAACATATTGGTGTTTTTTGGAAGTTGTGTATATACAAGTCTTGGCTCATTTTATTTAGTGAACTCATTTGAAATTGTGTTTATCAGGATATGGTCTTTGAAACTTTTATTCGAAAGAGTATCTTTAGTAGTTTTCAACACTTCACATTTTATGGACCTTCACATGAATTTAATTTTGGAGATTTTTTTTCACATGAAGTTTTTGAGACATCTATTATAAATTCCTATTTACACAACCTATAAATATTTATTCACCCTATATTACATACTTTTCCATTTACTCTTCAAGACCTGCTCTTCGAAAACTAGATCTTTAGAAGTTTTACACTTTAGCTTATATGGGCCTTTAGGTGATTTGTTCAAAAAGACCCTTCAGAGAAATTACTTGACACAAAATTGGTCTTTAGCAAAAGTGTTTAGAACATTCTTTTGATGATTTTTTCTAGATTATATGGGTCTTCAATGATTTTGTTTGGTGAAATCATTTGGTAAGAACATTTGACATTTTGGGTCTTCGGCAAAAGTGTTCAGCTCATCAAGTTCTTCAAAAAAATTATTTGAGGCTTTTCCTCTAACTCATTTTTTTCTCCATCAAAAGTTTTTGGAACTTTTATTCGAGATACTTGTCAGCCTCAAAAATACTATTATATCCCTACTCCTGATTTATCAAGAACCCCATGGCATGGTAAACTAAAGCAAAATAAGTGATGAAACAACACATGGAAAAGATAATTATGTGTCATTCCCACTAAAAATAAATAATGCCTATGTGGCATACCCACCAAATGAAGTGGAAAAATTCAAATTAAACAAACAAATCAAACTTATATATATTTGATAATAATGGCACATGAACTGAAAATGAATACCAAAGCTATATCAAAGCATTTAAAACAATGGCATGCCTATTGATCTCAAGATAACTTGTGAACATAATTACTCCCCTGTGATCAATCCCTATCTACCAATGGTTTGATCTTAATAGTATACTTAGGAGAGTTGAGTTGTTAACTTGAAAACCAGACTAGTCTCAACATAGTCAAATAGCAATAGCATCCTCGTCTAAATCATTATGAGGACTCTACCCCCATCAAGGTATAAAATATTACACTAAATATAAGGATACTTTTTTCAAGCATGTAGTATTCAATAATGACTTCAACAACTACTCTGTACTATGGGAGGTAATACACCAGGTTGACGTGCATACCCATGAAGAAAACTTGACTTTAACTCAATAGCAATTGGCTACAAACCTCCTCCCCTTGAAATTTTAAGGGCTATACTTTGTAGTATCATATTTATAGGTCACGTCAAGAATTTAACTCCTATGAGACTTATTCTTCATCAAGAAGGTAATTAGAAGAGCATTCTTGCACCATTTAGAGCACAAAATAGTCATTATGTGCATCTCAGGTGATGCTTTTTAAAGGTGCATCTCCCTCCCCATTAAAGATACCACTAAAAATTTCCATAGGGTAGTATCATGGAAGAAATAAAATTTAATTAACATACACTCTACAGTTGGATGCTCCCTGTAGAAACTATCAACTTGGAGGATATGTAACCAGTGCCAGTGACCAAATTCAATATGGGAATCTAAATTAGAATGGCCCTCTTAAATAGGTTATTTGGTTATCTAAACATCAAATTCCTCCACCATATGTGGTTCTATTACATGACTTACTAATGACCCCAGAGTTAACATTCACTTTGGGTAAAGTAATCAGTGCAAGTCTATGAGAGCAAATATTATATAAGGATAAGAAACCTTAAAAAGGTCATTTCTACATGACATCCTACCTCATTGGAATTATCCTCAGCACATTTTATGTCCACAAAATTTCACTTTGGATCACAACTTCACACTGTATCAAGAATCATATATATAATTCTTATTCTTTCATGCACATATACACATACACTCACAACATTGTACATATTATAGAACATGTCTACCCCTAGATATGGATGGCTACCCATGAGTTCCCCTACCTAATATATCCAAAAGCATTAGGTATACACTATTTATTAGGTAAGACTATTAGTTGTACCTAGATTACACTTTTATCATGGTCATAGGCCATAAGGTAATACCCTTATGCCTCCCCAAGTATGTCCCTGACAAAGTGGCAGAACAAGAAATTATCTACAAGTTATGTTGGCGAATAGATGAAGACATGCATAAGATCAAAAAGAGTTACTTTCATGGGTCCCACCTCTTGATTGGGATAATGTGTTATATAAACCATAAGCATTTTTATAAAGTAAGCAAGTATAACAAATATTATTCATTAGCTACATTATCACATAGGGATTGGGATCCACATGGTCAAGTGTAAAAACACATCAAGGGACTTGTCATTACCTATCAGCATGAGCCTTATGACTATGATTTATGATTCCTCAATTTTAAGGATGATGCCCAAGTCAAAGAATGGGCAAAATCAATCAATTTAAAACAAGACCTCTTGAAAATCATTCCAGGGCAACCTTCTATCTCAATAGCGGATGCACATACTAGACTCCAACCAGCTAGAAGATGAGATTCACAAAATTTTCGGTTAATAGGCCTTCTCAACTAGAAAAGGATCAAGGACAACCCTCATAGACACCCCATGTGGCACTCAAAGTGATAAATAAAGAGCCAGGGGTACCTAAAACCTCACTTGGGGAAGCACAAGATGAACATATTTATTTTGACTCTTCAAATTCTAAAGACCCTACCCAAGTAAATGTTTCATCTATCCCAAAGGTTATTGTTATGGTTAAATCAACCAAATCCACACAATAGGCACCTTTCACAACTGGGAAGACAACCATTTATTACATGAGAAATATGAGGGCTCAACCCGCTCCATAGATCCCAATTATTGAAGCACCATCATAAGAGGTAGTTGGAGGTGAATCCACTAATGAGTAGATATAACTTAAAAGAGAAAAAATATTGAGCCTCGAGGACACAAAGGGGAAAGAGCCATTGCATGATCAACCATTAGGTTATCAAGAAACCCTTTCAATCTCCATTTCTCCTACTATATCTTATATTTCTCCTCTTATTATTAGTACTTTTGAGTCAATTTCACTCAATATTGTTGGTCCCCCTCCCCTCTTGGTCCCCAAGGTGGAGGTTGTTCCTACACAACCAAGTGATCAACCAACCTTACTTGTTCCAAATGTAGAGGATACTTCATCTACCCTTATTTTTCCTACTCCCCTAGTTAGTCTACCTCCAATTATATATTTTTTATCCACTCTTATCATTCCTACCATGGTTCCTTCCACTACTATCCTAACCCACATAAAGACAAATAAAAAGGCAATAAAAATGCCAAGGGAGAAGTAGCAAGTCCTCAGATCCATGTCTCATATGCTCAATTGGGTTTACCAGTGCCTCCCCATAGTTCCTCTTAGGATACCACTATGATAACAACAAAGAACATTGAGAATAAGAAGCCAATTTATATAGTCCACCCACTACCTCAATATAGTGCAGTGGAATAGTCTAAAATTATTTGGCCTTAACATCTTGATCCCCTACTAGAAGAAACTTTGAGATAATCATTAGGAAAATCATTGGGTAAGACTACAGTTCAAGACACTCAACCCATGAATCTAGCCTAGCTATTCCTCCCATAGTGGGTAAGAAATATGCAGTCAGAGGCTTTTCAAAGGCTTAATCTTGTAATTACAGAGTTTCCCACTATAAGTTCCATATTTTAAAAATATACAAGGAGTGTGCAGAGGGTAAGGAAGAGGAAAATATAAGATCAGACCAGTAGAGGGTTCATAGTGGAAGAGAGATAAGAAGTATTTACTTATTCAAAAGGAAGGACAAGAACTTGGGGTAATCCCCATACATATAATATTTTAAATCCTATTTTGAAACTCATAAGGATGCTCTAGTGTAAATACATGAACTTAGATGGAAAGAAAATAACAGGATCAAGAAATAGAGTAAATAAGGGAATAACATCAAACTATACATGTTTTTGTACAAATAGAGATAGATGTGCAAAATGCCACATCTATATTGTACAATATCTTGGAATTTATTAGTGAGATGAGAACATAATTGTCACCTCATATAGTAGAAACCTCTAAATTATATAATTCTTTAAAACTATATGAAAATAAATTGAAATTTCTTATTTTTTATATAACTAGTAAGGCATACACCCACCTACATCTGATGGCACCATTAGAGGATGCCAATGCCCTCTATTTTTTAGTCATATGAACATTGAAGGCTAGAGAGTGGATAATGGAAGTTGAGGTAGTAATGCTGAAATATGTAATACATGAAACGATTGTTTTGTATATTTTGGATGAGTTAAATCTCACATAAGCCAGGGATTGTATAGGTAGGCTTATCAGTAAGGCCAATTTTGATTAGTTACAGCAACAAGATTAAATAAGTTTTAAACAAAACTTACAAGGAAAGACATTAGAATAAATAGAAGTTGAGCTGAATTTTTCTAGGAAAAAAGTCATGGAGGTCGAAATAGAAACACAAAGGCTGAGCATGCAATGCTCCTTGATCAAGTCAATAGGGTGCATAGACCTTTGTTGTTTAACATGGACATTATTAGGTACCAATTTAATATTAGTGAGAAACACTATCAAGTATTAGAAATAAATAATAAAGATGATGTTTCAACTTCTAGTTTAGCATAAGCTATAACTTCAATGCTTCCAACAACCTCCAATACCATGCAAACACCCAATTAGCCTTAAGTTAAAGGCTAATTTTGTATGTACACATGTAAAAAATACTTATCTTTGTACTTATAGTTTAATTAAACTTAGAACATAATTGTAAATTTATTTGAACTGTATGTAAGCATGCACACATTTCATTCCATTGTATAGTCCAACTAATCTTGATGTAGTTGTAATTACCTATGAGCATGCACACATGCAACTTTGATGCTAAAATTAGAACTAAAGTTCTAATTGCATAATGTAACCATGAGTTCACATGTAATTTGAGCATGAGGCATCCCTTACCCAAGTCTATATATTCATGTAATTACACATTCCAAAGGGTTAGAAATTTTATCAATACAGGAAGAAATTAGTTTTAATTATCATCTATGTTGGTGTCCTTTCTTTTCATTTCTATGTTATTAAGGTTGTGCTTTCTTGGTTGTGTTAATATAGTAATTTGAAATGTGAAAAATCTATAGATAATTTTGATTATCTTCATTGATTTATGTTAACCTTAGATGTGCAAAATCTATTAAAAGTTAGTAGAATTCATTAATTATTGAGCAACTAGTTAAAATTTTGTTAATATTCTTAGTATGCAAGAGTGTTTTCTCTCTAGTATAATATTTAAAGTGTATGAAATAACTAACTTAGATGCCTTCCTGATCTGAACTAAAATCTCCCAATTAAGGGTGTATAATATCAACTCTAAAAAGAGCAACCTTCAGTTGAAACCATTAAGTTTTCTATATCATTTCCCTAGACTACCTAACTGTATTTGACTGTGAATGTGCAGTAGCTACAAATAACAAGCATTAGTTTTGAAAACGCTTGTCCACCAAGAAACCAACCTAGGAAGTAACCTCTTGAGACTAGAGAACATTCTTTTTTGCTCTACCCTTCCCTCATTTTGAAGTTTATTTGATTGAGACCTACCCACTCTAGATTAGGTACCACCCATCCATCCCACTCACTTAGGTTTAATTTATTTACTAGGATTCATTTCACTACAAGAAAACATAGTTAACAATATTAATGATCTAATTTCTATTCCACCACAAGGTTGTTTAACCCATACCTTCGACTCATGCCCTGGAGTGGATTTTACCTCCATTGAGATCCTAAAAAGTTAGAGGCTACCTCATTCAATCTAAGGATGTGCACAAGACCCACATCACTAATCAGTAGCATTAATCACTTTATTTAGTGACATAGTTAATTTGTTTATTAGATTTGACTTTGGATCCTTATTATATCTAATCTTTGAATTGTGTTGTATTAATGGAATTTTGGAATTTTTATTTTTTCTATTACTGGTCTTATAATAATCTAGTTGACCATACTATATGCAATCTATGTTGTTTAAAATTATTTTGATAAATATGACTTGTGATGCTTATTTTTGAGTTAAATATGATGCATTTAGTTTAAAAACCAAAAAAATCTAGAAATCTATATAACAAATCTCAAATTTTATGGTCACAAAATATGCCATATATAATAGATTTTTCATTATTATCAATGCATTAAATATCTATGTTACTTCTATACAACTTGCTTTCATTTCTACTCCTATGCTCTATAGTGGCCTATGTAATTGCTATATCATTAAAATAAAATAATAGAATAAGCAAGGATATAAAGTCAAATCTAATAAAAAACTAACTTTGTCACTAAATAAAGTGATTAACACTACTGGTTATGTATTATTAAAACTGATAAAAGGGGTAGTATTTGAATAAAATTTGTATACTCTGAGAATATAATTTGTTAGGCTATACAAAATAGACACCTATTTTTTGTGAATTTGAAATATTGGTAGCAATTTTTTCCCCTTAAATGCATCTGCACCTAAATCCACAGCTAAACAAAATTCAAGAAAAACTAACCCTAGTGCATAAGGTGCATTTCCCTTAATTTCCTATATCAAGCGTTATCATATACGGATGTTGAGTTGTGAAGGACAAAAAATTATATTAGACATCACTCTCATAGAAACAAAAATAAACATTAGAAGTTTTTCATAAAATTTGTTCATCAATCATGGTGATATATAACAATGCCAAATTCATAGAAATATTGACATAAAAATTTATTTTATTGAAAATAAATTTAATATTAAACAAGATTAATGAAAAACTATATTAGATAACTCTTCGCTAATGTCTTTATTGTTATCCGTAACAACTTAGAATTAATAATTATAATTACATGATAAATTTTTTTGTTAGATTTTAGGGTTGGATGAACTCTTACCTAATAAAAATATAAGGATAAAACCATTGGTCTGACTTTAGGACATAAGATCCAACAAGGCATATGACCATGCAAAGACTAAAACATCAGTTAAAAACATAACCAAAACACTATTGCATTGATTACTATTCAAGATTATAATAAACTATTGACTATCCATCTGACATTATTATCACAAACCCAAATATTAAAAACAACCAAGAATAATCCTTGATCATACATATGCACCACCTCCAAAAAATAGACCATCCTCACTACAAAATTTCAATTCGTTGTCCCACATAGCCTAGGCCCCTAGCTAGGAATAATGACCTACACCACTAGATGGCAAGCCCATTCCACCAGATGGAGACAATACCTTCACCTTCTACTCCTTTAGTTTCCCATTCTTCTCCTACGCCTTGTGTTGCACCACAAATAAAGAACCTTGATTTTCTAAAATCCCCAACACCCTCACCACCTATAAAAACCAACTCAAAGAAGGAAACTGATGATAAAAAAATCCTTGGGCCAAGAATTTCACTACTACCACTTGATCCTTTGACCTTTGATAATCATGTCAAATCATAAAACCTAGAAAAGGAGCCTTAAGAGCTTTAATGTTTGATAGAGACACCTCCTTGACCACCTCCTCTTCCTCAATTCTCTATGCCTCCAGTTCTTTAGCCAAATGTAGAAGGGAAATGAAGAGATACTCTAGATCCTTAAAAAATACCAAAATAACAAACCCTAAAACATCCTTATAAGAAAAAGGAAGAGGAACACAAGACTCACAGGAAAATCTACCAATTGAACTAGCAATTCCATTTGAAATTTAGGAGCTATAAAAAACTTGACCAAATTCATCACCTACTCTCTGCCTGAGATGACCAACAAAAGATTATAAGAAAATAGAGAGGCAATATCTGAATTTACCCTCCACCTCAAACTATTCTCTAACACCTCAACACCCAGCACTTCTAAGATGGCTTGGGCCACATCTGGGGTAGGAGCCCGAAAAATGTGATTCAATTAAACCATCAAAATAGATCCTACGAACCCCATTTACCATTTATCCCCTTGCCCAAAGATAAAAAGTAGAGCCAAAGACTCAATATTGCTCTTCTCCATTTTATCAAACCCCAACCCATTACTACAAAAGTAGAGCATGGAAAAAACTAGAAAAACCAAGGCTTAAGAAGAGAGACCACCATCATAAAGCACCAATTACAATGAAAATTAGGCAAGCGATCTATGTGATCCCTATGAAAGATAATAAAGGAGACTCATCATATCTTATCATCCCTCTAAATGCCACATGCATAGGTTGAAAACTTACATCATTAAAAAATCAAAGTTTACCACCTTGTTTAAATCTTCTCATGCTTCCCTAACATTATCCTCCCTTATGATTTCCATTTACTCCATCTCATCCTTGGTCAAAAAATCAGCCACTTGATTGGCCTCTCTATAATAGTGCAAACACTTCCAATTCTAAAATTTAGAGACTTCACCCCACACTTTCTTAAGGATATTATTCAAATTCTAGGATTTAGCCCCTAATTTAAACAAGGCTTGAATAATTACTTGAGAATTACCTTTGATTTCGAAATTGGAGACACCACATTGAATCACAAGATCTATACTCGCCACCAAGGCTTGGGCTTTAGCCTTATTGTTGGTTCCATCTAAAAATTTAATAAACATTGCTCTAATAATAGACCTGTTGTAATCCCTAATTACACAACCATTTCCAGAATCTCTTAAATTCCCTTGATAAGCTTCATCAAAATTCATTTTGAACCATCCTGAGCGTGGAGCTTGCCAAGAAATATCAACCCTATTCCTATACACTAAATTTTAGATCCAAGCTATACTACTAATTCTAGTAATAAAAAACCTAAAACTCAATCACCCCAATAGAAATGGATAAAAGAGGTAATAAACACAATAAGAACATCATTACCATCATTTTACCTCCTTATGGCTCCACTCCAAGTGTAGACACCTAAAAAGTGTCTAACCCTTGGTCTTCCTCTCTCCCCTTGGTCCCTTGCCACTTCAACTATCCCTAACCTACCTAAATCTTATTAATTGAAAATAACCACCTATTTTTAATTAAATAAGACCCTTTTCCTGCTCCTTGCCACCTCGCCATCCTAGGATACCTTCCTTGGATCCCTTTTATTCCCCACATGGCCATTTAATGCCTTAGACTCCCTTTCCAACCTCTCCTCTCGCCCATTTAACCCCCGTCGACCGTTTCATCCTCGCATTCATTTGACCTGGCGGCTGGGAAACGGATAGAAGGCTATTTTTAGCCTTTTTCCAGCCATTTAGCCGCCGACGTCGGTCAGTTCTCGGCCGACGTCGGCGATATTGCCGGCGTCGGCACCCTTCATAACGGTTTTCTTCACCGTTATCTCTCTCTCTGGTTCCGCTTGGCTTCTCTTGACTTCTCTACGTCTCTAGCTCTCGCATCCCGACTCTTGAATCTTTGGCATCAAACCCTTGTATCATCAATCTCTCTACCAATCAATCTGACTCTCCCCCTCAGGTACACAGCAAGCTTCTGCAAGTGAACAACAAGGATTCTCCATCAGCAACAGGTCTTCAACAAGCGGCAACAACAACACCTTCTTCAGCAGGGCACAGGTATGTTCTCTGTTTGTTTTCTTTATGCTTTCTAGTCATCTGCTTTTAAACTAGATTCAGCACCCCCTCAACCCTGACTATCACCCAGGCCTAGATTCCTATCTCCCAAATTGGCTTCCTCTATCTCCCTATCCCTCTCTATCCTTCTGACTAAAACCATCCTCAAACCAGGCCCAGAGCAGACTCAGACCTTCGTCCACAGACCCGTCCACAGACCAAGCCCGGCCCGGACTCTGTCCAAAACTCGACCAGACCTGCCTAAACGCCATCCAAGCCTATTGCCCCGACCGACGCCGGTCATTACCCCGACCGACGTCGGCAGACTAACCGACATCGGCAGACCCGACAACCGACGCCGGTAGGACCACCGACGCCGGCGACTATGACCAGGCCGACAGCTTCTTCCAGGTAAGCCTTTGCTTCCTTTTCTCTTTCAGTTTGCTATCATTTCAGTCTATTTTAGCATTCCATCATTTTATCAGTCATTTATCTCTTTATCAAATAGTGGGTTGACCTCCCTTAAGGAAGTTTTTACACTTCCGGGAACAAGCTTTTGCTTGGCAACCCACTGCCTATTCATCTAACATTTTCTTGTCCAAGTTTCCTTTTTTCTTGCAGGTGTCATTCCTCCACAGCCAAAGAGGAGTGCTCACAAGCGTCTGGATTTACGGTGCGCAATCTTTAGTCCAGGTACTTCCCAAGCCTTGTCCATTACTTTTTTAGTTTCTTCTTCCTCTTAGATCTAAAAGCGAATTTTGAGTGGAAACATTCTGGCACGCCCGGTGGGACACTAGGTTCCTCCTGGGTTCCTTCCTCTTCATTCATTTAGGAGCATTAGGTTCTTACCTTTTCTCCTTCTCTTCTTCCGAATGACACTATAAGCAGGACTAAAACGAATCCTTCTTTTCTTTCTTGCACATTTCTAGACTAGTCTAAACATCATACTCTCAACCCTTTCTCAAAACTTGTCTTCATCACAACATCACATTTCGACTTGGGCATTAAAACATATTGCACTTTCATTTCTGCTTGTGCTTGCATTAGTCCACATCTAGTAACTTAGACGCATATTGAATAAATCGTAGACACTTGATGTTACACTACCAGACCACATGCACTAAACAAACATAAAACATACTTGAGACAAGGCCCGACTGGGATTTCATCCCCCAGCGGATACCTTACCCATCCCGGTGACCCTACTTGGATTTCATCACTAAGGGGGAAGCCCACTCCGTTCTCTGGCGGAGTCTAAACTCTAGGCGAGGTATATCTTGGCTAAGCGAGACCAGCTAACCACTAGAATCGTGAAGTGAGGGGAGCTTGCTCCTTAGCACCAGGCCACGTACCAGACCCTAACACAGATCTTTGAGCACCTAAAACAACACCCGAAACCATCTTTACACTGCCTTCTTCTAGGACCCATTTTTCAGCCAATCTCCCCAAACATTCATCTAAGGCATAAGCCACAATTTCTAAGGTTAATTCCTAGGATTTATCGCTTAGGCTTGTGTGTCTCTCTCTATTTTCCTCTTCTCATCTGATTGTTTGAGTATGTGAGGACGCTTTCTTCTTTGTTTTTCCAAGAATCATCAAACCTTTTGGTTCTCTGGAAGACACAGTCACTGGCATCGGTTCTGCTACTGACATCAGCCTCATCTGTTACCGGCATCGGTTATCTGACCAACGTCGGCCATATTTCTAATCGACATCAGTTTTTCAACCGATGTCGGTCTCTGTCACTGTCCTTTTTCTTCAAAACCAGCAGTCTGAAACCTATCCTTTCTCTACCAAAAACTCCATTCTGGTTTTTTGAGACTGCAAAAACACAGTTTCTGGAACCAGGACTCTCTTCTTAACCACTTTAACCAACAGCCGCTTCCGTCTATCCTGTCTCTAACCAGTCCTATCATGGAGTTCCACTCGGAGACTGAAAGAACTCCTACAGGACCGACCCCGACCCCGACCCCGACTCAAATTCCCATCATCTCTGAAGGGGACCAAGATTTCGAGAGATTCTTGGACCTCAATACCGCAGCCCTCCAAAACTATCTCGCGAGAAACCCAACGCGAGACCTTTCGGGTGACATGGCAACGACATCCACACCATTCACCATCCAACCCTTTATGACTCAACCTTTCATCTCGACTATTAACCCAACCATGGCCAATACGCAAAGTTTGGCCTCCCCGTCTATTTTTAGACCGACCTCCATCGGGGTTCCATTACCCCCTCAACCACCTGCAATTCAACCAAGTTCTACATCATATCAGAACTTGATTGCCTCGACCCCTCACACTCTTGCACCCACAAATGTAGGAGTGCCAACTTGTCTTTCTACCAGTGCCGCCATTCAACCACCTTTGGCGGTGCCCAGTCAACCTATACCTTCGACCTTCGTAATGCAACCACCTCTAGCCTCCACTTCTGCCCCTGCGACCAGTCATCCGTACATTCTACAACCGACTATGTCGCACGCCTCCTCTAACCTCTTCCAAGCGCCTTACAACTTAGGGGGCGCTCAACCCACCAATCCGTCACCAGACATCATTAAGATGCTGATGGATAAAATGTCCAGTCTCGAAGCCTCCATTTCCGGTTCAAGCAATACTTTGTCATATGAACAAATTTGCAATGAGCCCATCCATCCTTCCGTCCCTATTCAACCATACCCTAACCATTGGGAGCTTCCTAAATTCACTCACTTTCAGAGTAAGGAAGACCCACAACAACATCTACGGGAATTTAGACATGCCTGTTATCTTATTTCCCATGACGATGCGTTACTTCTACGCACGTTCCCTATGTCCCTTTCTGGCCCTGCCCTTGACTGGTATAGTTCTCTTGCCAGACACTCTATCTTTTCATTCATCCAACTCGCCCAACTATTTATTGACCATTTCTCAATCAACATCACCAAACAAGTCTCAATCACAGACCTTTACTCCATCAGGCAATTTGACGATGAATCAATTGTCGATTTTGTCGCTCTTTAGAGGGGTCTGATTAACCAGCTCTCCTTCTCCTTGCCTCAACCCGAGCTCATCGAGCTCTTTTCTCGAGCATGTGCCAGACACATCTCTTCTACCTTGCGGATTCAGACATTTCGCACTTTTGACGAAGCTTTCATCATGGCTCGAAAGCTTGAACTCCGTGCCCTTGGAGAAGATAAGGTCAAATTGCGTAATGCCAACGCAAAATCTACTGACCATTCTTCTTCCAGACCTTCTTCTTCTGCCAACTCCAAGTCCACAGGAGTGGCCAACACTGTGGTCGTTAGATCACCATCCTCAACAACAACGAATTACTCTCAACCTTCGACATCTTCCAGCATCACCAAACAATTCCAACAACATTACATTCAGCGTTCTTACACTCCACTTGGAGAACCATACGCTTCCATTTTGGAAAAACTTCTCAAGCAGGGGGTCCTCAATCTCCCTCCAATCTGACCACCTCAATTTGACCCTTTAAAGGCCATCCCTATATGGTATAGGGAGGCTGACTTCTATCTCTTTCATCGCGTCCAAGGCCATGACATCGACAACTGCCGAACTTTCAAAAACATCATCCAAGACATGATCGATAAGGGGGATCTTATTTTAGATAACCCAAATGCCCCACCTAACCAACATATTGACATCTTCAAACAACCATTTCTGAATTATCCGCCTACTCAAAACAACGTCCAAACTTCGACCAATGACCCTCAAGACCATGACATTCACACGATTAGCACTATCTTGCCTCTTGTCCTTGACCAACCTCTTCCATTAAAGGATGAGGAACCTCCTTCTCCTACTAGTCCTCCATCTACCTCTCTTGTATCAGAGGACACCTTGACCACATCAACGCCATTAAGCCCACCTTCATCTGAAGACCATACCTTGCCTACTCCTCAAGCACAAGCGGAAGGCATAATCATCCATGCCCTCTGCCCACTTGAGGAGCCAGACTCTCTTATTTCCTCTCCACCAAGAGAAGAACCAGTCTCTCCACCCGTTTCAATCGAGGAAGACCCAGTCACGGTTTCCTCTTGCCCTTTGCCTGAGATTGTTACATCTCACTCACCTCCGTCCACATCCAAACCCAAACCCACATCTAACCTTGCCTCGCACAACGGTGGCCCTCGACCCAAACACACGAAAGCTACTAGACCACACCGGAGAACTCCTCCCCCACCTTCGTCATTACCTTCACTCTTGGGCCCGCATCCGTCCACTTTAATAGGAGTGCTTCCCACTCCCATCCTTCACAGAGGTGCATCGCCTCCATTACTTCCTCATCCCATCAGACATACATCTCATCCGAACTCTCGACCTATGCCTCTTTCACCTCTCAAACCAACGTCACCAACCCTCACTGCAATAAAGCATCCAGACCTGTTAGCAGGTTCATATGTCTTGCTCTTACGGCACCTGTTGCAGTCGTCTCGTATCGACCTCCCGCCTCTTAGACAATATCAATCTCTCAGACCTAAACCACCATGGTTCGATGACACTCGCATTTGTGCGTATCATCGCATGCCTGGGCACGACACAGAGCATTGTCATGCCCTCAAGGTCGCCATTCGCCGATGTCTTGGGAATGACACCCTTCTTCTCGACCACGTTATCAACAAACCTTCAACACCACCCCACTCATCAACTCTCAGATTAAGACCATCTTGATTCGACAACTCCGCATTCTGTCATTATCATCACACTCCGAGACATGACACTGAGCGTTGTTGTGCTCTCAAAGCTATCATTCGTCAGCACCGGAGAAAGGATTCCCTTCTCATCAAGGGTCCTCTTGACCACCTCTTCGACAAAACATCAATCTTGACTCATGCCTCTCCAACTTCATCACCTAAATCGGGATCTCCACGCCAGACTGTGGTCCCTTTGCCGCCTTTGACCCCCTTATTCGACATTAACACCGTCCATCTGACCACTAAACCTCAACCGACCGTAACCAACCTTTCAAACATTCTCCCTACCCGCTGGGGGAAGTCATCCTTTATTCAAACCTCGACCAACTATTCAACCCAGTCTCTACCACATATCAATAACTCATTTTATCTTAAAACCTGGCCAAGTATCCACCGACCCAACCCCCGACCAATTATTCGACTAGTCTCAACCAAACTTCAACCAAATATCACCCTGACCTCTCGACCAAGCATTCAACCTTTCTCAACCAACCAACAACCATGTCAACCAACTTCACATCCATCAATCAACACCTGACCAATCTGGAAAGAGGCAAATGGGGCAGGTTTGCTCCCAATTGACTCGGACCTTAACATACTAGCATGGCCCAGGGACTTATCAGACCTTGAGCACCCCTTTTTATGCCTTGCGTCTTCGACCATTCTTCTGCTAGTCGAGTACTCGTCCACTTGACACTTAACTTGAGCTCGTCCCTTGAGCAATCCTCGTCCTCTTAATCCTCATCCCTTTCAACCCTATTCCCCTTTAACAAGTCCTCTACAACCCTTTTATGATGCATGGATGCTTTATCCTAATAAAAGGGGCGTCCTTGAACTTCTACAGCCTTGTCCTTGACTAACAATCAAATAAATATATCAAGATGTCAAAACATATCCATGGTCACAAAATCAAGTCAAAATCAAAAAGACAGACTGCTCCCTCGAAGGACAGCTGTACTATCATTGCTGTATTACTAGACTGATCCCTCGAAGGACAGCTAGGCCAACTTATCAAACATTATTAAGCGAAAATATAGACCACTCCCTCGAAGGATGGCTATGACTAAATCTTGCTACAAACAGCACCTTTCTTAGAAGCTTCCCGCATTGATCAGCTTCGCAACATGACCACTACATCAAATGACATCTCTATGTAGGCTTCCCGCATCGATCAGCCTGCACAAAAAAAAAAAAAAAAAAAAAAAAAAAAAAAAAAAAAAACGAGTTATGGACTTGGCTTGTAGTTGTCTCAGGGTCTCCTATAAAAGGGGCAAGGTTATTCCTGCTCTTAAACTGGGTTACCCTATCCTCTTCCTCTCACCTGCTCAAGGGACTTCGAGCTCACTTTAATGTCAAAGTGATTCGATTACCGTTCTAACTCAACACTGGTCAACGACGTAATGCATGAACGGGGCTTTGGTTCTACTAACCCCAATCTATGTTTCCTTTCTGGTCCTTGTCAATGAAAGAGCGATTTGCTTTTCATCTTTTCTCTTCGCTTTAGTCACATCTAACCGCATCAATTAGCGACTCATCTCAAACCCAGCCATTTTCAGCTGTCATCACCCTAGACCATTTCACATAGTTTCTATGGACACCAGTACACATGGAAACTACCGACTAGACCCAATTTATGTTAAGCATAAACCAATACTTGCTGAAGCATAAATAGACTTCTATTCATTCTTAGCATACATCCATCGCGACTATGGAAACTTGCTAGGGATGAAAGACTCTCGACCAATTCTACAGAATACACCATCTGTAGCATCATTTTATCCTCATCTTACCTTCGTCATTTCAACCCATGACCAATCTCATCATCGACCAATCTTCTCAATTTGTCTAAACTACATTGGTTTGAGGCCCTATGACCAGGGCTATGTAGGCAGCACTCAGATAACACATCCTCTGAGGTTAGCTCGACCACCCCCGTTTGTTCGTCTCTTTGATGAACAAACCTTCTCTTCTGCGACCTTGACCTTGACCAAGACCAATCATTCTCTTTGACCAAGACCAATCATTCTCCTTGACCAAGACCAATCATTCTCTTTGACCAAGACCAATCATTTTCTTTGACCAAGACCAATCATTCTCTTTGACCAAGACCAATCATTTTCTTTGACCGAGACCAATCATTTTCTTTGACCAAGACCAATCAATCCCTCTGACCCTCCCTCCCTTTTAGGGAGAACTACATCAGCCTGAGGCCCCTATGACAGGGGCTATGTAGGCAGCACTCAGTTGACATGGGGTCTTCTGAGGTTAGCTCGGCCGCATCCTTTTGTCCATCCATCCTCTTGACCAACGACCATCCTTCGACCTTCGACCACTTCCAAGACAATGATTGCCTTGGTTGTTTTTGCGTGTGTGCTACCTCACGGTTGGTTAGCAGAATTATCTGCAGACTATTTTTGACCCTTCGCAAGTATCAGATTGCGAGCCAGTTGATCCCTACTACTTGTGGCTTTTTCGTGTTTTCGGGAGCACTTCCTGAGCCCTGGATACCTGGAACACGATGACCATTTGGAGCTTCAGCTTAAATTGAGTGACCCGATTAGCAGACGACTAAATGCTGGGGCCTGGTTACTTCAATTTTGGCACTCCTTGACCCTCGACATGCGACAATTTAACCTGACAATTTTGTGCAGTGGTATGCGTGCAATCATGACTTTTGCAACACTCTCACTCACCTCTCTCTTTCTCATCCACCTTTTGTCAAATCAGCACCCGACATCAGGTTCCTTCCCTCGACTCCTGCTTTGAGGGGGAATACCTCATCCTTACTTCGGGGCAATCCACATCATCCTTCACCTGGGGCAACCACTCCCTGTTTTTGTCTTGAAGTTCATCTAGAACAACCAACAAGACAAAAAGGGGCAAATGTAGACACCTAAAAAGTGTCTAACCCTTGGTCTTCCTCTCTCCCCTTGGTCCCTTGCCACTTCAACTATCCCTAACCTACCTAAATCTTATTAATTGAAAATAACCACCTATTTTTAATTAAATAAGACCCTTTTCCTGCTCCTTGCCACCTCGCCATCCTAGGATACCTTCCTTGGATCCCTTTTATTCCCCACATGGCCATTTAATGCCTTAGACTCCCTTTCCAACCTCTCCTCTCGCCCATTTAACCCCCGTCGACCGTTTCATCCTCGCATTCATTTGACCTGGCGGCTGGGAAATGGATAGAAGGCTATTTTTAGCCTTTTTCCAGCCATTTAGCCGCCGACGTCGGTCAGTTCTCGGCTGACGTCGGCGATATTGCCGGCGTTGGCAC
Organism: Torreya grandis; assembly: GCA_037957365.1. Taxonomy (NCBI): domain Eukaryota; kingdom Viridiplantae; phylum Streptophyta; class Pinopsida; order Cupressales; family Taxaceae; genus Torreya; species Torreya grandis. The sequence continues at coordinate 1,618,637 of JARHVA010004109.1, forward strand.
CCTTCATAATGGTTTTCTTCACCGTTATCTCTCTCTCTGGTTCCACTTGGCTTCTCTTGACTTCTCTGCGTCTCTAGCTCTCGCATCTCGACTCTTGAATCTTTGGCATCAAACCCTTGTATCAGCAATCTCTCTACCAATCAATCTGACTCTCCCCCTCAGGTACACAGCAAGCTTCTGCAAGTGAACAACAGGGATTCTCCATCAGCAATAGGTCTTCAACAAGCGGCAACAACAACACCTTCTTCAGCAGGGCACAGGTATGTTCTCTATTTGTTTTCTTTATGCTTTCTAGTCATCTGCTTTTAAACTAGATTTAGCACCCCCTCAACCCTGACTGTCACCCAGGCCTAGATTCCTATCTCCCAGATTGGCTTCCTCTATCTCCCTGTCCCTCTCTATCCTTCTGACTAAAACCATCCTCAAACCAGGCCCAGAGCAGACTCAGACCTTCGTCCACAGACCCGTCCACAGACCAAGCCCGGCCCGGACTCTGTCCAAAACTCGACCAGACCTGCCTAAACGCCATCCAAGCCTATTGCCCCGACCGACGCCGGTCATTACCCCGACCGACGTCGGCAGACTAACTGACATCGGCAGACCCGACAACCGACGCCGGTAGGACCACCGACGCCGACGACTGTGACCAGGCCGACAGCTTCTTCCAGGTAAGCCTTTGCTTCCTTTTCTCTTTTAGTTTGCTATCATTTCAGTCTATTTTAGCATTCTGTCTTTTTATCAGTCATTTATCTCTTTATCAAATAGTGGGTTGACCTCCCTTAAGGAAGTTTTTACACTTCCGGGAACAAGCTTTTGCTTGGCAACCCACTGCCTATTCATCTAACATTTTCTTGTCCAAGTTTCCTTTTTTCTTGCAGGTGTCATTCCTCCACAGCCAAAGAGGAGTGCTCACAAGCGTCTGGATTTACGGTGCGTAATCTTTAGTCCAAGTACTTCCCAAGCCTTGTCCATTACTTTTTTAGTTTCTTCTTCCTCTTAGATCTAAAAGCGAATTTTGAGTGGAAACACCAAGATTTGAAAATGGATTATTTGGTGCCCAAAATTTGAAATGTTGGATTACTTGCGAAGTGTTGATAATGGCTTCCAAATGGTTAGATGAGTTTGATAGTGGCTATGGATGGATGCAAGAGAGCTTTTGCAAATGCAAGATAGTATAAATTTGATAGTTTTCCAAGTTAGTTTGGAGGAGGAGGGAGAGCTTGGTTAAATAGACATGGAGGGAGAGATCAATGGTTCAAATTCAAATTTGGGCCATTACAATCAAGGGCTAGGGATTTTACATGGAATTTTTAATTCCATGGAGATCTCTAGAATTAAAGAATTCTAAAGAAGGGTGATAGAAAGGGGAAGATTTATAGAATCCTCCAATTATATAAATCTTCCCATAGGGTTTAAGGTTTTAGGAGAGGCTAGGATCGGGTGGTGGTTGGGTAGGTAGATTATTTTTAAATTTTAAATTGGCTAGTTGGATTAGGGAGTAGGTTAGTGGGTAATATGTTCTATTAGGTGTTTTAATGAGGGGATTAATTTTTTTTAGGATGGGGTAAAGGTTTATGAGATATAGGAATGGGATGGGGGTTATTAGGCTATTAGTTAATTTAGCTAGGAAATATGGGAATTAGACTAAATTAATAAGAATTATCATGATTAGTATAATTGGTGGGGCAAGCAAAATTTAGTGCATATATTTTTCCCCTCTTTGAAAGGTATTATGAGTGAAGTGAAGTGAAAGGAGTAATTTTATTTCAAATAAAAACCATGATGTTAGATGGTATCAGATGTTAATAGGATATAGTGTCCCCTCGAGGGAGCATGTAAGGATAAATCAACTTGGATGGTCACTCAAATAGAAATCTTAGGGTGTATTAAGGCTAATAAAATAATATGGGGTTAGGATATCCCAATTAATAATGATGATTGAGATGCCCCAAGAGTGAAGGGGGTAAAGTAGCTCAAGTGATGAGTTTTAGATAAGTGACCAATGTCTAGAAAGATGACTCAATTTTAAGGATGAAGTTGAATTAAATATGAGGGGTTTAAGCTAATGATAAGTCCCCATAGCAAGGATACATGTTAGGAAAATCTTGAAAATGTATAATAGAGATGATGATTTTTGATCAGTCATAGAGATCTACTTAACGTAAGATTTGAGGTTTAAAAATATTATGTGATCGTTGAGTGACTAGTTTGAGGTCTGGATGGTGATAAGGGATAAATGGTGGCCAAGCTATCCCTAGGCACAAGAGTGGGACCATGTTTTGCCTACATATTCCTAAAAGAGCTCAAGACGATGTAGTTATTGACATAGGATAAGGTGGATTGTAAGGAGTTGGACATTTCATGCCCCTAACACTATTAAAGGTGACTAAAAGTGATTGGATTGGGTCAATTGGGTATTTGAATGATATTGGAGATAGGTGGTGTTAGTAATTGGCCATTATGAGTGTATGGGGGGTCATATAAGACAAAAGGGGTCAAAATTAGGTCATTTTCACTCTTTAACTTTTAGTGACTTGAGCTCTGAGGTGAGACCATGGATAGGATACCCCAAACTTCCAATCATAGTGAGAGAATCTAAGAGCACCAAAAAGAGGCTAATGTTAGACCTTTGGTGAGTATCGAAACCCTAGCTTAGTATTTTTATAGATTCTTGTTAGTTTTTATTTATTTTTAGATCAATTTTTGGGGAAAAAGACACTGATCGAGTTGCTTTATTGAAACTATGACTGTCAGTTTTACCCTTAGTCATAATTTTGCCATCACAACTAGTAGTTTTAAGGGAGTAATCCATAATATTGTAATACCCTAAGTCTAAAATTATGGCATTACAATACCACATGTAGGGAGTTAATATATTACAATACCATGACTATAAATTCATGATTTTGTAATACCATTGGTTAGGGATTTATGGTTCTGTTTGACCATGAGGTCAAACAAAACCACAAGTGTTGAGTGGTGGTTTTGTTAAAACCACCACTAAAGATAGCCTCACGATTAGTGATTTTGTTAGTGTCTTGAAAAATAAGTGAGTGTGATAGTGAGGGGTTAGGTTGGATAATTTAAGGAGTTAGATTAGTGAGTTAGATAGGTAAGTTGGGTGGGTTAGATGAATAGGATGGGGTGGATAGGAAAGGTGATCCAGTGGGTGTTAGGGAACACTTAAAAGGTGTGATGTTAGTAAATGAGGTTATGAATGAAAGAGGGAGGGGGTTTATTAGGTTGATTAGCTATTAAGGTGTAGGGGTGTGTGGATGTGCATTAGTTTAGATAATGGTAGTGAGATAGGGGTTAGGTTAGGATGGGGGATTAATAAGGTAAGGATGGGGGTGTTTTATATAGTTTAGATTAGTAAAGCTGATAAAGGATTAGGGGTGAGCTGGGTCTTTTAAGGGATTTGGATTGATAGGATAGGAAATTTATGATAATTATTTAATGATGGAGGTAGTGATGAGTAGATGGTGATTGGTGCAAAAACATCTAGGAGTAATGGCATCATAGTTGTGGCATCCATAGGTGCTTCATGAGATGCATCGATTGATGGAGGTAGAGTTTGGGGTATTAGAGTTTATTAGTCTTCATGATGTAGTGACTATGCACATGATATGCATTGATTGGGCCTTAATTATAGCACTAGTGGAACATTGGCATTCAGAGACCAGCATATTTCATTTCATTATGAGTGAGATGATGATCACCCTAGAGGACATCTATAAGATTTTTCGTTTGCCTATGCGGGGAGACCGGATATATTGGAGGTCTCATACACTAGTTTGGACATTGCAATCCTTAGCAAGGGGATTATAGGTGGGGATGAGGGGTATATGTGTTGAAATTGATAGGTGCTTACATGAGGGTAACATTGATAGATTGACCTTGGTAGTGATGTGTCTTCTTTCTAGCATTCTCTTACTTGACAAGAGTGGTCAATAGTTTCATCTAGGCCTGGGAGATGTTCTGGTTTATATGGTTTAGGATTTTTGAGTGTTTACTTGGGGGCCTATTGTATTAGCACATTTGTATAAAGAGATCTATTTGGGGGCCTATATATGATCATCTAGCTTTGGGCCTTTATTGCTTCTATAGATTTGGATCTAGGAGCATATTGCTATCCAATGATCATTGGGGATATTAGCAGTTCATTATCCTGAGTAGTCGATGGTTTTTGGTTGGTACATGTTATTAGGGGTACAATTGGGGCATGTAGGTGAGATCATATTTTATAGAGATTCTTTTAATGGTTTGTGCCTAGAGCACATCATGTGGATGCTATATAGAGGCCTCTAGTTTGGATGGGATGATGATTCAGTGACATAGTACATGCTCACTAAGTATTATCTGATGAGACAAAGAGATTTGATTATTGAGAGATATCACCCTAACCGTGTATAGTGATAGTTTAGTTTTATGTAGGATGTTCCAAGAGTAGAGAATTTGTTTACTTAGAGTGAATGGGAGAAGCCTTAGTGGGGGAGGCCAATAGACATAGCAGATGACTATACTAATTATAAAATCATTGCCTTAGTATTGTGGGACTATTATATTCCTATTCTAGATATGGGAGTTATAATATCTTATACAACATGGTGGAAACCTAGTATACTAGTTATATTGACATATTATAGGGTTGTGGTTAGGTAGGGTGTTGTGAGGAGAGTCCTCTGGGCACAAGCCAGGCTATAAAGGAGGATGAGAAGGTGTCAATGTAGGGTGGGCATGATGGAGATGATGGGTAGTATGTTAAGGATGTGGATGGGGGAGATGGTACTAAGTTGGAAATAACAGCATAGATGAGGCCTTAGGCCCAAGCATAAGTATATGCATAAGGATATCCCCAAGTTCAGGTCAAGACACAAGCAGGTGGTAGTGGTGGTGGGGATAGTGTGAGACCATCTCAACAACCATTGATAGAGGATGAGAGATATCAACTTACCTAACTACAAGGTGAGATACAGGCATGTGTTTCAAAGATTATAGGGCTTATATGAGAGTGAGATCAGCTATAAGCCTAGATTCAGTTAGTGATAACATAGAGAGATGGGCAACTGGTATAGGTGTAGGGATAGATTACTACATTATAGGGCCGAGTATCATAGAGAGATGGGCATTTATCCCAGGCCTAGGCCTAGGTTATAGGTTTACAAGCACAGTTGACTATGGCATAGGCATAGATAGCCATATTACAAGGTCAAATTTAGAGTTGGGATGCCTAGATCAGTAGTTTTGAGGGCTAGATCACATAAATGTAGGCACATATCTATACACTGATAGGGGAGATACAGATGGCTGAGAGGGCCAAGGAGGAAGTAGACCAGGAAATAGGTGTACAATAGTTAATGGATGTGATGAATAGCATTGTCATGTTAACCAAGGAGGCATAGTATTATCATACTTTATATAAGGTAGTGGTACCAACTAAGCGTCATGTAGCCTCTTTTTGTGCTAGCTCATCTTAGTCAGTTCACCAACCTTCAAGAGTGCACGAGGACCACTAGGGCCACCAGGACCACTAGCACCTCAACCATGAGTTTTATATATATTGGGGATATTTTGTATTATTATTTCATTCTTTTCCCCATGGGCTCATGTTACTGTATTATAATTTTGACATGGATTCCACATGGATGATGTATATTTGATTTATATATATATATATATATATATGATGAGATATTATGATGAGGGATGTATGTACATTATTTATTGATGAGCTTTATTGATGTTGATGTGAGATATATTTATCTTTTGTGTGATGGTGATGTGATTTCGTAGATATTATTAAGACACATGGTACTACTTTTACATGATGTGGTTAGATTAGATGTATTTTATGGATATGTTGTGATGGGTATATGGTTTAGATGATGTGAATACTTTTATGATATAATTGGATGCATAGTATGTATTAGCATTTTAGATGTTTGATGTTAGATGTAGTGTATATGGGATATCATTTTTATTTTATATGTTGTTTCATGAGATGAATTTATATGTTTATGGATGTATGATTTTAGTTCATGATGTATATATGTAGGAGATGATTATGAATTTGATGCATATGCCATGATAGTTGCACGATTATGCCCTATGGTGTGAATATGCTAAGGAAAGATTAATCTCCTATTGATTCACTTTGTTTCTCACTTGCTAAGGTAGGAATCCTCCTACACCATGAAGGTGGGGTGGTGATGGGATGGGATATGATTAGGCTTTGGCATAGGTTATATATGGTGATAATAATTGGGATAGGACAAAAGGGAGGATTAAGTAGGATATGATGGGTAAAATCCATTAAAATGTTTGCAATCCTTTTTTAATATTGCACTATTTACCCATGTGTCAGGGACATGAGAAGTCCAAGACACATTAGTATAGATGAGTGGGGAACTTTGTTTAAGAGATGACCTTTCCCGAATAAACATTTAGAGGTCACTCATACCATCCTTATTCCCATGAAAATGGATAAGATAAGATATATACAAATTGTTATAAAAACTAATTAACAAATAATACACTTTAATATGTATATGAAGAGTTTTCATGCATACATTTCCAAAACAACACACACAATAACACAAGACAATCAATGATAATATAGATCATAAATAAAAATATTGAGAAACAAATTTAGATAGATAATGAATGGATTAAGAATGATTATAGATAATGGGCATAGTGATGAAGGAGGGCTTATAGACAGGATATGTTATGCCCAAAAACTTATCCATATCAGGACAAGACTCCAACCAAGTTTGTAAGTAATCATGAAATGGGGGTTATGATGACCCCTCAGGAATCAGTATCATAGAATATGCCCCAAAATCCAAAAAAGGGAGCTTTATACTTTGTGACCCTCCATAGTGACAACATTAGTGGGAAAGTGTGGACCTGAGGCTTAGTGCCAACAATGGATAAGGATGGAATTTTGTGTTGAGGCTAAAGGGAGACACACTTGTCAAGGGATATTTGAGGGGGTGATAGGATAGGGAGTAATGATAAGGATATGATGTCACTTTGGGATATGTAGATAGGATGATTAATGATAAGCAATTTTAGAGGATGACTCCAAGAAATATTCTCAGTGTTTGACAAGCCCGGTTTGCTCCTTTGTGCTAAAATATTTGTTTATTATTGATGTTTAAGAAACACGTGATAGATTCCCACTATTAAGACTAGGGTTAGGGCTATTTCACCATGATGCCAGAGGCTGATTTTCATCATGGTACTTTCCTAAGGTACTAGAGAACTAGTTTTCACCATTAGATGGGTTTTTTTTTTTACTATTGGACTATTGAGGAGATGTGGTAGGGTGGATGGAGTGGATATGAGATATCCCAGGAGTGGGGGACTCATATATGGAGGATGATGAATCTTGTTAGGTATAGAATCACTTCAGATGCATGATGTTCATAGGATCGTCAAGTTCTTCACCTTCTAGTGTGGCTAATTTATATGCTCCCGATCTGAACTTGGCAATGATAATATATGGACCTAATTAATTAGCTTCAAATTTCCTCTTTTTATCTCTATTTGCATTGGTTTTTTTATGATTCTCATTTAGGACTAGGTCACCAACTTCACATTCCCTCGATTGGATATTCTTTTGGTATTGGCCTTTGAGTCTATTTTGATATGCTCATAGGTGATCAAGGGCTTTCTGACATTTCTCATCGAGAAGTTCCAATTATTTTAGGCATTCTTATCTACAATTATGATCATTGATGATGCCCTTTAAGGAGATTCTAAAGGAGGGGAGATCTAATTATATTGGCAAGATTGCTTATGTCCCATAAACCAAGGCATAGAGAGTGGTCCCAATAGGTGTGCAAATGCTTGTGTGATAAGACCATAGAGCTGGATACAATTGTGTGCGCCAATTTTTCTTACTTGATTGATTATCTTCTTAATAATCTTGATGAGGGTCTTATTTGTGGTTTTAGCTTGTTTGTTACCCTAGGGATAATAGGGAGAATAAATTTTTTGCTTGATGTGATATTTCTAACACAAGGCCTCAACTTCCTAATTTTTGAATGATTTGTCATTATCTAAGATGATGTTGGTTGGTATTCCAAAATAGTAAATAATCTAATTGAGGATGAATGTGAAGATTTGGATTCTTATGGTATAAGTGACTGTAATCACCTCTACCAATTTAGTAAATTACTCTATTGTCATGATAATGAACTTATGACTATCTAATGAAGTCAGATTAATCTTGCCAATTAAATCAAGGATCCATATGTTAAATGGACATGGACTCATGATAGGCTGAAATTCTTATATAGGATCAAAAATGAGATTCCCATGTTTTTGATATGTAACACATTTGTGCACATACTGACAAGATTCTTGTTCCATGGTTGGCCAATAATGTCCAATTCAAAGAAGTTTCTTAACTAGGGCCATTCCACTTATGTGCCCACCACATAGACCATCATGAACCTATTTGATCACATGAGATGCCTCTTCTAATGTTAGACACCTTAACAAGCTTCCATCATAGCTCCTACTATCGAGTGTGCTACCAAGGATTGTGTAGCAAGAGGTGCGATGGATGAAGGCTTTATGTTGGTGATAGTTAAGATTAGGAGGGAAGATGTTATCATAGAGGTACTTATAGATATCATGGTACTGGGGAAGACTAGGATCATTTATTGTGAAAATTTGTAAAGGAGCCATAGATTCATGTGCTAGAATAATTAGATGTTCTATTAAAATTTTCCCTTTTAGAACATTTTCAGGGAGATCAATGAGAGAGCCAATGGTAGCCATTGAGTTAGTTGCTTTGTTAAACCCTTGTGACACTTGCTCAAATGTAATGGATTGAAAATTTGATTTTAATTTATTTAACAACTAATTATAAGGAAGTAAATTCTTTTCCTTTATCTAGAACTCATCATTGACTATTTGATTATCATTTGTGAGTCACTAAATACTTGAAAATGCTAGATATTCCATTGAATGGCTAGATGAAGGCCAGCTATCAAGGCTTTGTATTCTAAAATGTTTTTAGTGCATGATAATTCAAGGTAGAAAGTCTTTGGATTAAGATCACCTTTTAGGGTGATGATTAGGATGCCTACCCCTGATCCATGCATGGTGAATGAGCCATCAAAATATAATTTCTAGATAGTTGATTTTGAAGTACTCATTATAGATTTATTTGGGAAGTTTGTTATAAGGGGCTCAGTCACTTCAAGTGGTACCTCAACTAATTGATCCACCATGACTTATCCTTTTATGGCCTTTTGATTGGTATACTCAATGTCAAACTTGCTAAGCAACATGATGCACTTTGCCATTCTGCTAGTAAGAGTAGTTTTAGATAATAAATATTTTAGGGAATTAACCTTGGCAATGAGTTGTACTTGATATATTAACATGTAGTGTTGAAGCTTCTTGAGGCAATAAAATGGCTATGCATGCTTTTTAAAGTAGATTATAGTTCATCTTGTAATATATTAGTGTATGACTGTGATAATATATAGCTTACTCCTTGCCCTGATCATTGTGTTAATACTAGGAGGGCACTTATTGCACATGGGTTGCTAAAATGTACAGGAGCAAAGGTCTTCTTGAGATGGGTGGTGAAAACATAGGTGGGTTAGCCAAATATTGTTTGATATTTTCAAAAGCTTGTTGGCAATCAAAATTCTAGTTAAATGTAGTCCCCTTCTTTAGGATATGGGTGAAGGCGTGGCACTTATCTGCAAGCTGAGAAATAAAATGTCAAATAGCTTGTAGTTTTCCCTGAAGACTCCTGAGCTGTTTAATATTATGAGGTAAAGGCATTTCTATGATCACTTTTGCTTTTTTTGGGTCTACCTCTATGCCTCTTTTTGAAACTATAAATCCCAACAATTTTCTTGAAGTGGCACCAAATACACATTTTTTAGGATTTATCTTGATTTTGTATTCTTGCAATCATTTAAAGATCTATTTTAGAACAACATGGTGTTCAAATCTTAGGTGAGACTTCCCCAGGATGTCATCCACATAAATCCTCAACTATGTCATGCATCATGTCATGGAAAATTACTATCATATCCTATTGATATGTTGCACCAAAAATTTTAAGGCTGAAGGGCATGACCTAATAACAGAATGTTCCTCACCGAGTGATAAAAGTTTTTTTGTGTTGGTCCTCAAGTGTGATTTTAATTTGATTATAGCTTGAGAAACCATTCATGAGAGATAGCATTTCATATTCAACGGTTGAGTCCATAATAATGTTGATGTTTGGAAGGGGGAAGTCATCCTTGGGACATGTCTTGTTTATATCTCAGAAGTCAATGCAAATTTGAATTTTGTCTTGTGGCTTGGTCATAGGGATAATATTAGAAATCCAATCATAATAATATATAGGGCAGATAAAACCAGCTTCCAAGAAATTATGTAGCTCCTCTTTAACTAATAATGCCACTTTGGGGTGCATCTTATGTAACTTCTATTTGATTGGTTTTGCATTTGGATGCACAACCAAGTGATGTAATACCAATGATGGATCTAATATAGGCATGTCAGCATAAATCCATGTAATTTAATCATCTCTATGATAACTTCACATTTTGTGGGTGTTAAAGATGCCCCTAATTTAATCATTTTGGGATGTTGATATGTCTCAATATTAACTTCTACCATGTCCTCAATAAGAGAGGGTGATTTTTCTTGTAAGTAAGTGGGCAATGATATTTTTGCAACATCTGAAGCAAAGCAATCGAGAAGCTCTGTGTCAATGTCAAAATATTCTTCTAATTACAATGAGACATGTGGAATTTCATTTGGTTCTTTAGGAGGATCTTCCTCTTCAAATCGCTCATCATCATTTTGATTATGGGGTTCTTGTTATTCCCCAAAGTATGTGGATTGGAAAAAAATTATGGAAAATCCCTTTTTATGGTCACTAGATGGCATAAAATCACATGCTTCCATATATTCTAGAATTGCTTCATCATTTTGAATTATGTCAAAATAAGGATCATGTTTTGAATCCTAGTCGATGAGTGATGGATAGTAGAGCAAAATAGTGATGGTGGAAATGGTAGTGTCAGGGAAGAGGTTGGTGGTAGTAAGCACTTTGAAGCAACTCAAAATGGAACCTATTTCAATGTCTTTATCAGGGAGAGATGGCCTAGGGATCAAAAGTGAATCCATAATGATATTATTTAGGTCATCATCATGAAATCCATACCCTAAACCAAAATATTTTGGATATTCTTGAACCATGATGGGTTAACTTTGCCTTGCTCTTTATTGTTTAGTCCTTTCCCTTTATAATGCATATTCTCCATCATATTTTGGATATAGGGTTATTGATTTCTTGGAGAGATAAGGGCCTCATCATTTGAAATAAGCCATGAATCATTTGATTCTTCAATGCATTCCTTAGATAGGAATACAATGCTTGAGAAATTTATTGGTCTAAATTGGTATTTGAAGGGATTAGCCTTCCTCATGGTTAGGGACCCATATTTGCATGGAGAAAGAGGTTAATCACCAATGTAATAAATTATATATTCATATTTTCCATAGTCTTTGAATATGATCTTCAAATGAGTGATGTCGAGTAGTGGATTAGATGTGGATTCAAGCTGATCAGGGGAGATGTATTTGGCAATTGTTAGACTTAAGATGGAATTATTTATGCCAGGATAAGGTGATGATGATTGGTCTTTCTCATAGATGTGAAGATATTCATTGACTCCAGGGATGGTGACTTCCATACCAGAGTGGGGAAATTTGAGACACTAGTGTAAAGTGGATGGAATAGCTTGTATTTCATGGTTCCATGGATTTCCAAGCAACATATCATAAGGCATATCTACATCCACAACATGGACTAGTGTTTGGTACACTACGAGCCCCATAGTGATGAGGAGGTAAATATTCCTAATAGATGGCATCTCATTATCATCATAATGTTTGATCATTATTAAGGTGGGCCCTAATGATGTTTTTGAATACCCCAATTTCTATAATAAGTCTATATTACATAAATTTAGCATTGATCCTCCGTCTATGAGAACCCAAGAGACACAATGGTGAGATATGGTCACTTCAATGAATAGGGGATAACTATGGTGTGGGCTAAGGGGAGGCATATCCTAGGCACCAAAAGTGATCTGATATGAAGGGGATAAATTTCCTACTAACACTTGGAATTGATTTGTATCCAAGTCACTAGGGACTTTTAGATCATTTAGGACTTGGTTTAGTATATCTCAGTGTAACGTAAATGTTTTAAGAAGCTCCATCAAGGATATTTGGTCTATAGTTTTCTCAAGTTGTTGAATGATGTCATAAGAATTATCAAAATAATTTGAAACCTTTTTAGGAACACTCCCCTTTTGAGTAGGGAAAAACAGATGTAGTGGATGGGTCTTTAGGTGGTACTGTAGGAATTACTATGTTCTTGTGTTTGGTAGTAATTACACAATCAACAGTGGCCTAATTAATCCTTAAAATGGGGGATGAAGATGGAGTGGTTTCTTAGAGGTTATGGATTTTAATGGTTTTGATGTAGTGATAAAGCACATTATGATAGTAGGTATGGTTGGATGAAGAGGCCTGACCCTAGTCTCTTGGTGGTCTCTAATTTCTTTGGTTATGCTTAGGGAGAGGATCCTTGTAGATGCTAAACTACCCATTTATTGTTTGATTTAGGGGAGTTTCTCCTTTAATTTCAATGTCACCCCTCTAAATTAAATCCTAAATATAGTGCTTAAGTTGTATATATCATTATGTATCATGCCCTTTAACCTTATGGTACTTTCAAAACTCATCTTCATGATACCAATCTGTCTTTGGTTGGTGATCATCCACAGGTCTAATTTCATGCAAGGTGATCATATTGGCAGTAATTAATTAATATAAGACCATATAAATTGGGACTCCCAAGCTTATGAGTGGTATTTAACTATTCAAGGCTTTGTCTTACCTTGTGGAACTCAGATGGAAGAGATATTTGGTTTTTATGTGGGTATTTTATTTTGAACTACTTGTACATATTGTTGTTTAGAATCAGTCACCCCATCTCCCACGACATTCTTTTTTTTTTTTGAAGACTTTAAATTTCCCTAGAAAAGAGTTGCCTTGATTTTGGATGTGCTCATTTCAAGAATATAACTTGATTGTAACTTTTTCAATAAGGGCTTTCTCAATTTGGATTCCTTTCTCTATTATCTCATCAAAGGTTTTGTCACATTATAACTTTAACTGATACATGAGTTTAGCATTGAGATTATCCACAAATATCTTTCCCAATTCTTTATCAAGTACCATACACCTCAAACGGCTTGCCAAACTTTGCCATTTTTGTAAGAAGGGTGTCAGACTTTCACCACTTCTTTTCTTAGTGTTATAGAGGTCAATTATGCAAATGTCATGTTTAATATTAAATGAGAAATGTCTAACTAATTGTTCTATCAATTATCCAAAGCTAGATCTTAACCCCTTTGGTAAATGCAAAACCATTCTAAAGTAGGTCTAATGAGACCTTTGGGGAAAAGTCTGAACAAATGGGCATCTTCATAAGACACCTCATAGCAAGCTACATAAAATACTTATACATGATCTCTAGGATCTCTTTTCCCTCAGTATGTTTCAAACTTAAATACTTCAAAGTGTGAAGGGAAAGGTATTTTTAAAATACTCATGTCCAAGGGTGAGGAACAAAAGTATTCATACTTATATCTTAGGGTTTGTGAATGTGGATCTATTTTTTAGAGGGTCTTTTTCATCGCTCTCCACTCTTGTGCAAAGGTGGGATCCCCAAGAGGATTGGTGGTTTGATTTTGGCTTCCTTGGGGAATATGGGTGTTATGGGTGCTATGGGTGTTATTGGTGTTATTAGTATTATTAGTATTATTGGTGTTATTGGTGGTATTTTTATTATTATCATTATTATTTAGGATGTTTTGTCGAGCGTATGGTAGATGTTTATTATGGTGTAGAAGGTTGATTTGTTGTGTTAATTTGTCTAAGTGATATTCTATGATAGCTTGTCTCTGATTAGACTCAATATGATTATTACAAAGGGGTGGTAGGCATTACTCTTCTACAAATCCATGGTCTACACCTTCCTCTTCTAGGGGTAATTGATTGGTTTGTATATTTTGATTGGGTGTGTTTGGATGGGATGGAGGGAAAACTAAATTATGTGAGAGAATACAATCGAAAGTGGATGGTAGTGTGCCTCCTATTTCAATAGTATGGACTGACATGATCATGGTTCTCATATAGATAGTGGTCAATTAAGTTCCTAACTTCATCATTATAGATGGGGCTAAACCTTTCATCCTCTTCCCTAAGTGTGTGTATATCACTATGAGTTTTGTCATATTCTTGAGTTGGATCAACCATATGCCCTAATGGGTCATTATCTTGGTTGGAGTCCTATCCAATCATGAGTTGAGCATGGGTGTGATTGACCATTTTGAAAGAGAGATGTGATGAAATGTGATAGATGAAATTTAAGTCTTCAAATACTACCTCTGTCTAGAGACTAAAAGCTACTAGTGGTCAAAAGAGAGTGATGTAATGGTTTTTAGAAGATGATAGGTGACCGAGAATTACCAAGAGACAAAGTCTTATAAGAGACCAATCTAACAAGGATAAAAAAGAGTGATGGGATCAAATACCTTATCTACTAGTAGAGAGACAATTTGATGGGTGTTGGATGAAAAACTTACCTGATAAAGACAAAAATAAGTGATGGGTGTTAGATTAGAATCTTATAAGACTATGTGTATTGATAATACCTAGTCTAGGAGATGTAGGAAGTTAAAATAATAATTAAATAAGATGAGTAACCACTATAACTTGACTTCAAGATGGAATATGGTATTCAAAGGTGATGATATGGATGGGGGGTAGGAGATGTATGATATATAGGATGAAAAATAGGATGTGTATTAAGTGGGTATGTGGTTGATGTCGGATTGGATAAGAATGATAACCACTCAAGATGAGTTATACTCAAATGAATGTTGAAGATATGAGGGTCAGAGGGGGTATAGACACTTAAATTATATGTGAAAAGGAGGATGATTATGAGAATGTGTTATGGTATGAATAAAATGGAGTAGATAGTAGTTATATGCTAGTGAAAGATGTGAAAGGGATGACTATTATGTGGTATATAGTGGAATTGATAGTAGTTATGGATAGTATTTTAGAGAGGTAGAAGGTTTGGGTATAATGGATTAAAATGATGAGGTATATACAATATTCAATAATGGTATGATATAGGATGGATATGGGATGGGTAGATGACATAAAATAGATTTTTAAGTGGGTGTGATATAAGATTAAACCAAGAAGGATTAGATGGATGCTATATATGGGGGATATCAAATGGGAATTGATGATTAATATGAGATAATATAATGTGGATGATTAGTTGGTATGATGTTGAGATGATGAGTATTTAACATATAGGTGTCTAAGTTTGTCACACAAAATAAAAGGTATGGTCGACTTAGCTTACAAATAATATAGGTCTTTATACAACACTCAAACAACACACACAAGTACAATCCCTAAATTAGTCAACTATTATGGGTGTGTAACCTAATGCTCACACCATCCAATGGATTCGTGGGTGAGGCTATAGGAAAATGACCCATTATTGTATTGATCAAAGCCTCTTAACCTCATTTGCACTTGATGCCTACTTTAGAGTTGATACTGACTCCTATAGAGGTACACCTGTTATGATAGAAGGCTCCTAATCTAGGTATACATAAAAGGTTATAGGTACATCCCACATATACACAAAGTTACTATGGGGCCCAAGTCCATGTAGGATGTTGTCTGATCACCCTATATCTTGGATCCTAACCGCCCCTCACTCCATGGAACCCTTTATGGAGAATTATGCTTAGGTGCATAATGATAGCTCTCCTAATTTTTAGGCTCCACTAGAACACAGAGTTTGATTAGTGTGGATGATGATCTATGTCAAAAACCACTATATACTAAATCCATGCATGGGTATTAATTATATGTCACATATTATCCTAGACACAGGGGGATAACAATCAAGCAAACACAACATAGTTAATTAACCAACTAATTACCTATATGTGAGGAACAATTATTTATAAGTCAACACACACACATAATCAGGTATTTACAATGCAATAAATTTTCATGATAAAGATATATACAACAAAAATTAGGATAATATATTAGAGGCACCCATTCTTGCAAGCACAAAGGTTAGAAATCCAAGTGGGGGGCCTTAGTCTTGAGGGGTCCTACACCAAAAAGGATTAGTAATTTGATTTTTTTACAAAACTTCAAGTCCCTATAAAACTATAAATACACAAATCAATATCACAACTAGAATTCACAAAATTACAACTACAAAACAAAATCACAAGTCATGAGTTACAACTTTTCAAAGGGTTAGCAAACCATGATGATTAACCTGTGAAAACATAATAGTTACACAAAATCTCTACTTGGTAGAAAAATATCACAACTACCATAAAAATGCAATCTACAATTTTTTAGGAGATAAAAAAATTATAAAATATACTAAATTTCACAAGACAACTATACTATCAGATTAATTATAAGGCAGATTATCCCAAAAAAGTGCTTAACTATGTATAAAATAGGAATATGTTCAATATTATGACAACTTTCTTATAAATGTGGTCAAAAGGGATTTGTGATTCTAGATATAATAAAGATGATATTGCTTTATATAGAGTCTAATGCTACTAAAATTTAAGTCTGATGCTAGCTAGATAACCTAAACTACTCTATTGACTAGATAACTGCAAAGTCACGACCAAAACTAACAAAATCACAACTACTAGGATAAAGATGCAAGTTCGAGACTTGTAGTTTTGCAATAAATCTTAAAATAGACTTTTTTTGGAGTCTATGATGTTTTTATTGACTTTATTCTACCACCTATTAATCCTACACATAGAGAACAATCTACAAGGACCCTTCTGTAAATAGGTGATTAAGTTAAAATACCTAGATTGATAAATGGTTAAAATTTGACAAAAAATAGCTTTATCTTAGCTCAAGGAAGCTTACAACCCTTTCTTTAGAACTTGATATCCTTTTTTTTATTGATCCAAAAAATAAATAGGTCAAAATTTAACCAATTTTATGAGGAAGGATAAAACTATAACTATCAATGACAAAACCACTATTACTAGGTCAAAATCACTAATCTTAGAGTTGTGATTTTATGAATGATATCTAAATGCTCCCAAACTTGATATAACCTTCTTCCTCCTAAAAATAGAAACTAGACTCCTTTCCCAGGAAATAGAATCAACTTATAAATATGTCTATTGTTAGGTGATAGCAGGAGGTTTGAGGTAAACCTAAGTTCTACAAATTTATGATTATACCTGACAAAACTGCTATTATCAATGTAAAGTTACAACTATCAAAGTTGTGGTTTTACATCCTATGTACCAATAATTGAATATCAAGTAAATCCCTTACTTGTTTTTCACATAGAAAAAATATATAAATAGATAACAAGATCCCTGTAGAAACGGGGTTAGCTAGAATAGGTTATAAAGTTACCCCTAATTACCACTTTTGACAAAGTCACAACTGTAACCAATAAAGCCACTATTGTCAGAATAAAATCACAACTTTTGAAGTTACAATTTTGTCAAAAACCAAAATCCTAAAAAAACCTTAATCATTAGCAATTAGCTGATAAAATTGTTACTCGTTCTACAAAATTATGACTATAATAGCGCTAATACCAGTGCAAAATTGCTATTTGCCTGTACATGACAAAAACTCAAAATCTAGCCTTCAATTGACGTCTAGATTATCCTACAAGCATTCAAATCACTTCTAGAAAGTTTATAATATAAGTTAAAGGAGTAATGTCCCACCATGATCACTAAAATATGCACTAAATTTTAGATCCAAGCTATATTACTAATTCTAGTAATAAAAAACCTAAAACTTAATCTCACCAATAGGAATGGATAAAAGAGGCAATCAACACAATAAGAACATCCTTACCATCATTTACCTCCTTATGGCTCCACTTTAATATTTGAAAATGGATTGTCTTATGCCCAAATTTTGAAATGTTGGATTGTTTGTTAAGTGTTGATAATGGCTTCCAAATTGTTGGATGAGCTTGACAGTGGCTATAGATGGATGCAAGAGAGATTTTTTAGATGCAAGATAGCAACAATTTGATAGTTTTCCAAGTTATTTTTGAGGAGGGAGAGCTCAGGTAAATAGACATGGAGGGAGAGATCAATGGCTTTAGGCCGTTGAAATCAAGGGCTAGGGATTTTCCATGAAATTTTTAATTCCATGGAGATCTCTAGAATTATAGAATTATAGAGAAGGGGGGTAGAATGGGGAAGATTTATAGAATCCTCCAATTCTATAAAGCTCCCCATAGGGTTTAGGGTTTTAGGAGAGGATAGGATAGGGTGGTGGTTGGTTAGGTAGATTATTTTGGAATTTTAAATTGGCTAGTTGGCTTAGGGAGTAGGTTAGTGGGTAATAGGTTCTATTAGGGGTTTTAATGAGGGGATTAATGGGTTTTAGGATGGGGTAAAGGTTTATGGGATATATTAATGGGATGGGGGTTATTAGGATATTAGTTAATTTAGCTAGGAAATATGAGAATTAGACTAAATTAGCAAGAATTAGAAGAATTCGTATAATTAGTGAGGCAAGCATAATTTAGGGCATACAGTTCTTTTTCTTGATTTTAACATTATCAATTACCATTGACCCATTAACAAGGGGTAATGATATATTAATATTATTATAAATAATTATAATATTAATATATAATAATTATTATTCAATATATTAAAGTAATAAAAATTATTATAATTAAAATACTATTATATAATATATAATTAATATACGATCATATAATATTTACGTGTTGTTAGGAATAAATATAAAAATCGATGCAAAACAATTTCACATAATCATAATAATAGACATAAATAGAGATGTAGAAAGAACAAAAATAAAATTCATAATAAGAAGATCATATTTAATGTGGTTCACCTAATGTGGGCTATATCCACCAAGAAACACTTGCTCAATTTTTATTACAAGCCACTAGAGTATAAACCACTCTCAGATCAGTCTTCTCATAACTATAATGCATAAGTGTTGTTTGGAGTTACGCTCAATAAACCCTCATGAATTTGCACCTGAATTCACACACTTTGTTATTCCTTCTCAAACCCTTGTTCTCATGATGTATTACCTATGAAATATCTATCTATACATAATACATCAACAAAGCAGTATTACAAAACAATGGGTACTAAAACCATGGGCAAAGTCAACCCAAAATGGTTTCCCATTAAAGAGAGTCCAAAATACATATAGAGTGTATAGTACATTTAAAATTTAAAGTATTTAAAAATAAATTTTAATTTAGAAATAGGCTCCACAACATAACAATCTCCCACTTAGAGACTAATTTCCTCTGAGCAGGCTCCTCAACCCTTCACTATCAACTATGAAAGCCAATCAAAACTGAACATAACTTTAGTTTCTCCCTTGCAACCACCTTGGTCATCATGTCTATAAGATTTTGAATGGTATGAATCTTCTCTAGCTTCAAATTCTCTTCCTCCAAATATGTCTTGATGAAATGGTACCTTAACTATATATGCTTCATCCTAGAGTGGAAAATGAAGTTCTTTGCTAGATGTATAACACTCTGATTGTCACTATATAGTTTTTATTCCTTCTGCTTATGCCCCAACTCTTCAAGTAACTATTTTAACCAAATTATTTATTTTCTTACCTCTATGGTAGCAACATACTCAGTCTCTGTGGTTGACAAAACCACAAGTTTTTTTAGTGAAATCTAGCTCATCATTGTGTTACCTACAATAAATACATATCTTATTGTACTCCTCCTATTGTCTAAATATCTAACCATGTCTAAATATACATTGTTGGATATTTAGTCCCATTTTGATGTGGTAAACCTACACATTTGGATGACCAATCTTCCTACTTTGGATGATCAGACCTATTTTGTCAATCAGCGTACTTATAAACAAAATAGGTCTGATCATCCATAGTAGGAAGATTGGTCATCCAAATGTGTAGGTTTACCACATCAAAATGGGACTAATCTCTCCTCTCATCAAGGGGAGGTTCCCTATATATATATAAAAAATAATACTCAAGGGTAGGATAAATCATCCATCTCTCTTTCTTCAGAGATGATGCATGCAAATTAAAGGAAAAATCTCAAGGGAAATGATAGAAAGCACTCTTCTTTCAGAAGTACTATTCAGGAAATCACAAGAACACTCCTGGTAGTAATTGCAAAATGTAACCAAGGACGTCATAACCAGCAAATTGAGATGTAACACTAAGTCTTCACTTGAATTGCTCAAGAGTGAGATACAAAGGACAATGAGAGCACAAATTCATCCCAAGGTCCTTTACACAGAAACAAAAATAAAACACACTAAAGGCAATTATGGGGCACAAAGTCTCTCCATAGTTGGCTTCAGGACACCTTCCTAACTACTTTCACTAATTCTACTTATTGAATTAAAGGAACAGAAAATATATTAAGGAAAAAGACATAAGAACAGTTTCCCCAACAACAAAGATATCACAGCACAAAGTCTAAAAAGTCACTTGCTTTCTTATTCCAATAACAAAATATGGTCAACAATCTGAGCTCAAAGTCTCAATAATGCCTTTCAATTTTGGCAGAGTTTTGTTTTTGATAATCAAAGGGAGCCCCTAAAATAATAAAAGAGAGTCCCTTATATAGCCTCTTCAAGAAGGACTCAAGAACAGTAACACATCATGTTGCATTGAATTTTGTTAAGAAGACATGCAAGAATTTAGGGGCATTTACCCATTTGCTTTTCTCAATGCAGAGAAATGGGTCATGCCATTGAATCTTTGCATCTTTCGATGTCCACCTGGTGATCTACTTCTAGAAACATATTTGATGTGTAAATGTTTCTAATCCTTCCTCATCATTCCTCCTTTTTTGGTTAATTGAATCAGGTCTTTGATTCAATTTGATGCTCTATTCCTTAGTCGCTTCCTGCTAGTCTTGGCCTTAAAGCCTTTGAATGCATTTGGGTCCGTTTTGGGTCGGGAAGAGCCCCCTACAAGGGTATCTACCCTTTGAGAGGTCTTTGGATGGCCTTTGGGTTTCTTTTGGTAGGTCACTAAGTTCTTTGGCTCTTCTTTAAGGCTTTTCAAAATCAACGGCTATGTTACAAACCTTGAAATTGACGTTCGTGCACCCGTCACTACGTTTGAATTTCCAACGGCTAGTTTGTTGTTCTTGACTTTGACGTCTTCAAGCATGTCACCCCTTGGACTTTCTTTAACTTTCTCTTGATTCAGCCTTTTTTCTACTTGCTTCTTTTGGATTTCTTGTTTTGCATTCTCCCAAAGGGAAGGTGACCCTTCGGCTTTGGGGAAGTGTCCTTTAATTTGGCAGTCGAGAGTCCCTTGCAAGGGCAACTACCCTTTGGGGTCCTTCGATGGCCTTTTGTCTTTGGATTCCTTCAGAGCTTTCCCATGAACTTTTTCTATAGATATTTTTTTGCACACAAAAATTCTACAAGAATTGTTTCGGCTGCTTTGTCTTTGGCCTTCGAAAATTCTTTCGAGTTTTCCTCCTGTAGCTTCCCCAAATTTCTTCAAACTTTTTGTCTAAAGGAATTCCTTCAAACAAAAGTCTGAAAGAATTTGTTTCTCACCTTAGTCTTTCCATCGAGCTTTGCTTTGTTTTTTGGTCTTTTCTTTCTTTCAGAGGAAAAAGTCTGAAGGAATTCTTTTGGACAATGTCCCTGAAGGAATTGTCTCTTTGTTACTTTTTTCAGGGGAACTTTTCTAAAGGAAATCCCTTTGCTCTTTTGGCCTTTGAACTAATCTATTTGCCCCCTTTCTGCCCTCTGTAAGGGCTATTTGAGCTCCAAATTAGCCTTTCAAGTTTTTACAACGGTTCACTTTAGCTTCTGAGTGTCCTCTGAAAGGGTTGTTTGTCCTTTGGAAATTTGCCTTAGTTAATTTTATGTGAATCTCAAATTGTGACATGTGGCAGCATCCGTTATATTCTGTCGGGTTTTTGTTTCCTTAGTCACTTTTTCCAAAAATTCCCTCTGTAAGGGCACTTGTGTCTTTGATGCTTAGGACACTCCTTTGAACTTGTTGCTTGAACCGAACGATTAAACCAACTTTGGTTCAATGGTTCAATGGTTCATCCCTTTATTTCTATTGACCACTTGAACCAAGATCCTTTGAAACAAGCCTCGTTGAACCTGTTGAACTTTGAACCCATTAAACCTTTGAACCAAAGTGGTTCAATGGTTTAATCGGTTCATTCCCTGAAAATGACTAAGTGTCAGAAACTTGTTCTTTTAATTGAACCTGCCTGTAGAAGCCTTTGAACCTATTGATCTTGCACCCGTCACTTCCTTGTTATTTTTAAACTCTTTGATCTTCATCGCACTGGGTGAACCTTTGAACCTGTCGTTTGAACTGACTAATTGAACCAACTTTGGTTCAAGGTTCAATGGTTTAATCAGTTCAAGCCTTCTTCTCTTTGATAAGTGTTTTGAAGCCGTTGAACCTTGAAGCGGTTGAACTTTGAACCAAGACAAATGTGCTTAACTCTTGCTGTTGATGTTGAACCTTTGAACCCATTGAACCCATTGAACCAAAATGGTTCAAGGTTTAATGGTTCAATGGTTCAATCCTTGCTTAGAAGCTTTTTGATGAACTCTTTTGGTTGAACCTTGTCATTGAACCAACTTTGAAACTGCCTAAGTGTTGAGAGCTTGCTTCTTTCCTATAGAGTCCGTAGAAATCAACTTGTGAAGCTCGTAGAACTTTTCTTGTAGAGTCCGTAGATTCAAGCCTGCAGAGTCTGTATATTCAAACTTGTAGAGTCTATAGATTCAAGCCTGCAGAGTACGTAAATTTTTTGTAAAGCTTTAAAAATGAGGAATTTGAATGCTCAGAATAAATTTTGAGAAGGGAAGAGATTATTTTGGTCTATTGAATCAAAATAGTTCAAATGTTGTCCCAAAATGAGTGATATTTTTGGGGGACAATAGCTAGCTCCAGTTGGAGAACCTTTATCAATTGTAAAAAAAGAATTGAAGGGAGTAGAATTCAAATCTCTAGTGTCTTCATGTATACCATTGGGCTATGGAGTCATGTTACCCAGAAATGGAAGGCATCAAAAATAAAAACAAACAAAACAAAATAGAATTAAAAACTATACAAATATACATATGTACAGATGAAATGATCTAATACTTCAAGAGTTGAAGTGTTTCAAATGCTGCCCATGGTGAGGCAGAGAAAAGAGTGTGTCATCTTGATATTTAAATAGAAAGTTGTTTTCACCATTGTGTTGATGAATTATAAATGGGCCTCTCTAAAGGGAGTTGAACTTCCCATGCATCCCTTTTGGTTCTCTCCTTTTGTCCCACAGCAGGACTTGATCTCCAATCTAGAAATCATGATTTTTGGCCTTCTGGTCAAAGAGTTTCTTTACCAAACTTTGATGAGCAAAAATTCAGTCCACCACCATGGTTCTCTGTTCATCCACTCAGTCAGGCACATGATTCTCTTATCAAGAGATCTTTCATATGTCTGATCTTCAATTGCCTTTATCAATTTCAAGGTTGGCAATTCTAAGGTGATTGGTATCTTAGCATTAATACCATAAAGAAGTTGAAAAGGAGACATACCAATTGCCCTCTTTGGTGTAATTCTTTCTGCCTATAGAGCATCAATCAATGCTTTATGCCATGTCCTTTGATTGTCATCTGCTAGCTTCTTGATGATAGTTACCAGGTTCTTATTGCTTGATTCAGCTTGTCCGTTTCCTTGTGTAAAATAATCAGAAGAGTGAGAGAGTGTAATTCCATAATGGAAACAAAATTGTGTAATCTCCTAGGAGGTGAAACAAGTTGCATTGTCAGTAACAATTTTGGTTGGAACTCCAAACCTAGAAATGATATTCTCCTTGAGTAAATTACATACAACTTTTGAAGTAGCATGCTTAGTTAGGATTACTTCTACCCACTTGGTGAAATAGTCATTTGCTATAAGGACATAATCATGTCCAGCACTTGAAGATGGGTTTATAGTCCTAATAAAATCAATCCCCCATTGTTGGAATGGTTCTTCTATGATCACTGGCTTGAGAGGCAAGGCAGCTAACTTGGGTCTTCCAACAAATTGCTGGCAGAGTTCACATTTTCTCACCCACTTATATGCATCTTGGAAAAGAGTTGGCCAGTAATACCTGGCTTGCAGAATCTTGTGAGCAATCACAAGAGTAAAAAAATGTCCTCCACATGTTAAATTGTGGAAATATTTCAAAATTTGGCTTTGTTGCTCTTTATCTACACAATGAAAGAATACTCCATCTATGCTTCTCTTATATAAGCCATTGTCTCAAAGGACAAAATTGGCAGCTTTCAACTTGATAGTCCTCCTTTCTTTATAAGAAAAATGAGCAGGACATTCACCATAAGTAAAGAAATAAGCAATACCTGAATACCACTTAGTGGTAGTGGAGACAAAAAGGACTATTGGTGTATCTTTCACTTCAGCTTCTTCATGTTGTGTATCTTATGGCTTGTTGTCAGCAATTAATTGGCACAGGCCTTTTCCCCTAACTAGCTTTTTCAGCTTGTTGTCTAGATCAAACTCTTAGACCTTTGCAATCTAATTGCCTCTTTTTGTGCCAAATTCCTACTAAGTTAATATGGACTTGATTGTAGTGTCAGGAACTAAGGTAGTAGTGTGTGAATTTAGAATATAGAAGCGGAAATGTATGACTGCTTTCACCACTGCATAAGCATGCTTCTCTACATTTGAATACTTCATTTCATGGGTTTTGAGAGGGCATCTCATGAAATAAATGGGAGATTATATACCTTCCTTGTCCTATTGAACAAGAATTGTTGAATGCGTGTGTTCAGACACATAGTTGTATATGATGAAATCTTTGTTTTAATTTGGACAAACCAAGGTAGGGGCATGGGCGATGGTAGTCTTGATATCTTGAAATGCTAACTTGCCTTCTGTATTCTAGCTGTAGGTGGTCTTCCCTTTCATCATGTTCACAATGTGTCTAGTTTTCTTGGTAAATTTAGGGATGAACCTTCATAAGAAGTTCACCTTTTTGAAAAAAGAGTGAACAAAATTCTTACTTGTAGGCAAATTAAGCTCTTGAATAGACTTGACTCTGTCTGAGTCAATCTTTATGCCTTTTTTAGACACAATGTGTCTGAGGAGTTTCCCCTCTATTACTCCAAAAATAGACTTCTTAGGGTTCAATGAAATACCATTTTAACGATAGTGCTCTAGCACTTGTTGTAAGTGGCGTACATGATCAGAATGATGTTTTGAAAAGATAGTCAAGTCATCAAGGTATACCACTATGATTTTACCCATCTCTTCTTTGAAAGCTAGGTCCATTGCTCTTTAAAAGGTGGCACCAGTGTTTATCAAGCCAAGAGGCATTCTTCTATATGAAAATGTACCATAAGGTGTGTTGAATGTAGTCTTGTGTTGATCTGCTTCACCAACTTCAAATTGATTATATCCTGAGAAGCCATCTAACATTGATAACATCTCTAAACCTATCACCATTTGAAGCACTTGATCCATGATTGGCAAAGGGTAATTATCTTTCAAAGATGACTGATTCAGATTTTTGAAATCTACACAAATGCAAATTTCACCACTCTTCTTCCTTATGGGCACTATGTTTTCAATCCATGTAGAATGATGGATTGGGAAGATGATTCTAGCATTTAACATTTTTGTATCTCAGACAGAATAGTACCTGATATTTTTGGATTGTACTGTCTAGATTTTTGCTTATAGGGCATTGAGTTAGCCTTGAGAGGAATCTCATGGTGGATTTCATCAGATTTGAGAGACTTCAAGTCATCATAATAATATGCTAAGACATCCATGTATTGACGGAGTAAAGTGGTGAACTTGAATCTTTTTTTAGGAGTGTAGCACTTACCAATGTTAACCATCTTAAGATTTTTTTAGTAGTCAGATTTACTTGATCGAATCCCTGATAGAAGCTTGAATCTATTTGTTGTTGTTTGATGAATCTATCATGCTTGTCAAACAATTTATCAATATAAACTAGGCCTTTGGGAATTTTATTTCCTTTCAACTGTAAGAATTCTTCATTTATATCTAAACTAGATTCAGATGCTGATTCATACTTCTGAGATTCATTGCCTTCAAAATGTAGTTGTTCAAAATTGTATTATTAATCTAGGAAGGCAATGATTTGATGATCATCATTGAATACTTGCCAATGATCAGTATTTTCAAGAACACTTGGTCTACAAACTAGCTTAATAGTATACATGTCTTCTTTGAAATCTGAGTGAGGAACTAAAAGAGTTCCTAAAATAGTAAGTGCATCAACTCTGTCATTAGATTCCCTAGTTGAAAGCATCAAAGCTTTCAATTTGGTCTCAAACCAGGTTGCGATAGTGGCTTAATCTTTTATTCTTGGTTTGGTATAAGTTTCTCACCTGACAAACCACTAATTCAGCATCCCCTTTGGCATGAAGAAACTTGATGCCTTTGTCTTGAGCAGCCTTCAATCCAAGCAACAGAGATTCATATTCAGCTGTATTGTTAGTGTTGCTAAATTATAATTTGTAAGATGAAGGAAACATATCTCCTTGAGAAGATATCAACATAATCTCAGCTCCCAAACCAGTAGAGGAGTAACTACCATCGAATTCCAAAGACTAAAGCACCCGAGGCAGAACTCGATCAGACATGTGGTAACAGTGTATCGCTATCCCTAAGAAGGGATATATGGATCACTTTGTCTTGAGCAGCCTTCAATCAAAGCAATAGAGATTCATATTTAGTTGTATTGTTAGTGTTGTTAAATTGTAATTTTTAAGATGAAGGAAACATATCTCCTTGAAGAGATACCAATAGAAGGACTGGCTATCACGCCAAAAGCTCCAAAGTGATCTGGGTCCTCTTCCAGACCACTATATGGCCCAGAGACTGAAGCACCTGAGGTGAACCTAGTCAAACATGTGGCAGTAGTGTATCACTATCCCTGAGAAGGGATGTGTGGATCATTCCCACCAACTTCCATGGGACTCGACCTCGAGACCTAGCTCTAATACGAATAGAAAGGACTGGCCATCATGCCAAAAGCTCTAGAGTGATCTGGGTCCTCTTCCAAACCACTCTGTGACCTAGGGACTGAAGCACCCAAGGTGGGACCCAGTCAAACATGTGGCAGCAGTGTATCATTATCCCTGAGAAGGGATGTGTGGATCATGCCCACCAGCTTCTGTGAGTCTCAACCCTGAGACCTAGATCTGATACCAATAGGACTGGTTGTCATGCCAAAAGCTCTGGAGTGATCTGGGTCCTCTTCTAGACCCCTATATGGCCAGCCACTGAAGCACCTGAGGTGATTCTTGGTCGAACACATGGTGTGCGATGATCGCCTCAGCAGGGAGATGTATCCCTGAGAAGGGATGTGGATCACAGACTTTGTGCTATGATATCTTTGTTGTTGGGGAAACTATTCTTATGTCTTTTTATTTATTATATTTTCTATTCCTTTAATTCAATAAGCAAAATTAGTGAAAGTAATCAAGAGGGTGTCCTGAAGCCAACTGTGGAGAGACTTTGTGCCCTATAATTGCCTTTACTATGTTTTTTTTTAATTTCTGTGTAAAGTATCTTGGGATGACTTTGTGCCCTCATTGTCCTTCGTATCTTACTCTTGAGCAATTTAGGTGAAGACTTTGTGCTACATCTCAATTTGCTGGTTACGACGTCCTTGGTTACATTTTGTAATTACTACCAGGAGTATTCTTATGGTTTGCTGAATAGTACTTTTGAAAAAAGAGGAGTGCTTTCTGTCATTTCCCTTGAGATTTTTTCTTTAATTTGCATGCATCATCTCTGAAGAAAGAGAGATGGATGGTTTATCCTACCCTTGAATATTATTATTATTATTATTATTATTATATATATATATATATAGCATATCTATAGGGAACCTCCCCTTGATGAGAGGAGAGATTAGTCCCCTTTTGATGTGGTAAACCTACACATTTGGATGACCAATCTTCCTACTTTGGATGATCAGACCTATTTTGTTTATCAGTATGTTGATCGACAAAATATTCAACCAACAATTTTTGGCGACTTTGCTGGGGATATAGTTGTGTGCGTTCTAAAACTTCAAGTTTCAGATTGAATCAGTTTCTACCATTATCCATTATAGACTCCATTCCATTTCTGTGTTTTACCCATTATTATTATAACCTTACCATTCACCTCCACACTAATTGGGAAAGAACACACAATTTAAAGCCTCAAGCTTCAAACTAAAGCAAGGTCAATTCTTTTCCATTCTTGTTTCACAATCTAGCAAATTCAAGGTATACACGAAGCCAAAGTGCTAAAGGTATTGTTGACCCTATATTTGAGTTGGTATAACAAAGTAATTTTGATCTGTTTCCTTCACCATCTCACCTCCAATGAACCAATAGCTTTCCTCCTACTAAATTCAGATCTCCATTGCCAAACGAAGTATCCACTTTTGCTCTTGATAAAGCTTTGCCAATAATTACCCCTATGAGATTTGTTATTCCTCCTTTTCATAGTCATATAATGGTAGTTCAAGGCCCCTGGGATAATTTTTTTGGTCCTCTCAATCTTACGCCACCTCTACATGAGCTTCCACGTAGTTCAAGGAAGAATTTCCCTAAATTCTATGGTGATGGGAAAGTTCATCCTGATAAACACATTACAACCTTCAGCATAGCCTGTGGCGTAATTAGAGTAGAATTTGAAGACGTAACATTCAGGTTATTTGTAGAAACATTACAAGGCACTACTACAAATTAGTTTTATCATCTACAGGCTCGGTCAGTAACTGATTAGAATACCCTCAAAGCTAAGTCTGAAGCCAGATTCAAACCTGCAGAAGATGCACATGCACTTTTGGCTCAACTTACATA
The DNA here is from genome assembly GCA_037957365.1 of Torreya grandis. Classification (NCBI taxonomy): domain Eukaryota; kingdom Viridiplantae; phylum Streptophyta; class Pinopsida; order Cupressales; family Taxaceae; genus Torreya; species Torreya grandis. The sequence continues at coordinate 1,647,697 of JARHVA010004109.1, forward strand.
AATGAAGAAAGAACCTCATGAACCAATGAGGGACTTTATAGCCAAGTTTGACAAATTGAGAAACATAATTCTTGTAATAGCTCGACCTACAATTGAGAATCTGAAATGCTTCTTCATTAATTCTTAGTTACCTGAAGTAAGTTTTCTTTTGAGACATGCTGGTCAAATAGATCTTGTTATAGCTCAACATTTGGCCACTGAGGTAGAAGATGATCTCATCTTAGCAGGGAAGATAAGAAGAGATCCAAATAAAAATAGACCCTCATCATCTTCCGAATATTCATCTATAGGCACCACAGATCCAATGGTGCAAAATTTGGCAAATGAGTTGCTTGCTCTCAAAAAGCAAATGGCACAAAGAATATCTTCTTCTCCTTCATACAGAGATATGCCAAGGAGGACATATCCAAATCAATCATATCAAGGCAATGCTGCTAGGAATTAAGGGCAACAAAATCATCTTCCTCCCCCATAAGGGAAACTTTCCCTAGAAGCTCCTCTAACCAATTTAGAAATGGGATATCTTGAAATAGAATCAGAGTTCTCTTTTCAGCCTGAATTGAATCAAGAAAATGACGTTGATCTCCTTGTAGAAAATCAAGAAGAATCAACTAGTGACTCCCACATTAGTTTCCTAAACTACCAAGATGAACCCAGAAGCAAAGGAGAAGCTTTTGATGGATCATACATTGTGTTTACTAGGTCCAAGAACCAATCAGTCCATCAAGCTGATGAAGGGAAGACAGAAGAGCAACCTCAACCAATAATTACAATTGCTAAGCATGGAACCACTCTACCTTTCTAGTCAAAAGCTCTGGTGATCACCCAAAAGGTAAATACATCAATTTCACCTTCACCTTCTACTTCAATTTTGCAAACCAGCCCTCCTCCCATCCCTCCTAAAACTCAAAAGGTTGAAATACCTTCCTCTATACTTAGCTCAATTCAGCCATTTGACAAAATTAATCATGTCAAAAAGACTAAAATACAAATATTTGAATTTGAATATTTGTAGTCCAATCTTGATCAATTGAATAAGTTGGTCTAATATGTCAAGAACCAAGCCATCCCTACAGGACAAAAAGATAAAAAAGTAACTCTAGATTCCCCAAAGAATATGCCCATTCTGAATAATCTTGTCATTACTCCTCCAACTGCTCCTAGGAAAATAGAACCTTTATATGTTTCCTTGTTAATAAATAGTCATAAGCTAAGTAATTGTATTATAGACTCAGGTGCATCTGACAATGTCATGCCTGCTAAAGTGGATAAATATCTTGGCCTCACACTGACCAAGACATTTGGGAGATGTTTCTCCATGGAAAACAAGCAAGTTCTATTGCTAGGGCAAATCAAAGATGCCCAATTTGCATTTGCAGCCTTTCCAAACAAGAGAATCAAGATGACTACCTTGGTGGCTAACGTTCCAACATCCTATGGCATTTTGCTTGGACAAAATTTTTGCAAGGACGTGGGAGGAGAACTAAGCATGGACTTGTCTGAGGCAAGAATCCTTGTCAATGGCGTAATGAAGAGGTTGCTCCTTGAAAAGGAGGCAAAATATGTGGTAACCCAAACATCAGCCCCTGAAGCTCAAATTCTTTTTGAATCCTCAAGTATGGGTAACTACTTTCTATCTACAGATGAAGTACATGAAACATCTGATAAAATTCTTGAAAGTGTCAACCCAAAAATTAGTTCAACTAGAATCGCAGAAGAACTAGTAGGTTACAATACAAATGAAGGACCCTCCCTCTCTAATGAAGGAAAGTCTAAAGAAAAAAAAGTATCTGATGAGGTATGGACTCTGGAATTCGATGGCAGCTACTCCTCTATCAGTTTAGGAGTTGGGATTGTGTTGATATCTCCTCAAGGAGATATGTTTCCTTTATCTTACAAATTACAATTTAGCAACACTAAAAATATAGTTGAATATAAATCTCTATTACTTGGATTGAAGGCTGCTCGAGACAAATTGATCCATACATCCCTTCTCAGAGATAATGATACACTACTACCACATGTCTAACTAGGTTCTGCCTCAGGTGCTTCAGTCTTTGGGCCACATAGTGGTCTGAAAGAGGACCCAGATCACTCTGGAGCTTTTGGCATGATGGCCAGTCCTTCTATTGGTATCAGAGCTAGGTCTCAAGGTTGAGACCCACAAAAGTTGGTGGGCATGATCCACACATCCCTTTTCAGGGATAGTGATACATTTCTACCACATGTCTGACTGGGTCTCACCTCAGGTGCTTCAGTCCCTAGGCCACATAGTGGTCTAGAAGAGGACCCAGATCACTCTGGAGCTTTGGCGTGATAGCCAATCCTTCTATTGGTATTAGAGCTAGGTCTAGAGGTCGAGTCCCGTGGAAGCTGGTGGGCATGATCCATATATCCCTTCTCAGGGATAGTGATACATTGTTGCCACATGTCCAATCAATTTTTGCCTTAGATGCTTCAGTCCTTGGGCCACATAATAGTCTAGAAGAGGACCTAAATCACTCTAGAGATTTTGGCATGATGGCCAGTCTTTCTATTTATGATCCACATCTCTTTTCAGGGATATGTCTCCCTACTAAGGTGATCATCACATGCCACATGTCAACTGGGAATTACCTCAAGTGCTTCAGTGGTTGGCCATATAGGGGTCTGGAAGAGGACCTAGATCACTCTAGAGCTTTTGGTGTGATGGCTAGTCCTTCTATTGGTATCAGAGCTAGGTCTTGGGGTCGAGACTCACAAAAGCTGGTGGGCATGATCCACACATCCCTTCTCAGGGATAGAGATACACTATTGCCATGTGTCTGACCTAGTCCCACCTCAGGTGCTTCAGTCCCTGGGCCACATAGTGGTTTAGAAGAGGACCCAGATCACTTCAGAGATTTTGGCATGATGGCCAGTCCTTTTATTGGTAATAAAATGACTGGCCATCACACTAAAAGCTCTGAAGTGATCTAGGTCCTCTTCCAGACCCCTATATGGCCAGCCACCGAAGCACCTGAGGTGATTCCTGATCAGACACGTGGCATGTGATGATCGTCTCAACAGGGAGACGTATCCCTGAGAAGGAATGTGGATCATGCCCACCAACTTTCATGGGTCTCAACCTCAAGACCTAGCTCTGATACCAATAGAAGGACTATCCATCATGCCAAAAGCTCTGGAGTGATCTGGGTCCTCTTCAAGACCACTATGTGGCCCAGGGACTGAAGCACTCGAGGTAGAACCTGATTGGACATGTGGCAGTAGTGTGTCGCTATCCCTGAGAAGGGATGTATGGATCAGTCTAAAAAGTCACTTGCTTTCTTATTCCAATAACAAAATATGGTCAACAATCTGAGCTCAAAGTCTCACTAATGCCTTACAATTTTGGTAGAGTTTTGTTTTTGATAATCCAAGGGAGCCCCTAAAACAATAAAAGAGAGTCCCTTATATAGCCTCTTCAAGAAGGACTCAAGAATAGTAACACATCATGTTGCATTGAATTTTGTTAAGAAGACATGTTGGAATTTAGGGGCATTTACCCATTTTCTTTTCTCAATGCAAAGAAATGGGTCATGCCATTGAATGTTTGCATCTTTTGATGTCCACCTATTGATCTGCTTCTAGAAACATATCTGATGTGCAAATGTTTCTGATCCTTCCTCATCATTCCTCCTTTTCTAGTTAATTGAATTGGATCCTTGATTCAATTTGATGCTCTGTTCCTTAGTCACTTCTTGCTGGTCTTGGCCTTAAAGCCTTTGAATGCATTCGAGTCTATTTTGGGTTGGGAAGAGCCCCTTGTAAGGGTATCTACCCTTTGAGCAGTCTTTGGATGGCCTTTGGGCTTCTTTTGGTGGGTCGCTAAGTTCTTTGGCTCTTCTTTAAGGCTTTTCAAAATCAACAGCTATTTTACAAACCTTGAAATTGACGTTCGCGCACTCGTCACTTTGTTTGAATTTCCAACAGCTAGTTCGTTGTTCTTGACTTTGACATCTTTGAGTGCATCACCCCTTGGAATTTCTTTGACTTTCTCTTGATTTAGCCTTTTTTGCTACTTACTTCTTTCATATTTCTTGTTTTGCATCCTCCTGAAGGGAAGGTGACTCTTCAGCATTGGGGAAGTGTCCTTTAATTCAGTAGTCGAGAGTCCCTTGCAAGGGCACTTGCCCTTTGGGGTCCTTCGATGGCCTTTTGTCTTTGGAGTCATTCAGAGCTTTCCCACAAAATTTTTTCATGTATATTTTCCCACAGACAAAAAGTCCACAAGAATTGTTTCGGCTGCTTTGTCTTTGGGCTTCGAAAATTCTTTCGAGCTTTCCTCCCACAACTTCCCCAAATTTCTTCAGACTTTTTGTCTGAAGGAATTCCTTCAGACAGAAGTCCCAAAGAATTCATTTCTTGCTTTAGTCTTTCTGTCGGGCTTTGCTTTGTTTTTTGGTCTTTTCTTTCTTTCAGAGGAAAAAGTTTGAAGAAATTCTTTCAGACAATTTCCTCGAAGGAATTGTCTCTTTGTTACTTTTGTCGGGGGAACTTTTTTGAAGGAAATCCCTTTGCCCTTTTGGCCTTTGAACTGGTCCATTTGCCCCCTTTTTCCCCTCTATAAGGGTTGTTTGAGCTACAAAGTAGCCTTTCAAGTTTTTGCAACGGTTCACTTCGACTTCTGAGTGTCCTCCGAAGGGGTTGTTTGTCCTTTGGAAATTTTCCTTAGTTGATTTTATGTGAATCTCAAATTATGACACGTGGTAAAATCCACTACATTCTGTCAGGTTTTTGTTTCCTTAGTCACTTTTGCCAAAAATTCCCTCCACAAGGGCACTTGTGTCTTTGATGCTTAGGACACTCCTTTGAACTTGTCACTTGAACCAACCGATTGAACCAACTTTGGTTCAATGGTTCAATGGTTCATCTCTTTATTTCTATTGACCGCTTGAACCAAGATCCTTTGAAACAAGCCTCGTTGAACTCGTTGAACCTTTGAACCAAAGTGGTTTAATGGTTCAATCAGTTCATTCCCTGAAAATGACTAAGTGTTAGAAACTTGTTCTTTTGATTGGACCTGCCTGTAAAAGCCTTTGAACCTGCTAATCTTGAACCCGTCACTTCCTTATTCTTTCTAAGCTCTTTGATCTTCATCGCACTGGGTGAACCTTTGAACTTATCGCTTGAACCGACCGATTGAACCAACTTTGGTTCAAGGTTCTATGGTTCAATCGATTCAACCCTTCTTCTCTTTGATAAGTGTTTTGAAGCCGTTAAACCTTGAAGTGGTTGAACTTTGAACCAAGACAAATGCACTTAACTCTTGCTACTGATGTTGAACCTTTAAACCCATTGAACCTGTTGAACCAAAATAGTTCAAGGTTCAATGGTTTAATCCTTGCTTAGAAGCTTGCCGATGAACTCTTTTGGTTGAACCTTGTCATTGAACCAACTTTGAAATCGCCTAAGTGTTGAGAGCTTACTTCTTTCCTGTAGAGTCCATAGAAATCAACTTGTGAAGCCCACAAAACTTTTCCTATAGAGTCTGTAGATTCAAGCCTATAGAGTTCGTAGATTCAAACCTGTAGAGTCCATAGATTCAAGCCTACAGAGTTTGTAGATTTTCTGAAAAGCTTGAAAAATGAGGAATTTGAATGCTCAGAACAAATTTCGAGAAGAGAAGAGATTATTTTGGTCTGTTGAACCAAAATAGTTCAAATGTTGTCCCAAAAATGAGTGATATTTTTGGGGGACAACATACATAACCATGCAAAATGGTGCCTAATCTACCATAGCTTAAAAATATCCCCCATGGTCCCTCTTAAATACCAAAGGATCCACTTTACTACCTTCTAGTGTTTTCTACATGGATCACTCATGTACCTGCTTACTACTCCCAATGCATGGGCAATATCTGGCCTAGTGCAAACTATGGCATACATCAATCTACCAATAGATGATGAATAAGGTACATGTGACATCTAGATTCTCTCCTCCTCTATCTTGGGACACTGCTCTTTTGATAACTTGAAATGACCTGCCAAAGGAGTCCCAAGTAGTTTAGCATTTTGCATACTAAACATCTTTAAGACCTTTTTGATGTACTTTTCCTGGGATAAATTTATCTTTTGTTCCTTCCTATCTTTATTTATTCTCATACCAAGGATTTTGTTTTTTTCTCCCAAATCCTTCATAGCAAAGTAATAAATAAGTTGTTCCTTGAGTACCTTTATTTCCTACATGTTTTTACCTGCAACAAACATGTCATCCACATATAAAGGATAATGTAATCACCATCATCAAATTTATTGATATATACGTAATGGTCTGAATGACACCAAATATCCATGCTCCATCATGAAACTATCAAACTTCATTTACCACTATCGTGGAGCTTGTTTTAGGCCATACAAGCTCTTCTTCAATTTGCATACCATGTTCTTCTTCCCTGTGATGTCATATCCCTGTGGCTGCTCCATATGCATGTCCTCCTCCAAATCACCATGAAGGAATGTAATATTTACATCTATCCACTCTTCCATTGCCACTATCCCAAGAATAGTCCTAATAAAAGTCATCTTTACCATGGAGGAAAAAATTTCATCGAAATCAATTTCTATCTTCTATGCAAACCCCTTTACCACTAACTGTGCCTTGTACCCTGTTTTTCCTCCATCATCTTTTTTAACTCTATACACCCACTTTTTTTACAATAGTCTCTTACCTTCAGGTGGGTTTACCAAATCCCAAGTCTGATTTTTCATGAGAGACTAATGCTCCTCATCCATAGCTTGTTCCCACTTGTTCTTGACACCTACCTGCATTACTTCTTCATAGCACTATGTATCTCCATTATCAGTGAGTAATAAATAATTAAGAGATGGATAAAAACATTTAGGTTTGCTTCTTACCTTAGAAGACCTTCTCACCATAGGAATTTAGGGTTCTTGTGGAGTAGGTGCCTAAACTAGTTGTTTGGACATTTTATGATATCTATAATGTCTTCCAATACTGTGTACTCTTTGTTGGAATCCTCTTTCTGATCCTAGAACTACTATTTATACATGACTTTTTCATTAAAGACAACATCCTAGACCTAAATATTTTCTTATTCATAAGACTCCAAATTCGAAAACCAAAATCATCTTCACCATAACCAATAAAGGTGTATTTTTTTGACTTAGTCTCTAACTTGGTCCTATCATCCTTATCAATATGAATGAAGGATTTACATCCAAATATTCTAAGAAATGAATAATCAACCTTCTTACTAGACCAATATTCCTTAGGTATGCCTCCATCCAAAGCAGATGAAGGACCTTTATTTATTAGATATACAGTTATATTTATTGCTTTAACCCAAAATAGAAGAGGCAGTCTTGCATGCAACCTCATGTTCCTAACATGCTCCATGATAATCCTGTTCATCCTTTTTGACACTCTATTCTACTTTGGAGTTGTTGAAACTATCATCTATTTGCAAATTTCATTCCTTGAATAGTAATTAAAAAATGCATTACTGCAATATTTCCCACCATTATCTGACCTAAGACATTTTAACTTGAGACTTGTTTCACTCTCAACCAAGGCTTTTCATCTTTCAAACATATAAAATACATCAGATGTTCTCCTAATGCCATACACTCAAAATTTCATAGTTGCATCATCAATAAAAGTGACATAATAAGATGACCCACCAATAAAAGATACCTAAGCTGACCCCCATAAATCTGAATGACCAGTTCCAACTTATTCTCCTTCTTTGTAGTTCCAACCTTGAGAAACTTTACCCTTTTTTATTTTCCATACACACAGTCTTCACAGAAATATAAATTAGATCTTTCAATTCAGGAAACCGATCCTTCAAAATTTGCATACCTTTTTGGCTCATGTGACTAAGCTTATTATGGCACAAAGTTGCATATGTATCTACAATAACTAAATTACAATAATCAAGGTTACTTGATAAATACAGGGCACCAACATTCTTACCTCTTGCTACCAAAAGATCACCCTTGGTCACCTTCCAAAAATATGTTTTAAATGTCACCATATAACCTTCATTGCCTAGTTGTCCTATGGATACCAAATTCTATCTCAACTTAGGCACATGCCTAACATCCTTCAGTAGCTAAGTATTCTCATACTGCATCTTGATTTGAACGCTTCCCTTTTATACTATGTTGTAAGGCTTATCATCACCAAGGTAAACATGTCCAAAATCCCCTTGAACATAATCAATGAAATAATGCCTATATGGTGTAGCATGAAAAGAAGCCCCTGAATCTAAAACTTAAGACTCAACAATATTGTCAATGGAGAGAATTAATGCATCCAAATAAATATTACCTATTACAACATTCACCTCTTTGGTGTCTTCCTAATTTTTGTTCTTATTCTGAAGAGACCAACAATCCTTCTTTGCATGCCCAGTCTTTCCATAGTGCCACCATACCATCTTGGCCCTTGATTTTGACTTTTTAGGACCATTTGACTTTCCACGCTTTCCTTTTCCTCTAAAATTTTATCTCCATATACTCTCCATTGCCAAAGCATCACCTGAAGTAGAAGTCACCCCAGAGCTTTTTTATCATATTTCCTCACTAAGGATTACTCCTATGACATCCTCAAACTTCAACTTGGCATTATTAGAGACCGAGTTGCTCACAATCATTACTAGGCTATTCCAACTCTCTCATAAGGAACACAAAATAAGTAAATCCCTAACTTCATCATCAAAATCAATTTTTACATACTTCAACATACTCATAGCCGTATTGAATTCATTCAGATGATTAGCAACTAAACCATTTTTAGACATCTTATTAAATAAATTTTTCATTAAAAATATTTTATTAGAAGCAAAGGGTTTCTCATATAACTTCCCTAATGCATTCATGAGACCTTTCATGGTCTTCTCCTATGATATATTAAACATGATCAAAGATGCAAGGCATAACCTAATGGCCCCAAGTGCTTTCCTATCAAGCAACTCCCAAGCCTCATCTATCATACTCACTAGTTGCTTTACTTTTCCTTCTAGTGAGCATGGAGGTCCTTCTGATAGAGGTAATCCTCCATATGCATCTCCCACAGACCAAAGTTCTATCCATTGAACTTTTCAACTTTTGATCTATGATCATCATCTATAGTTCCCACTTGATCTAATAACCCTTCCTAAGATTCAACACTTCAATAAATACAATTTGAAACTCTGCTATCAGTTGTTAGGAATAAATATAGAAATTGATGCAGAACAATTTCACAAAATCAAAATAATAAATATAAATAGAAATGCAGAAAGAACATAAATAAAATGCATAAAAATAAGACCATATTTAATGTGGTTCACTTAATATGGGCTATATCTATCAAGAAACACTTGCTTAATTTTTATTACAATCTGTGAGAGTACACACCACTCCCAGATTAATTTTCTCACAATTACAATGCACAAATATTGTTTGGAGTTGTGCTCAACAAACCCTCCTGAATTTGCATCTAAATTTACACACTCTATTCTTCCTTCTCAAACCCTTGTTTTCATGTTATATTACCTAAAAAATATATATCTATACATAATATATCAATAAAGTGGTATTATAAAACAATGGGTACCAAAACCATGGGCAAAGTCAATCCAAAATGGTTTCCCATTAAAGGGGGGCTAGAAAAATTTTCAAGGGGATATCGCCCTTGAACCCCCATTTTTAGGGGCTTCCATCCCCAAACCCTTGCTTGGGGGGCTACCACCCCCAAACCCCTTCTTTTCAGGGGCTGCTACCCCTAAACCCCTGCTCGGGCCTAGTCAGCCCCAAACCCCAATGAAAATACATATAGAGTGTATAGTACATTTAAAATGTATAATATTTGAAAATATATTGTAATTTAGAAATAGGCTCCACAACATAACAAGTTTATTGTATCATAATTATATATAATCTCTTGTTATTGACTTGGACTTAGCTGTCGAGTGTGATCTTGAATGTTTGATCATTGAAAATGATTCTTAGGGAGTTATTCATTCTTTTATCAATAAAAACCCAAAGCTAGGAACATCAATAATATCTTGGCCAAGGCTTAGTCACTCCTTATCCATTTCAGAGCTTGAAAACTATTACATTGCTTTCGTTAGTCGGACATGATAATGGATTTTTTTCAACTATAGTAGTTGATCTAGTAGGACCTAATTGAATTGGCATTTGTAAAGTAGGATGGTTGGACAGTAAGGACATTTGGTTTTTTGTTCCTTTATATGCTTCTCTCGAGAAGAATTTTGCATTCTCTCGCCTATCAATGTCTATGAACATTCTAGTACTATAATAAAATAATTTCATATTTTGATTGTAACCTTTGTTTTTGGTCACATGCATTAAATTTTTTTGCCTCAAGCTAGGCAAAGAAAAAAATTCTAATTTTCTACTTATACTGGGCAGGGGTCCCACCAACCCTAAAATCAATTATATATATATATATATATATAATTTCTTAGCATTAAATACTATCCAGCACAACTCACCCCCTAAAACAACTATTAGTTTAAATTTTACTGTTTACATGAAACAGACTGAAACCTTATCTCAACAAAACAATAAACAAAGCTTCTTTTCTTAGCTATGGGCAAGTATTAAAGCCTCTTCATGGCTCTTGTTTAAATAGTAATATATAACTAATCAAATTTGATTATTAATAGATTTTATGTTAATGCTTCTAAAAACAAAATAAATATTGGGAACGATGGAGGATTCAAAGTAGTGCTTGGTGAAATTAGTGGAAAGGATGGCAATCCTAAGGCAATGAGTGCAGTAGATGCAAGTGCATGATATAGGGAGAAAGGCAAGGGCATATTGGACCCTATCCTAGTGATGTTGAACTACAAAAGTAGGAGTGGTGGTGATTTGGTTTAGTTGGAGGAATTGGAGGTAGAGAAACCCTTGTTTAGACCTAATAGGTTGGATGATAAATTAAACAAAATAATACATATGAGTAATAGATCTAGATATGAGATCAAGAGCAAAGATATGCATGAAACCAACATAAGATATACGTGGGAAAACCTCTAACAGGTAAAAAACTACAAATATTTTTCATATTATGAGAAACAAAAATACCTAATACAGTCTTTCTTCCTCTCACTTCTTCTCAATCAATCTTCACATAACTTAGAAATGTGTTCTCCACATTTCTTCATTTTTTTCATTGCATCTTAAAATATAAACTCTTTATTATATAAGAAAGGTAATCTAGCCATTATAATGTAACATTTGCTAACCACCACATTAATGGGTCCAACCTCTCCAAAAGTCATTTGATATATTTTATGATTTATTTACACGAGGATAAACTCATGATAAATAATAAAATATATTATTTAATCAATATAATTTAATGTATTAAGGGTACATAAATAACACCACTTAACCATTAATTATTTCAATTCTCTCGCTTAATGTTAAGTGGGGATACATGCCATAATCACCTTTATAACAATTGAGTTATACTAGATGAACCATCCACATGATGAGTTTTTAAAGGTAACAACATAACGAACTTGCACTCCATGAACCATCCACATGATGAGTTTTAGGATGTAATAATTGAAAAAAATATCTTTCATCATGTCATAATCACCTTTAAAGTAATTATGCTATGTAAACATAGTCACACAAAGGTATTACACTATTTAACTATAGATACCTAAAGGTATTACACTATGTAACCACAATCACATAGTCACTTTTAAAGGAATAACACTATAAAATTATAGATACCCAAAGATATTACACTATGTAACCACAGTCACATAATCACCTTTAAAGGAATTGCACTATACACCCATAGATGCCTAAAGGTTTTGCACTATGTTACCATATGCACCTTTAAATGAATTACACTATGTTACCTTAAACCACTTTGAATGAGTTTAGGCTAGCATGATCATGAGACTACATCCCTTAGTGAGAATACATCCCATAATTTCTCATGAAAAATCAACCAATTATATTGGAGTCTTTTATAACATACGGATCTTTATGCTACTATGTGTTGGGTGCAATGTGTACTTTCATATGAAGTTTATCAAAATAACATAAAGTGATATATTACAATGCTTTACAATGAAAAGAAGTATAGAAATATAAAAAGAAACATACGGCCCACATAGTTGTTAAGAAATGACATTGTCATGTACACTCCCCCTCAATGGCAACTTTGATAGGCCCGACATTGAATGAACTTCAATAGGCTTTAGTTTGTTGGTGTTGCATTGTTTTTTTTTTCAAAGCTATAAAACTTTGACTATCACCAAGAAGGGTGGTACAATGAGAAACCTCCACACGATATTCTTGTATCATCTTTCATAGCCACAAAGCTTCTTTAACAACTTCCACATGAAGTGCTCCAAGTCATGAAACCTACACCAAACATAAATACATATCTAGAAATAGAATCATCATAGTATGGTTAGCATCGCAATACCCAAATAAATTAGCATTATCAAATGTAGAATAATATAAACCAAAGTTTATAGCTTTTTTAATATATCAAAGTATCCACTTTGCTAATTTTCAATGATCTAAATATGGATCCTACATAAATATGAAAGTAACACCCACATCATATATAATTTCTATCTTAATAATAGTTAGATAAATCAAACTACCAACAAGATATTTATAAAGAGAGGTTAGCTTTATCACACAAGTTTTGGATCAAGCTTAACATTGAGTTAATATGAGTGGATGTAGGCTTACAATAAAGCATGTTAAATGTAATAAACATGTTATGTGATGCACATACAATAAATTCATTAATAATCTGATACTAAATTAGCCAAACATTATATATATTATTAAGAATAACTCTTATTATAATTTGAGTCATGAAGATTTCTTCTTTCTTTTAAAGTTGACACTACAAGTTTATGTTTTATACTAAAATAATACAAAAAAAGTTTAGAAATCAAACTTTTTAATGTGTTTGATACTTGATTGTACAATAAAAACAAATATTTTAGTGAGTAAACAACACTAGTTACTTAGTTGATTGTAAAACAATTCAAATAATTCAAATAACCACAAGGGCAAAAATTGCAAGTGTTGTAAGACAACTCATACACTAAAAGTCATATAACAAGGCTTCAAATCAAATAAAGGACCATCCTAATGTGTTTGGAATGTGAAAAAATTTAAATATCGACTGGTTACATGACCATTTTCAACAAAAAATATGATAAGTCAAGGGTATCAAAAAATGTCGAAAGTGTCATAATATTCACACGTGAGAGATTGGACGGCTAACAACAATTCATTTAAACTAGTTATTTTAAAAATAATAAATTAGGTTTTGACTAAAAATAAAATTGGGATGGAGATTTGAATTCAAGACCTTGTTTTTACAAGTGTACTCCAAAATTAGATTTACCAACTTGCCTTAGACACCACATAGATTTTACATGCAAGATACAAAATTAAGAGAGGATTTATTTAAATTTGTATTTTTTTAAAATATATTAATTACATGTAAATAGTACAACAAAATAAATATTAAAAATAATAATAATAATAATTCATTGATTTAATAAATATAAGCTATGAACTATTACTAATCGTTATTTTCATTTTCACTATAGTAACAGTAGCATAATGGTGCACCTGTATAAATTTTCAGCAATAGGGGAGCTCATGGAGGCCAAATCATGGCCTAAAACTTGCAAAATCACCTTTTAGTAGCCTTTTGATGCTTCTAGAACAACAAGATCTGATGTTAAAGATTAAAAAAAAAGATTTTTGCTATTGTTACTGTTGTACATAGCCCTATAGATGTACTCAAGTGAGAAGAAAAAAATTATAACAAAGACTAGTTGCTCTAAATGGCTCTCCCAAAGCATTTAAGCAGGTTTAGAAACAGAGAAATTAACCTTCAAATGCCAAAAAGGAATTACAAAATCTCAAGAACAAATTTTTTATTAATCTTTCCTTCAAAGAGTCATACAAACCCATACAAATGTGCTTATAAGGAGAAGAAAAAAATGAAATGAGCTAAACAGGGTTTCTCATAGTCTCCAGAGGTTTTAGACTGCCAAATCTACTTGATTTCTCCCTTCTAGACCCCAGAAGTATCAAAAATTATACAAGGATTAATTTTTTTTAAATTTTCTACCTCATAGGCCATACAAAGCCACTTAGGAGGAGAGAGAAAAATTGAAATCCCCTATATGGGTCCAAATCAGGGAAAGTAAAGGTAAAAAATGCATGGAAATAGCAAAACTAAGCTAACAGAGTGATAAAAAATGAGATTTACTACCTAAGAAACTAAACATATACTGATTTTTGGTTTTTATATGCTAAATAAAGTGCTTGGGAGGAGAGACAAATTGAAAATCTTCAAAAACTAGCTTAGAGGCCCTAAGGAAGCTTAGAAAGGCTAAGGAACTGATTTTTAACTAATTTAGATGCCAAATAACAATAAATAATCTTAAAATTAATTTTTTTCCCAGATCTTTAGGTAGAAGATCATACCATAGGCCATGTAAGTCCTTCATATGGTTGAAAATGACTTAAAAATAGTTTTGATTGGTAAAATATGTCAAAGAATGCATGTAGTGCACAGATCATGATCTTGACAAAGAGAGGCTCAACAACAATTTTATGAATGTGCCAAAGGATCTACAAGTGGATTTTTGAGTAAAAATGGGCTCAAACATAGCTTAACAAGCCTGATCTACAACCTTGTTACTTGATTAACACATCACAAGCTTCGATACCATGATAAATTAAACAAAATAATACAAGCAATAGATCTAGATATGAGATCAAGAGCAAAGGCATACATGAAACCAACACAAGGTATATGTGGGAATTTCTCTAAGAGGTAAAAAAACCCACAAAGATTATTCATATTATGAGAAACTAACAAGTACCCAATACAGTCTTTATTCTTCTCATTTCTTCTCAATTAATCTTCACATAACTTGGAAATGTGTTCTCCATATTTCTTTATTTTCTCAACTCTCATTTTTTCATTGCATCTTACAATATAAACTCTTTATTATATAGGAAAAGTAGTCTAAACATTATAATGTAACCTTTTTCAACCACCACATTAATGGGTCCAACCTCTCCAAAGGTCATTTAATATATTTTATTATTTATTTACATGAGGATAAACTCATGATAAATAATAAAATATATTATTATTTAATCAATGTAGTTTAATATATTAAGGGCACATAAATAACATCACTTAACCATTCATTGTTCCAATATTGGTCTCTAAGCCATGTGTGTTCTCTCCTGTGTTTGGCACAGTTTCGAGGTATTTTGGATTTAGGAGCTGTCAAGTTTATATATAAGTGTTTGGTACTAAAGATAATCAGCTAAAAGTGGTGACTATAAGGGTCTACTTGATAAATTTGAGGTTTGGGAGTTTGATTTTGGTGTAAGTGGGACTGATTTTCACAATCCCCCTTTCATTTATATGCATGTTAATTTTTATCCTCATCTCCCTTGCTTTAGGGCTCTTCCTTTAGGGATCAACTCTTTGGCCCTTTCTCTAGACTTGGATCGCCTTTGGTCTCTATGCTTAATATGGTGATGGGCTTGGGGCCATCATCTCCCCTTTTCCTCTTCAGGCTCTCATCCAAAGAATCAACTCATAGTGTTTCTTCTTATTGTTGTTAGTTTATGCTCGCTAAAAGAAATTCTCCTTGGTTCTTTATGACTCAACTTTGGGACAGATAGAGATATTGGGTGAGCTTGAATACGATCAAAAAATATTTTCCCTAAAAAGGACCGATTGACTTATAGGGTTAAATGGAAACTGGGATTTAGCCCCTTCTTGCTCTCTTAGTTCTTCTGGGGACCAAAGGTTAGAATGGCCCCTATCAAGGCATGCTAAAATTACCTTGACTGTTATGGTTTATGTGTTGTATTTATGCTTTTTAGAATTGTTTATTTGGTGAGTCATTTATCATCTTCTACTTTATTTTATAGCTCTTGTGGTTGATCAGTTGGATGTGGGCCATTTGTTGCATGAATGGTCTGGTGAACTAGTTGGTGGTTGATTGGGTTCGACTGATGTTCAATACACTTTATCTAGTGAATTTGTCCAAGGGGTCGAATTTATAGCTTATTTGTTGGTTTTGGTCCATTTTTGGCTTTTTATGGTGGATTTCTATGTTATCTTTGCGGCTCTTGGTTTTCTATGGGCTAGTTCGAAGGTGGTGGTGTTCATGTCCAATTTGGTCATTTTGATTTGCACTAGGGTGGTTATCTTTGGGAATATTGGAGATGGTGTAGGCTTGGGGTCTTCTCTTGGACCTTATGGTTTTGGTCCCTCCTATTGTTTGTGGACTTGGGCCTTATTTTTGTAATCTTTCATATTTTTCCTTTGTGTAGTATGTTTAGGGTTTGTTCCCCGTGTTTTATTAAGCCCCTCTTTAGCATCCCTTTTAGTGAAGATTTGGCATGAGTGTGGATCATGAATGTTTTAATGTTTTCCCACATTTTTTGGGATCTATCTAGCCTTTTATACGGGCGAGGGCCCCCTCAACACACACACACACAGACACAGAGTAGATACTAAAATCTGATTTATATAGTACCTCAGCCTTGTACACTTAGTAAATACCTATCATGGTTCTACCTTTCAATTATATACCTTCTCGATGTCGAAAGGCTCATGTTCACTCTCTTTATGCCTATTACTTATCTCTTAGTCTGATCACTGTTATTCTGATGACCTAGGCCTTCTAAACTTTGCAAAAATCTCTAAACTTGATTATTATCCTTCACTATTAGTTTTGGACCTGTACTTGTTTTCTAGGTCCTCAAACACTTATGTCCTAGATGGATGCATGCATCAACACAAATGTCCATTTTCTTATAAAGTGTCTAGTGCCCAAAAGTCATTCAATTTACTAAAAAAATGTATCCAAGAGGTTGGCCTAAGTTTTTTAATGTGAGATATTTCCAAAAGGGATTGGTATATATAATATCAACCTTCATTCATTCCTCACCTCGAAATCGCATATAACTCACAAGACAATATACCAAGAAGCATTCAATCAAGCATTCAAGTGAGCAAATCTGCCATATTTGTCCATATTTTAATATTAGTCATAGGAGCAATCTTTTTACAAAGTTGAAGCATTCAAAGAGCATCCCATGAACCATATTTTCCAAGTTACCAATATACCAAGAAACATTCAATCGAGCATAAGAAGTATTCAATCAATCATAAGAAGCCTTCATTCAAGCATTCAAGTGAGCAATTCTATCATATTTGTCCTTATTTCCATATTAGTCATATGAGCAATCTTTCTACAGGTTTGAAACATTCAAAGAGCATCCCATGAGCCATATTTTCTAAGTTACAAGCTAGGTCATTACATGTTTTTGCTTATCACATATTACACCCTTGTACACACACAAGCCAACACATAGGAGATAACTACATCAGTCTAAGGCCCTTTTCAGAGTAGTGGCTATGTAGGCAACACCTATTAACATAGGGGTCTTTGGGGTCAACTCGACATTGTGATCCCACTAATCCATTTTTTTCACAACACTGCAAAGGTGAAGATCTAGGGTTTGATCATTTGACAAAGAATGACAACCTATGCACACAATCTAAAGACATCATAAGAATGAACGATAAAAAATGAAATTTGAATACATTGAAGTCACTTATAAACAGAGATGTTTTGTTATCTATTTATACATACAAGCACTATTGCTTATATATCTGACATTGAGCACATTCTTATTACATGAGAGGTATATCCTATTTTTTCAAGGTTCTCATTGATTTCATTGTTCCATTTCATGGGGTCTCATTGTTAAAGGGCTAGTAGTCGACACTACCACCCAAACTTTAATGTAGGTCTGACCTAAATCTATTTCCCTGCAATATAGGTCATATTTTTAGTGATCGTAAGTAAACATGAGTTGTAGTGTGCAAACCGAGGGCAAGGATGTGAAGAGTAGAACTATGGGAGTGAACATAAAAGGTTAGATTTTTATTTCAAACACTTAACTAGGTTTAGAATTTTATATTGACCTTTCTGAAGTGAAGTCTAAGGTTCTTATTGCCTTCTTTTCAATCAAAGCCATATTTTTTGGGTGACAGCCATCATAACTCTAATTGTTCATTTCAAATTCAGATTTTATACCATAGTTTCTACAATATTCTACATAAAAACTGACCTTTCTATCCATGTACATTTACTATATCAAAATCAATATTTTGCTTATTGATTTGAACATTATTATTGTCTAATGTTTATATTTTGATGCTTAATTAAATATAATTCGTTTATTTACGTTGCATACATAAAGCATCACACATGTAATTATTTCTCTTCCACCAATAAGAAAGCAAATTGGTGCTTCATTTCGAAACTTACAAATTAGAAGGTTAAGGTTGAAGAAGTTATCTTTTAACAATGAGGTCACATCTCCTAGTAGCTTGAAAAGTTATATCAGCTAAAGCTTAATATTATATTAAATATATTATTAATATATGGGAAAAACTTTTCAATCAAGAAAAAGGTTACGATTAAGTAAATTCCGTCAAAGTGATAAATTATTTATTTCAAAAGATTTTTGTATTGAAATTATGGCATAGTCAACAAATTTGTGACTATTTTTTTAAAAGTATAATTTTTTTGTCATAACCAAAAAAATTATGGAATAATCAATAGAATGTGGAGAATCCTTTTCATGAATGTAGTTTCTTCTACAAATGTTGGTTTCCTTTTGGTTCTAGTGACTCTATTCCCTCCATGGTATAGGTGGAAGCGACATTAGGGTACCTTCCTCCCCTGCTTCGAACTCTTCCTCTCCGTCTTTTTTATTGGGAGATATTCATGTGTCTTTTGCAGTAAAGATCCTAGAGTTGGAGTTCTTGAACTAGGCCATTCATATTATGGACTTAGATATTGGTTGTTGTTGCTTGTTCGGTGAGTGCATGGGCTCCCCACTCTCGTATTTGGATCTAGTTAGATGGGCCATGTCAGTGTATAGTTCCATGGATGCTCCTTTCAGTTTGCTCAATGATGGTTTTTTCCAAGTTGTTTTCCATTGTGCCCTTTGTTTGGACTTTGGGACCATGGTTCTATGGCAATTTAGGGATCTTTTTTTGCCTTGGTCTCCCTCTGATCCTGAAATAGTGCAGGTTTCAGTTTCTCCCCTTTAAATTAGATTGTACAACATCCCACCTATTTTTGAGAAAAGAGGAGCGCATTATAATGCTAGTCAATTGGGTGGGCTCCCTTGTGAAACTAGATGAAAGTTTTGTGGAAAAAAGATTTTTTAGAGCATGTGCAATTGTAGATCTTTCCAAGACTATCTATCATTCAATTAAGCTTTGCTCTTCTCATGGATTGTGGACTTAGTATCTCAACTTTAAAGGGCTACCTACCTTTTAGATGCTTTTATTGCAATCTCATTAGGCATTTATTGCAAGGTGCTCCTCAAAGGGCCTTCAACTTTTGACTCGTTATTCTTAGTTGGTTTGGAGGGAAAAAGATGGGGTTTTAGGGCAAGATTTTATCTGGGGTAATCATGGCATCTTCAGTTATTTGTCTGGATCTTTTCCTTTGTCTAGGGATCCCTCCCTTAGGAAGGAGGCTCCTTTGAAGGTGGAGCTTGTGCTAGTTGTTTCTTCAAGTGCTCTTCATTCAAGAATTTTGCTTCCCCTTTCCGTCCTTCGATGGCGACACTCAAAGCTCTTATGAACTCATCTATCAAAAAAAATGGAAGGAAATCAAAAGTTAAAACATTGAGATCAAATGCTACCAAAGTGGTGAAGGATGGTGCTCAATACACAATGAAAGAGCTTCTCTCCTGCCACGAAAAAAGAGTCTCGATCATTAGCTAATTTGTTGGCCCTTACCTTTCTCGTTGGGTTGAAAGCTATGTTTTTTTGCAGCGTTGAAATCTATTGTCATGTCAGTTGAGTTGGACTTTGTGGACGGTTTTCTTTCTCTTGCTAGTTGTTGGCTATCCATTCATTGATTGTACGATGGTTTTTGGCTGCAAGGTAATTGTTTTATTGATTATGCATATATTTTAGTGTGATAATTCATATGCTCTGTTTACTGATTGAGACCTCGTTGATTTAAATATTTTTTTTTATCATAAACTTGTTCCCTTCAAACGTATCATAAAAAATGAATACATATAATCACATTCAGAAAAGTCACATCAATCAAAACATAACATTATAATAAATATATGGATAAAAAACATTACACCTAAATAAATTCCCTCAAACGACGCTACTCATTTCAAAAGGATTTTGTAAATTGAAGTTGCGGCATGGTCGATTTTTATTTTTAAATAATATTTAGTAAACAATTTTTTTTTGGGTGGAAGCGCATCAAATTTGTTGCCCACTAATAAACTAACGGCTGCAGGACCGATAAACAAATATATTAAATTTGAAGAGGACGAGCGTATCTCCAAATATTTGTCAATGGCAGGCGCAGCTCTTTTTTATGAGCAATGACAGTCGTCATATACCCTGAAAAATGTCAGAGCGCGGACCAGAAGATCATCACAACTGCAGTCATATCTGAATGCCGTATTTGTGTGTTTTTATGACATTAAAATACAATTAAATTTCTGTAATTACACACATTGTATTTCCCTAAAACCAAAATTTGAGGATCTGTACAGCTGAAAACGGGATTGAATGCCATTTAATTACATTGGCTATAATGTGAGGAACATGACAATTTAGTGAAGGCCACGTGATTATATTTTTTAGTTTTTAACCAGAATCTTCTAGATCTATATATATATATAGTTCCATCACGATGGTGCCCATCAAACAGAAATGCAAAGTGCCGTAAAAGGAGAAAGGACAATGCACAGATCCGTAAATTATGGTCAATAGGTGGCACGTGAACAAGATTGACAAAGTGGTCCCTAAACGTGATCCGGTTGTGTAGTCGTACGTGTATGATTTAATTGTATTTTAATGCCCACTAGAGGTTTGATATAATGATCCATCAGACCGAAAAATAAATTATATTAATCTATCATAAAAAGTTTACGGTCAAGGTTCCTTTCAGTACTGGAGGCTCAAAGGTCGTTTTTCCTTTCACAAATCTTGTCTGCCCTTCATTAAACTCCTCTTCTTGTACCTACCTACTGGTTAGTAGGAGCTACACTATTTCTCCTAGTAGGAGTGTTGTTTTTTCTGATTTTGATACACTTGTCTCTTTTTTGTCACTTTCCTTTCTTAGTGGATTTCTGTTTTTATGGTGGGTTTTTTTTTTTACCTTGTGTTTGTTGTTGGTTCTTTTTTTTGGGTTCTTCTAGCTTCATTTTGTAAAGTGTTGTGACTTTCTTTTCGAGGGTTTTTTTTGGTGCTATGGAGGTTCTATTGATTTCTACTTTACTTTAGCTCTCATGCCACTCTTTAGGACCTTCTTTTCTTTGTGCTTGACACTTTTTGCTGTATTGGGTTTTTCATTTTTATCCCCGAGAACCTCCTTGTTATATTTATAGTACCTTTTCATTTTTGGGGGTTGTTGCAATGCCCTCGACCATGTACATCATTATTGTAAGCTCAATCTTGGAATACAAAAAGAATAATCATATATTTGACTATAAATGTAGTCATTTTTATTTCATTCATTAATACAATAGCTTTGATTTCCACCAACCTTTATTATTTTATTTGTTATCTATACCTAATCCAACATTGGTATCAGAGCCTATAATTCCTTATTAATTTTTTAAATTCTCCATTCTCTTTTTTCTTATATTTTTCATTCTCACTCAATTAAATACTTTCAAATTCAATCTTTTATTATTCAAGGTCTTGCACGCTATTGATAAACTGTTCTAACATGGCGTATAAGTTATTTTTAATTGTAGTGAGGTGCTTCAAGTTGTTTTGAGGTGGTTTTAATCAACAAAGAAGGCAATTTTTGTTGCAAGGTGAAGGCCAATTTACATTGTTGCATGGCATGTTTATACTGCTAAGACTATGTTTTAACCAAATAACACTAAGCATTACTTATTTTTGACTACTTCCCGTTAAGGGATTGTTCTTGTAATTTTTCGACTAATATGTGACATTCTTTATCTTGTTGGGATTGTGTATCACCTACTATGTGGTGGCCTTGACTATTTTTTTGTTGTATATACTTAGAAATCAACGACATATCACTGTTTTTTTTTGTTGTTTTTTTTTCTACATTCACTCACAAATCAACGAAGCAAGGCGTATCTACTGTTTAAATGGCACCAAAACAAAACAAAAGTCAATTTAATTTCTTTTAAGAAAGCATAATTATTGAATGGAGAATATTTCCATAAGGGAATAACACGTATATTTTTTTAATTTTTGATTTATTTATAAAATAAATAAGTCATTTATTTAGAAATTGTTTTTATTTTCAAAATTAAGTAAATTTTGAAAAACAAATTAAATTGTCCAAACAAAAACCAATTCAAAACGTTCTCTATTAATAATGCCTTTGGTTTGTGTTTACGAGTCATGACATCGTGGTCGAAGTATTGCACTTGTAGCCCAATATAGCTCAACAAAGACATTTGTGCCATCATCCCTAAAAATTGCCAAGGACAAATAAGGAATTTTTTTATTTTCTCATTTCCTTTGTTACCTATTTATGACTATGGCTAGATGTGATTCTAAAAAATGAGCAAGAACGCTCCAATTATAAAGGGTTATCATGCCCACATATAAGGACTTCTTATTAAGTGGGTGTCGTAGATAGAGAAAATCCTTTTTATGTATTGCCTAAGTACCACATACCATTTTGCTCTCACATATTTTAACGTCTCTTTCATGTAGTGTCGGGTATATAGAAAGGATGAACTTATTCTACGCACAAAAAAATACATAGGAAGGACAAATATATAGAAAGGTTTAATATATCGATCGGGTGGTATATATAAAAGAGAACCTTTATGGAGCGATAAAGAACCATTCCATCTCCTTATATAAAAAATATGCATTCAATCAAAAATATTGTTGGTACTTGACCCTAACCTGAAAAAAATACCTGGTTAAAATGATCAAGACAAGTTGAGAACACACTTATCTTCAATGACTTGTGGTTCAACATTTGTGATAGGGATGATCAAGCTACCAAACCTAAAGAAGCAAAGGAGATACCATCCTAGAAGCTGAAGAATTCAAAAGCATTGGTCTTGATGAGGGTTTCTTTTGATACACATGTGTTTTGTCACATACATGGGTGTAACACTTCTTCAAAAACATTTTATAATTTGAAGGCCCTATATGATTCTCACTCATAATTGAAGTTCATACAATTGCAAATAAAACTATTTACTCTTGAGTTGAAAAATGGAGTTGTAATGAGTTTGGCTTTTAAAAATAGTGTAATCAAGCATGATGTTGATGTAGTAGGTATACAAATTGATGTGTATATGACCACATTTATAAAGGATATTCTTCTTTCATACTCAACCTACTTGGAGTTGTTGCAATCAAGAAATCTATTGAAGGCTCTCACATTTGATTAACTTATTGAGAAAATGGTTGAAAAAGAAAAAACCTTTAGAAGAAAAACAGAGTCCGAGGGAGAAAACATTTGTTATGCTAATCAAAATGGTAATTCTTTCAAGAATGCATGAAATAATACAAGCAAAGTGAAAAAAAAAGGGCAAGGTGACAAATCCAGCAAAAACAATAGTCAACATCAAGAAAATCAAAATGACAAATAATACTTATTTTTCAAACACTGTGAAAGGAAAGGGATTCATGAGACCCATGAATGTAAAACACCATGGGATAAAAGTGAAGCGTATAGAAAAAAAAAAATAGTATAAAAAGAGAAGAAAAAATTAGAACCAAATTTGGCTTAATTTTCTTATGAATGTGTGTTTTCCATCTCTAACAAAGCAAATATCACCTCAAAGAGTTCAACCTAGGATAATGTTTGGGTTCTAGACACTAGTGTCACACAACATATGACTTTTCAAAGGGACTTATTTGAGACATTTCATGAAGAAAGTTATGATCCAGTATATTTATAAATAAATAACTTCGTGACCTAAGTCACTAGGACTTCTAGACTTCATTCTCTAAAATGTATTATACCTTGTTTTAAAATAAACTACTTGTCTCTTGTGCTCATTTGACAACAAGGCAAATCCATTCTATTGGATGATGGAGAGGTGAAGGTCACAAGGAGATGTGATAACACAATTTTTCTAATTAGATATGAGGAAGGCAAATTGTTAAAACTCAAGGATGAACACTTAGTGCCAAGAAATTTTGTTCATCTCTTTGAACACTGAATGCCAACAAGTATTTTTTAGAATCCCAAATTTGGACACACACACTATGATAATATTCACACTATGTAGAAAAATGGTGTTGTAGGCTTGTTGACATTGCCCAAAAACATTGAAAAGTGTGAAGCCTGCATATTGGCCAACATGAAAGAGAACTGATTCAAAATTTAGAATGAAAAAATGACATTAAGTTACAGTTGGTTCACTCTAATTTATGTTCTTTTTCAATTATTTCTATTAGTGGTCATAAATAATTCATGTTCATTAATCACTACAATAGAATGACTTGGATATATTTTTTGATGAAAATTTGAAATCCTTTGGAACATTTTGAACTATGGTTGAAAATAAAGCCCAATCACACAATGGAACACTCAAGACTAACAATGACAGTGAATTCACGTCAAAAGTGTTTGAAACTTGACTCAAACATAATAGAATTAAGCATTATCTCATTGTCCCTTACACTCCTCAACATAATGGAGTAGTTGAGTAGATGAATAGAAATGTGATGAACATGGTTCAGACAGTGTTGTAATTTAAAGGGGTAAATCTAAACTTCTGGGAAGAAGCATCTCAAATAGAAGCTTAACTTCATAATAGGTCACCATCAACAACCCTAAAAATTAAGTCCCCATATGAAGTCTAGTGTGATCATTTCCCTTAAGTGTGGCATCTTCGTATTTTAGGATCCACATGTTACACATTAATTCCCAAGAATAAAAGAAACATACTGAAACATGTGAGTCGTAAATGCACGATTTTGAGATACTTGGAGTCTTCAAAAGCATATATGATATTTTATGAGAACAACAATAAATTCTTCATTACAAGAGATGTCATATTTTGTAAATCTACAAAGGACACAACAAGCATTAGTTGACAATTGAATAGACTTGAGAAATATGTCAAATTTAATGTTTTCAAGATGTAGAGACTATTTATGGATTATATAGCACCTAAGTCTTTTACACTTGGTAAACTCAGACCTTGGTTGTTCCTCTCAGTTTTATACCTTTTTTGCTTATGCAAGTCTTGCATCTACTCTATCTTGTGCCCCTTAGCCTATCTCTTAGTCATAATAGTCTTATGCTGATGATCCACACCTACTATATTTCATAGAATGATTAAAATATACTTATCTTACACCTCTACAAGTTCTAAGCTTGTACCCATTTTCATGCTCCCTTAACACTTGCATCTCAGACAAACACCTGCATCGATGTAGATGTCCTACTCTAACACAAGTGTCCAATTCTCTAAAATCATCTAATTTACAAATGAAACATATCCTAGTGGTTAAGTGCTTTAATTTGAGTTATTTCTCAAAAGGGATTGATATAAATATAAGATCAACCCTAATTCATTCCTCACCTAAAACAAACCTAAAAAGACTTAGGCAATTTATCAAAATCATTATATCAAGTATTTAATTAAACAAAACTTCCTTATTTTATCCTATTTTTATATCAATTATAGGGACAACACATCTACATCTATGAAGTACTGATTTATCTTTTCTAGGATTATGGAATGCAACCCTAAGTTGATAAAGAATTGGGTAATAAATCAAGAAATAAAATACTACAATATCAATAACCATTGATTTGCATATTAAATTACCTGTTTGAATATTCTATAAATAGCAACAAATTAGAAAAGGTGTATTAGCTAGAAAATCTGACTAAGATGGATAAATGGCAGGTAGGGAAGTGATGTAGGAGTAGGGCAGAGTGTCATGAATAAAGAACATGTGTCATAACCCATTTTAGACAATAGTGCGGTCCTCTTTACCAATAACACACTGTGCTACTGCATTTTTGTGTTGCACTAATGACCTTATGCAGGTGAGCTAGTAAAATTTTGGGCAAATCTTCATTCTATTTCAGGAAGCATGTGCATGTATTACTAAGACCGGGGTCATCATCTATTATGCACTTTGATTGATTTCAATATGAAACCCTAAGCCTCCATGTTTTCTAAGGTTTTTGATGAACACAAGTGGAAGAAGAGTGGCATTAGTAGGGTAGGCTAGGTGAGACCTCAACATCCCATGTGATGAATGTTGCCTACATATCAATACCTCAAAAAGGGATCAAGTCCAATGTAGTTATCCTAATTTAAGTGCTAGTGCAAGTGAGAGTGATGATAGATACTTGAGTATGAATGCTAATTTGAATACTTTGAGTGTGAATTAAGACTGGAAACTTTAGTAAAATTGAGCTTTGGGATGTTGTAGATGGATGTATACATAAATAGGGGTAAATAAGGGTAAATAGGGATTAATAACCTTAATTTTCACAACTGTTTCTGAGCTTGTTCATGAAAATTCCCATCCAAGGGATAAATGAATGAGAGTGGTCTTTATATAGTATTTTGATGCTTATTGAGACATGAAATGAGTCTAGGTTGACCCTAAGATGCTTCAGGGAGTGTAAAGATATCCATTAGGGGTAAAGGAAGCTAAGGGTCAATAGCATTGCCCTCTTTGCCAATAATGTACTGAACTCTAGACTAATGGGGATGTGTTATTATCTAAGTGGGTGAAATGTGTGAAACAGGATTGGGGATGCCTAGGTGATGGCTCAATATGACTCTTGGTATATCTGAGCATGGGCTAGATGAACATAAAAGCTATAAAAGAATCAAAATAGGCCCTAAGATATGTTTAGGGCTAAGCTAAGGATAGGGTGGTCTAAAGTGACACTTATTACATTAAATGACATTTTAGATGACTACATTTGCCCCCCATCTATTCTATAAATGCATCAAAGTGAAATGACTAGGATAAAGAAAAGAGAAATGTACCTGGACTTACCTATGAGGTGAAGCCCATGAATGTGGGTTTGAGTCTATGAATTGTGCTCCATTGTGTGTCCTACAAATAAAACATATATTAATCAGTCCCACTTAAGAAATATCAAAATTAAAGACAAAATTGAGTGAAGAGATATGAGAGAAAGGAAAGAAATGAATACACCTCACTAGGTATGCAAACCATGTAAAAACCTAGTGAAATCATGTGTGTATAGATGGTAATGAAACAGTGAATAGCTTATACTGGGCTGATGGCTTGTCCAATCCCCATGTGTGGGTAGATCAAGAACTCAAGTTGGCTTTGACTCCATCATTGCCCACCCATATTTGGTGGATCATAATCTATGAATAACTTAGATTGGACTGATGATTTGTCTAACCCTTTTCTGTAGGTTGATCGAGAACTCAAGTAGGCTATGACTCCACCATTGCCTACCCATGTGTAGTAGAAGAATCTAAAAATAAAATTGTATGGTGTTATGTAGATGTAAAATATGGCTCTAGGCTACTCTGGTATTTTGAAATTTAAATTGGCTTAGGGGCCACTCAGGAAATCAAGAATGTAAAGTGACTTGGGCCACTCAAGAACTTGAGAATGTAAAATAGTTCTAGGCCACTTGGGAATGCCAACCGCTATAGATAGAATGAGGCATCAATCTAGTGTAATTCTAGTGCAAAAATGGTGCATATAGTATTTGGAGTATACATCATGGAGAATGACATGGAGTTGTCATTCCATCTAAGTGAACTAGTAAAAAACTGAGCATATGAAAATAATGTGCCACACACATGCCCTCAATTATGATATCTATGTATATGGTTTTTGGATTGGGTCATAGTATTTTATGTCTATACATATATAAACTAAAATGGGAGTGATCATGTCGCACATGATGCACCCAATCTGAGCAAATCTATGTAAAAATTGAGTATATATTGAACATATTTGATAATCTATGATTGAGACTATGTGAATTTGAGCTATATCTACTATACCTTTCTGACAATTTCAAAATTTTATGAATTTGAGGCTATTGGTCAATAGTGTAGTGGGTGGACTATAATGCACTATGCTTTTAGAAGTGTACTATGCTATTATCCAAAAGTGTTATTTCTAGGAAAAATCGAGATTGATCTATGTATGACTATATTTAACTATATTTTCTTGAGTCTAAGCTCTATAATCTATGTTTGTGTGTTGAAAACTATGTTTTGAGTGTAGTATGATAGTTTGATCTCTATGATAAACCCTTGTTAGGGAGTTTCTAAACCTTTGCAATAATTGTTCTTAAAATAAAATCTATGCATCCTATGTGTTAGACTAAAAATATATGATATATGCATGATAAACCAATATAATATGTATACATGACATTGAAATGTAAAAGATATTGAGCATAAGTTGGCAATGTACAATGTATGTTAAAGATATATATAATAATGTAAACATGTATGTGAACAAAAATCTGAATATAATCTAAGTAAATTACTTGGGGGGATGGGGCATGATGTCCATCAAGGCACCCAATAAGGAAGGGGAAATGTATGAGGTCCCTCATAGCATCACAAACTAGATGTGAATGTAACAAGCAAGATACAAGTTTCATGGCCATGATGCATACATGAAATCATACATACAAACACATGAGGCAAACAAAGCAGGCCAAGGGGCCACAATACAAGGGACATGAACACATGTCATGAAGTCTAAGAAAAGCTACATATACAATGACATGTTCAAATATCCATATACATAAAATAACACACAATTTTGGCTTAGAGCCACATGGAAGGACATGTTTAAATGTCCACATCATAATCAATAAGCATACACAAAGACATGAACACATGTCCAAAGCATGAAAGCAATGAAAGGACAATGTCATATTCAAAGGCCTCGAGTAGATGTAGAAGCAAAGAGACACAATCAAATCTAAACTAATAAATCTAAAAATGAAAGTATGTAATAATCATGTGGTACAAATCCATATAAGAGCAAAGATGTACATAATTTGAGTCTATAATAGTAGTAGTCAATAAAAAATTAGTAGTATAGGATGATCAGTATCAAGATATAATCAATGATAAATCTATGATATGGAGTATAGAAAGATATGACCTAGCAAATCAGAAGCTATATATATGGTGTCCCCAATGGGATAATATATCAATGTTGAATCAGTGTATATGTCTATGTACCCCCAATGGGTAGATATTAGAAAATCTGAATATGTGTAGAGGACGTGAGTCCTGTAGTAATATGCAAAAACTCAAAGGGAACAAGTGAAGCATGTATGCATGATAAAATCAATTACACTACCATAGATAACATATGTCGTACCTGACATATAGAAGGAATGTAAACATGGAAATGCATACAATTTAAAATTTGTATTTTCTAAGCAATATTTGAATGTTTTTATATTTTTAACATATTATATTATTTTTGTATTTTTTGAGTATGAGTTATGTACAAATAATATAAAAATGAAACTATGTGCAAGGAGAAAGATAACATACTAACTGATGAGTCTTACAAGAGACTTACTATCAAGGTGACTTGTATTAAGTAAATGAAGAGTGATCACACATGATGTGCATGAAACTATCTGAGATCTAGGAACTAGATGTATTGAATCATCTATAGCTGAAATTGACTATGAAGTATGGCTACAAATCTATGCAACAAACTAAGTTGGCTTGTCAAATGTGGGGTGCTTTGGGAGCCATCTAGTGGAAGAAGAAGTTACTGGCATGGATACTTTATGTGGAGTAGTTTGGAGACTCAATAAAAATAATATAGTTGTGAATGGGGTAGAGATAGGCTCTCTAGAATCCACAACATGTCTTTGATGTAGGGGTTTCTATAATAAAGGTCTTCATGGGAGAGTGTGTATATGTGGTAATGATGTAGGAGTAGACCTCACCTACACTGGTGGCTCAACTGCTATCTAAGGTGTGCTATGTTTGGAGCTATTGGTGGTGACTACTATGTAACTAGTTGTGGAGTAGGTAAAGGATACTCATATGGAAGACCCTTAGCTATAATATATTGATTAGCATGTATATACTTAAGACATATGTGTACATTGTAGGTAATGGCTCAAAGGTACTATATCCAAGGACTACCTAATAAAATATCAAATATTCTAGCACTAGGTAAAGCTATGAATATGGTGGCCACATGTGAGGGACCAACTTATAATGTAAGTATGATCTCCCCAATAGAGTTCTGGACATGGCCACTAAATTCCCAAATAACTATATCTATCAGATAAATATCTCAATTTGAATAGCCTAAGTGATGTAAAGTGTAATAATACATATATTTATGTTTGACCCATTGTCAACCATGACACTCTGAATAGGATAATGATTACTGTAAGCTCATACAAAGAGTGCATATGAATTTGAGTCATCATCAACGATCTCATATTCTGATAAAATGATAAGCAGCCTAGATGGCATTGTAGTATGATACACAACAATGATATTATGTAGAGGGTGTGTGTCCATTATCTGAGTAGGATAGGATGTTGGGGGTGGATGTGCCTGATAAGTATAATGAACACTTGAAGTGTCTACTATCTCATTATCTGTATGTTTTAGAAGTGGATCAAAAAATATTTTCATCACTTTGCTTCAGTTGGTTGTGCTTTGGGTTTTTCTATAGGGGTGCTCACATCAGTGATATTAACATCTTTTAAATTTTTGGATCTTATGTTGTAAGCTGATGCATCTATTTGTAGTATGGTTGATGGCCCTGTGATAATCATAAAATTCATTGGAATAATAATCATTTGGAAGAGGCCTAGTCGTATAAACCTCTTTGATGGGAGGGAGAGATATGACATTAAATTCTAAAAGATGTTGGAGAATATGAGCTGACACTTATAGGAGATGATAAAAACACATAAGGAGTTGGCTATGAGGCTATGTTAACTATTTTTTTTTCTCATTCTTATTTTCATTGGGCCTCACCTTATATGGGAGATTATTTGAACTCTTATTAGTGAAATTTGATCTGGTTGTGTACTTTAACTTGCCCATGGAGAGAAGTTTGACTTCCCATTCCTTCACTATTGGCATAGATATGTAAATGATGAATTTTTTTGGATAACATATATTCATGTAATGCTAGTAATAAACTTTGTTTGAATATGTCTCAAAGTTCTCTATTTACCATGGGGCTCATCATCTTTGCTAATATGGTTTTATATTGCAAGACATATTCAGCTATTGGATCATTAGATTTTTAATTTAGTTGATCGAATTGAGCAGAGGAAATTTTGTCACTGATGTTGATAAAAAAATGTGCCAATAACATATATGTGAATGGATTAAATGTTGTAATGAACTGATTAGGGATATCATAGAACCATTGTAATGCATAGTCCTTTAAATTATGAGGGAACAACTTAGTTAGGATCCAATCATTGGACACATAGTCCAAACATGCTATGTGAAAAAATGCATAAATGATGCTCTAGGTCACCCTTACCATCATATAGATTAAGCTTAGGTGTCACAAATCTAGATGGCAAAGGAGTTTCACTATATGTTGTGTCAATGGTGTATGTAGGAGAACATGAGAGTCTAAGGCATGAGATGGTCTAGTGGCATCCTACTCAAGATATAACACCTTAGCCTATAGAGAATGGATTTCATACCTAAGGTATGAAACATTTTGAGAGGAAGGATGTGTACTATCCATACGAGGTGTTGCCATTGGTGAGAGTTAGCTAGTTATAGCAAGTTGTAGAATTTGAGTTTCCCCCCATGGTAGGTGTAACAATATTAACATCTGTGGGGTTAGAGGATTGACCTGTAGTGGAATTCAAAAGTTTTTCTTGAACAATATGGATAAAGTCATCTTGCATATCTGAATGTTTAGAAATGAAATTTTGTAATTGTCTCTTATCAGTCTCATCAAATCGGTTATTAGATTTTGCCATTATAGGTTGGAAATTAGGAAAATAAAAGTTTATATATTTTGAACCTTTAAAGAAATTAAATCTATGAAATATTATATAAATAAAATAATGAATTAGATATGATATTTTTATATTAATTACTAATCACATAAAACAAAAGGATACAAATTCGAAGATCATCTAGAGTTAGGGTTTGTACACTACTAAAAGTAAGTCAGGTTCACCAAATGATTTATATTTTTTAGGATTATGAAATGCAACCCTAAGTTGATAAAGAATTGAGTAATAAATCAGGGAATAAAATACTACAATATCAGTAGCCACTAATTTACACAATAATTAACTTATTTAAATATTCTATAAATAACAACAAATTAGAAAAGTTATACTTAACTAGAAAATGTGATTGAGATAGATAAGTGGTAGGTAGGGAAGTGATGTAAGAATAAGGTAGAGTGTCATCAATAAAGAACAAGTATCAGAACCCTCTTCGGATAATGGTGTGGCTCTCTTTGCTAATATTACACTATGCTACTGATATTTTATGATACATTAATGACCCAATGTAGGTGAAGTAGTAAAATTTTGGGTAGATATTCATTTTCTTTTGGGAAGCCCACACCTATATGATCGAGACCTAAGTCATCATATTTTCTACTCTTTGATTGATTTCACTATAAAACCCTAAGCCTCTATGCTTATTAGGGTTTTTGATGAACATAAGTGGAATAAGAGTAGTGTTAGTAGGGTAGGTTGGGTGAGACCTCAACACCCCATGTGCTAAGTATTGCCTATATACCAATACCTCAAAATGGGATCAAGCTCGATGGAGTTCTCCCAATCTAAGTGTTGGTGCAAGTGAGAGTGATGCTAGTATGCTTGAGTATGTATACCATTTTGAATGCTTTGAGTGTGAATTAAGATTGGAAACTTAAGTAAACCTGAGAACTAGGCTATTGTAGATGGATGTATGTAGAAATAGGGGTAAATAAGGATTAACAACCTTAATTTGCACTATTGTTTCTGAGCTTGTTCATTAGAATTACCATCTAAGGGATAAATAAATGAGAGTGGTCTTTATATAGTGTTTCGATGCTTATTGAGACATGAAATGAGTCTAAGTTGACCCTAAGATGCTTTAGGGAGTGGAAAGATATCTGTTAGGGGAAAAGGAAGCTAAGGGTCAATAACACTACCCCATTTGCCAATAGTGAATTTTACTATAGAATAATGGGGCCTTGTTATTGTCTAGGTGGCTAAAACATGTGAATTAGGATCAAGAATGCCTAGGTGATAGCTCAATGCAGCTCTTGGTATATTTGGGCATGGGCTAGATGTGCATAAAATCTAAAAAATGATCAAAAGAGGTCCTAAGATAGGGTTATGACTAAACTAAGGATAAGATGGTCTCAAGTGACACTCATTGCATTAAATGACATTTTAAATGACTATAAGTAATAAAGGAGCAATCTAAGAGAATGATTTGCCAAGTTACAAGCTAGGTCACTATTGTACTTGCTTATCATATATTACATGATTCACACACAAGCCAATACATAGGGGAGATACATCAGTCTAATGCCCTCTTCAAAGTATTATCTATGTAGGTAGTGCTCATTAACAATAGGGTCTTTAGGGTCAGCTCGACACCATATGCCCATTAACCCATTTTCCCCCAAGGTCACTATGAAGATGAAGAACTAGGGTTTTATAATTTAATGAGGAGTGACAGTCCATGACTCAGATCTGAATACACTAGAGTGAAGGAAAATACAAACCCAGAAGCATCTAGGTGGTCGCACCCTTTTTTATTAGGTATTTTATAACATCGATACAATTATCTTAGGATGATGCAAGTGTCCAAGGATACAAAGGCACTTGTTATAGAATTTGGTGATTGTTCTAGAATCATCTTTTAGTCTGCTTCCTACTTGTTTAAGATCTAAAACTATTTAGCATTAGGATCAACTAAGTACTTTTTTTTATTTTTTATTTCCATATCCAATATAGCTATACTTTCTATGTTTAGCCTATCTCAGTTTAATAAATTCATCATATGTTATATCTAAGTTTAGTATCTAATTGGTCCGCTGTATATCTTATTATCACGCTTTTGCATTATCATTTCTATATCCCCTTTAACCCTAGATAACCCCAATATATATCTTTTTAGGGTTAAACAAGAGGTTGATATGAAGATTATAAATAGTGAAGGGGGAACTCGTAATTGGGAAAATTTTGAATCTTTATTGAGTCCTAAAAATGACACTCCCCTTGTAGAAGAAAGTGAAACTTCATTAAAAGATGGGATTATGTTATAAAATGAAGGATTTTAAAATTAATAAAATGAGGCCCTTGTGATTATGAAATATTCTCAAAAAAAGATACCAAAATGGGTTGAATAAACCTTGAAAGATGTCAACCTTGATGACATTAGAAAAACAAGAACTAGAAATGCACACACAACTGCAAAATCGTTAAAAAAAATCCTATATGAAATTCAATACAAGATAGAAAAACTTACTTAGAATACCCCCTTGAAGAATAAGGAAATGTTTCATTTGAATTTCAACCCACTTCTTTAAAACAAGCTAAAAATATTAATTCATGGAAAATAAAAATGCAGAGTGAGTATGATGCATTAGTAAAAAATGGAACTTGGAAAAGAGTTGATCCTCCAATCAGTTGTAAACCTATTGGATGTAACTGGGTCTTTTGAAACATGTAAAAATCATATGGCTCACTTGACAAGCATAAGACAAGGCTTGTTGCAAAAGGATTTGCTCAAAAAGAAGGAATTGTTTACAATAAAACCTTTACACCAATAACAAAATGAACTATCATTCAAACAATGTTTGTTTTGGAAGCTTAGAATGGATGGAAAGTTCAAAAAATAGATGTCAAAACTAAATTCATGAATGGTGATGTCAAATAAACAATGTGCATGACTCAACCCAAAGGTTTTACTGTAAACAA
Source organism: Torreya grandis (assembly GCA_037957365.1). Classification (NCBI taxonomy): domain Eukaryota; kingdom Viridiplantae; phylum Streptophyta; class Pinopsida; order Cupressales; family Taxaceae; genus Torreya; species Torreya grandis. The sequence goes on from JARHVA010004109.1 coordinate 1,682,690, forward strand.
CCAAGAACACAAATTTTGAAAACTAGAAAAATCATTGTATGGTTTGAAATAAGCCCCAAAAGCGTGGTACACAAAAAATTGAACACCTTATAAACATGAACTTTAAACATTTTAAGTTTGAATATGCATCTATTTTTTCCAAAATAGTCGAAAAAATAATAATATTTCTAGTGGTGTAAGTGGATGATCCACTCATCATAGGAAATAATGAGAGATACACTACACAATTCAAATCAAAGTTGATGAAAAAATTTGAAATTACAAAATTGGGTTATCTTCATTAATTTGTGGGTATTGAAGTGATTCAAAAATCAAATCATATCTTCATCACTCAAAAATATTACATTGATGAAATTATTTGAAAATCTAGAATGACAGATTATAAGCCTTTCAGTATACCCATAGAACAAAATTTGAAATTGATATCAGAAGATACCACAAATTTAGTAGATGCTACTTAGTACAAAAAACTCATTAAAAGTCTAATATGTGTGACCAAAACTAGATTATATATTTATTTCACTATTGGTGTTCTTTATCAATTTATGCAACAACCTAGATAAAGTTACTGGGTAGCAATAAAAAGTGTTCTTTGATATCTCAAAGGAACGTAAAAATTTGATCTCAAATACTTAAGGGTAGGAGACTTCAAACTAGTCATAAATTTAGATTTTGACTATGCTAGTGATATTGAAGACGAAAAATATTCTTTAGGATTTATAATGAATTTGGTAACAATAATTATTAGTTGTAAGTCAAATAATTAATTAGTGATGATAATTTATTTAGCAAAAGTAGAATACATGGCAGCTTCAAAGGCAACCAGAGAAATTTTATGGCTCAAAAGGGTTATTTTAGATTTATAGGAGCAACAAGTCTCGTCAACATCTCTTGTGGTTGAAAACACATATGCAATTCAAATGGTGATGAATCTAGTCTTTCATGGTTGATCTAATTAAATACACAATAACTTTTATTTGATTCAACATTATGTGAAAGATGATAGTGTGAAATTTCTACAATGTTGTATTGCAGAGGAACCAACAAACATCTTGACAAAAACATTGGGATGAGAAAAATTTGAAAATTTTAGAGGCATGTTTGGTCTCAAAATAACCCCTACATATTAAGGGGGGATGAAAATTTGTTGTGGTATAATAATGTTATTCCTATGAGTAATTATAAGATATATTTTGTCTTGTAATGGTAGATAGATAATATCAATAGGAATCTCAAGAGTCTTCTTGGAATATGAAATAAATAGTCACATATTTGGCTAGAAATATTGTAATATTTCATTCATTCATTAATGCAATAACTTAGGTTTGCATTAATTCCCATTATTTTATTTGTCATCCATTTATAGCCTGATAGTATCTAGTTTTTAAGATTTGGTCTTGATGGTTGTTGAGTCTTGTTAGCATTCTTCAGCATATATATATTTACCCTTTTCCAAATTGGGCCTTGGTGTTATCTATTGGTGATCCAAGTTTGCTGGCAGAGTTCCCCATCTTGGATCCCTCTCAAGCTATCTCTCCTTCTCGAGGTGTGATCCTTATTTCCTCCTCTCCTATTTTTAATTATGTTGAAATATCCCAAATGGGATATTAATCCACATAAACTAAAATATAAAAATTACAATTCCCCAAATCTAAAAAACCACTATTAAATCCATTCTATTTTGCACATTCAAAAACCCAAACTCACAATAGATCAACAATACTTCAAATCTAAAGTATATTCCTCTTATTTCCACACTTCTTGAATAATAACTAAAATGTTACAATGAATAACTCCACAACATGAATAAACCTTCAAATCTAATTTAGGAGGTTCCAAAAGACTTACATATATTGTATTAATCACAACATTTCACACTTATAAATATGAAATTGCATACCATAACAATTGAAACACACACCTTCTACACACTAGAAATCTGAAATCTTCACACATTGGGAAAATTGAAACAAACACTGACTATCCTCACACACCACAAACTCTGCTACTCTCTACTACACTAGCCAGCTAGGGAGGGTCTTCCACCACCGAAACTAGTATTCTTCTGATGAAGCTCCAATCCTATCCCTGTATGGAATGGCCAATACTAACTAGGGTGGATATTTCACCACTAGAATTAGATACAACTCTTAAATGAGAGAGGAAGAATTAAACATAAGTTCAATGTTACAAGAGGGGGGTTTTGATTGATAAAAAGATATGCACTTCAAGGAAGGAGCTCCATATATATAACAAATGCCAAGGAGAGAGATAGATGACTTGAAGGCCAAGCAAGAGAAAATTGTGCCACATGTTGGTAGGTGGCCTTCCCCATGTGGAAAGATCCCCTTCACATGGGTCTTTGAATATTTTCCTTTGACTTAATCTTATGCTTTGAATTTCTATGCCCCACCTTTGCATATATTTTCAAACCTAGAATAATAACAAGTTTGTTTTCATATGGAAGAGTCAAAAGAGGATCTTTGATTTTTGGCTCCATGTTCCCCACTTCCCCATGTGCTCAAATACAAGTCAAAAGATTCCCCCACATGATTTTCAAATCCTTCCCATGTGGTCAAGGTAGAAAAATGTGCCAAAGTCACTATCTACCCACTTTTTCACATGCCAAAGATGCTTTGTGGGCCAATGCCACATGTCAAAGGACACCTCCACACCATGCCATCTCTTTACTATGCCACATCATCAAATTGAGTCACCCATGAATAGTGCTATGTGAATAATGACTATGAATAGTAAATGTGAATAGTACTAATGAGTAGTGTTTTGGTCCCACTATTCCCTTCCAACCTTGGATTAGCTGATGGGAATGATATATGTTAAGGGTCTCCTATGAGAAATTAAGAAGGGGAAATTATAGTCCTCCCTTCCCAAAATTACTTGCCCATAAGTAATTACAAATCTGAGTGTTAAAGAATCTATTCTCCTTCCCAAGTGGCATCCTCCTTAGGCAAGCCTTTCCATCTGACCAGGTACTCAGTGAGTGTGTGGTTCCTAAATTACTTCTCTCTAGTCTCTAGAATAGAGTCAAGAACCAAAATCAATCTCCCTTCATCATCCAATGGTGGTAAGTCATGAGAAGTAGTGATGTGTTACCAAACTACCTTTTTAAGGCAAGATACATGAAATACATTATGAATCTAGCTACTTTCTAGCAGCTTCAATTCATAGACCACCTCACCAACTCTTCACATAATCTCTTAAGGTCCATAGAAGTGGGGTTTTAAATTTTTTGCACCACTTTTCTTCATTGTAGATTTCTTATAGGGTTATAGACACAAGAAAACTAAGTCACCAACCACAAAACTCCTTTCCACCCTATGCCTATCTACATACATCTTCTATTGATCTTGGGCATGCTAAATATTGTCCTTAAGTGATTTAAGGATATCTTGAATTTCTTGGATCCAATCCTGGGCCTTAGGATCCATACTATCCTCAAATGCCAAATCTATCAATGACATGGCATCATAACCATATAGTGATCGAAAAGGAGTCATAACAATGGACATGTGATGGGTGGTGTTGTAGCAATACTCACCCATGTATAACCATCTGATCTAGCCCCTTTGCTATCCTATAACATAGTTTCACAAGTATCCCTCCACCTATTTGTTCACAATCTCCATCTAGCCATTCATCTGGGGGTGGTAGCTCATGCTTAGGGTCAGCTCTGTGCATGTTAATTTGATTAGTTCTTACCAAACTATGCTAAGAAATATACTATCCTTATCACTGACAATATTTTTTGACAATCCATGGAGTTTGAATACTTCTGTAAAGAATAAATCCACCCCATGGGTTGCCTTATATCTAGATGAAATGGCAAAGAAATGTGAAAATTTGGTTAACCCGTCAACCACCACAAAAATACAATCCTTACCATCAACCTTTGGTAGACTCGTGATGAAGTCCATAGATATACTTTCCCACTTTTGCTCTGGAATAGGTAATGGCTGCATTAACCCTACAAGAAAAGTATGTTTGGACTTGTTCTTTGAACAAGTCATGCATTCATGAACATGGTGTACATCATTCCTAAGACCTTTCCATGAGAATTTATCTTTGACTTGTCTATAGGTTTTACATAACCTTGATGTTCTACAAGAGGTATGTCATGGTTGGCCCTCAATATTTTATCCTTCAACTTTGATTCTAGTACCAAAAAAATTCTATCCTTGTAGTAGATAATTTCATCTGCCACTCTATAAATATCATCTTGAATCCTACCATCCACAAGTTCACATGCAAAACTATTCTTAGCATATTCTACCAAGAGGTGAGCCCTCCAATTAACTAAGATCTTAGTCATGGAGCATAAAGTGGGTTTCCTAGAAAGGGCATCTATTACAACATTATTTTTCCCTTTCAGATATTCAATATAAAAATCATAGGCTTGATATTTACTCACACACTTTTTTTGCCTCTCATTCAGGTCCTTCTACTCAAGGAAATATCATAGGCTATTATGATCCATTCTGACCACAAACTTCCCACCAACTAGGTACTATCTAAATTTTGCCAAAGCATACATAATAATAAGCATTTATTTATCATAAGTGGAGTATAATTTCTCCACATCTCAAAGCTTTTTGCTCTCATAAGAAATGGGGTGCTTATTCTGTATAAGCACGACTCTTGTTCCTTCTCCTGATGCATCACATTATAACACAAAAGGTTGGGATAAATTAGGTAATGCCAAACTAGGACAAGTGCTCATTACCTCTTTCAATTTGTCAAATGTACGTTGAGCCTCATTCATCCATTTGAAAGCTCCCTTCTTTGTAAGATCGGTGAGGGGTGCACCTATCTGGGAAAATCCTTTGACAAATCTCCTATAGTAAATGCAAAGGCTGAAGAATCCCCTCAACTCTATTAATGCCCTGGGTGGTGGCCAATCTAGATGGACTAAATCTTCTCCTAATGGACCTTCACTCCATCAGCACTAGTCACATGCCCCAATTAAAGGATCTCAGTCATCCCAAACTTGCACTTAGAGGCCTTCACAAATAGGATTGCACCTCCATAATACCCAATATCACATCAATATGCATGATGTGGTCTTCTCATGTCCTACTGTAAATCAGGATATCATCAAAGAATACTAATAGAAACTTCCTCAACTAATTTTTAAAGATGTGGTTTGTTGTCCCTGAAAAGTGATTCCTCATTTTTTAGACAACATAGGACTATTTTGGTCCTGCATGGCCAAAATTGTTTTTCCCCTTTCCAAAAATTTGTTTTGAAACATTCAATTTCATCATTTTCTCAAATTTTTTGATAAAGAGACTAACAGGTTCAATAGGTTCAAAGGCTTCTACGGGCAAGTTCAATCAGAAGGGACTAGTTTCTCACACTTCGACACTTTTAGGACAGGTTCAATGCTTTGGTTCAACCAAAAAAGGGTCATCGGCAATCTTCTAATCAAATGAACCAATGAATCGTTGAACCTTGAACCGCTTGGGTTTAAAGGTTCAAGTAATTCAAAGGTGGCCTCAATCAAAGAAAGAAGTAGTGAACAGTTGGTTCAAATGGTTGGTTCAATCTGCAAGTTTAATCAACGGGTTTAAGAAAAAGCTCGCAGAAGCTGCCATGTGTCCCATTGAAGTTTTGTGGAGCGCAACAAGTGTCAATGTCCACATCTCCAACCTTTTCATAAGCTGCAAAGCTTCTTTTGATAATTTTCTTGGAGTCTTGCAGAGGGTGACAAGTGGCAACTTCCGAAGGCCCCAATGTATTCATCTAAGAGTAGCAAAATGCACCACATGTCCCCTCCAAAGCTCGATGGAAGTTGACAAGCGTCATTATCCGTGGCTTCTTTCTTCTACTATTTGTTTTTGTTAAAGACCATGGTAGGCCCCAAGTAAGTCATATAAGTGAGTGGAAAATGCCATGTGTCACCATCTGAGATGGTCTGAATAAATCCTTTTGATCTCTACAGTCTCGCTAGAACTTGGTGGAAGCCGCCACTTGTTATCATTCGCATGATTCCTAGAAAACAATAGAAGCTACCATATATCCCTAGTGGGTCGAAGTAAAACATGCCAAGTGTTTGCATTCACATGACTAACAAATGTATTTGAACTATGCCACATGTCCCTTGCATAGATTGGCAGAGGCCACCAAGTGTCATCATCTGCGAGAGCCCGACTGAGCCCCAAACATTTTTATGATGTCACAAAAGCCTGAGAAGGTAGATGCTACCAAGTATCCATGGTGGAAGATGCCATGTATCCTCATCTATTCCCATGGAAGATGCCACATGGCACTTGTTCAAAGAGTGAGAGGTGCCATGTGTCAAAGGAAAAGGGCACTCACAATACCAAAGCACATATGGAGCCAGGGAAAGGTTTCCTTCGGATGAATTGTTTGAAGGAATTCCTTCAGACATTTTGCCCAAAGGAAATAAAAGGGATGACAACCCACTAAAGAATCAAAGCCTGAAGGCCACTTAGAAGACATTAAAGGGCATGTTCCCTTTGGAAAAGGGTTTGAGCCTCAGAAGGCTACAGATGTTGCCAAGTGTCATAAGCTGAGACACAGTCTTGAATGAAGCTTCTTGGAGCAAAACCCATTGCGTGTCCTGACCCAATGTAGCAGAAGCTACCACGTGTTTACATTTGTGCCCTCTTTAGCCACTAACCAGTTTCAAAGTTTATTTTGATAAGCCTATTTCGAAGCTGTGGATGCCATCACGTGTCCTCACCTGTGTCACAATGGAAAGTGACCATGGCAAGTGAGAAAGATGCAAAGGAGTTGCTAGGAAACATGACAGGCTCGCAAACATCAAATTGGTCATAATGAAGTGTCTGTCGATTCTAGTAGACTTAAGGCACAGACTCGAATGCATTCAAAAAGCCTAAGGCCAGACCAAGAGAAGGAAGAGACAAAGAGGGAAACTCAGTGGGAGTTATTTCCAGTAGGTGGAGCAGTTCACCAGGTAGATATTTGGGGCATGCAAACATTGAAAGCACCATCTATTTGTCTCTTGTGAGATAAAGGCATAATAGATAGTTGCGTAGCTAAGCAGGTGATGGAATGAGAAATTCAAGCTCAGAAGGAGGCACTAGAGATGAATCAACATGCCATAGTCAAGGCAGCTGCCCTGCTCCAACATGGCCCTTCCTGACAAAAACCAAGAATGCATCCAAGGCATTAAATGCACCGAATGGGTCACTTCATTGGGAGAAAGTGCCAAGCTTCCCTTAGGCCTCTATATATTGTAATCTCTCATTTGTTACAAAGGATATCTTCCCCTTACCAGAAGTGAAACTCTACCCGAATTGAAAGGCATTAATTAGACTTTGAGCTCAGATTGTAATTTGTATTATTTTATCTAAATGAGAAAACAATTTACTTGTAGACTTTGTGCTATTATAGCTTGTGCTATCTTAGGAGATTGTTTGTATGTCTATTTCTTAGGAGCTTTCTTATCCATTTTATTTAACAAGTAGAACTAGTGGAGGTGATCAAGAAGGTGTCCTAAAGGCCAATTGTGGGACGACATTATGCTCCCATAAGTACCTTCAGTGTGTTTGCATTTTCCTTTCTTGTGTAAAGAGCTTTGGGATGATATGGTGCCCTCATCATTCTTCATTTTTCTCTCTCAGGTTGCTGGTCACTCAGCACCCCCGTTACTAGTTAATTGATACTTGAAAGATTTTTGCTGCCTGCTGAAGGACACTTCTGAAAGAAGAGAAGTGCCTTTTGTCATTGCACTAGGATTTCTACTATTTAGGAAGGAATCTGACTCTTGGATACAAGTTACTTCTAAAAGAAGAGAAGTACCTTCCCCATCACCCAGGATTTCTTCCTTGTTTAGTAGCATAATCTCTGAAAAAAGAGAGATGGATGGTTTATCCTACCCCTGTGTCTTACTTTTTGCTTATATATATAGTATATAACCTCCGCATATTTAATAGGGAACCTCCCCTTGATGAGAGGAGAGATTTGTCTCTAGTTGATGTAGTAAAGCTACGAACCTGGATGACCAATCTTCCTATGCTATGGTGATAGGAACTATTTTGGTCACCAGTTAGCTAGTTGACAAAATATTCACCCAATAGTTTTTTAGCAGCTCCACTGGGGACAATAATTTTGTGTAATTTGGAACCTCAAGTTTTAGATTGAAACATCACCTGTGTCTTACCAATTATCATTATAACCTTATCCATGCATTCTACTGTGGATGAATGAACTACTCGAGTGCTTTCCCATTGTTAATTTTTCCTCCCCAGCCTCACGCAATAGTTTTTGGTGACTCTCCTGGGGATGAACGTGTAGTCTGAAGCCTCAAGTTTCAGATTGAAGTAGTTCCTTCCATTATCCATTATAGAGTCTAGCAACTTCCATCTGGGTCTTACCCATTATCCACTTATAGCCTTACCATTTTCATCCATCTCTATTTTCATCCATCTCCATTATATTATCTGGTCTATAAAACCAGAGCTACTGGGAAAGAAAGCGTAATTTGAAGCCTCAAGCTTTAAGCTGAAGCAAGGCCAGTTTCTTTTCCATTTTTGTCCTATAATTTGGCAACTCCACTCAGATGTGTTATCCCTATTGTTCATAATCTGATCATGGTAGTTCGAGGCCCCTGGGGCAACTCATTTGGCCCACTTAATCTAACTCCACCCCTGCATGAGCTACCACTCAATTTAAGGAAGAATTTCCCCAAATTCTTTGGTGATGGAAGAGTCCACCCTGCTAAACACATTGCAGCCTTCACCATAGCCTGTTGTGTGATAGGGGTGGAATTTGAAGACATGGCAGTCAAGATTTTCATGGAGACATTACAAGGTGTTGCTGTAGACTAGTTTTACCATCTGCAGACTGGATCAGTGACTAGCTGGGACACTATCAAAGTCAAGTTTAAAGCAAGGTTCAAACCTATAGAAGATGCTCATGCTTTGTTAGCCCAACTTACATAGATGAAGAAGGAACCTCATGAGCCCATGAAGGATTTTATTGCAAAATTTGACAAGCTGAGAAACAAGATTCCCGCAGTTACTCAGCCCATACCGAGAACCTCAAATGCTTCTTCATAAACTCATAGCTACCTGAAGTGAGTTTTTTGCTAAGATGTGGTGGCCACATAGATCTTGAAGCTACTCAAGACTTAGCCACTGAGTTAGAAGATGACCTTATCTTGGTCGAAAAGATAAGAAGGGATTCAAATAGAGGTGCATCTTCCTCATCTTCTGATAACTCACTTGCAGCCACCACTGATCTAATGGTGCAGAAGCTAGCAAATGAAGTGCTAGCCCTCAGAAGACAAATGGCACAAGGGATGTCATCTGCTCCTTCATACAAAGATGTACCAAGGAGGACATTCCCTAATCAAGCACATTAAGGGCATTCCAATCGTCTTCCTCCCCCATAGAGGAACCTTGCCATTGAAGCACCTCCAACCAACTCAGCAGTTGGGTATTTGGAAATAGAGCATAATTTCTCTTTCCAACCTAAGTTTAATCAAGAAAATGATGCTAGTCTCTTCATGGAGGATCAAGAAGAGTCATCTGGCGACTCCTACATTGATTTCTTAGATTACCAAGATAAACCCAGAAGTAAAGGTGAAGCATCCGAGGGATCATATGCTGTGGTCACCCAGTCCCAGAATCAGTTAGCTCAACAAGCTGATAAAGGATAAATATGTTAGTTTATGGAGCTAAAAGCTTCACTCAGATGCAAACATGGAGGTTGCTGAGTGTCACAGTCACCGACGTCGGTAGGCCAACCGACGTTGGTTAGGGGTCGACAGAAGGCAACCGACATCGGTCAGGAGTTAGCTGACGTCGGTCACCTCCAAATGGACAAGGACCGACGTTGGTCGCCTGTGTGGTTCCAAAATTGTTAGTTTCATGAACAGTTTATTAATAAACCAGTTGTTTACATGTTAAAGGCTAATTTTAGTCTTGAGTTGCATATCTAATTATTGTAATTAGGTGTCTAATTATTGTTTGCATGGGATCTATATAATAGACTCATGAGCTTGTATTGTAATTAAAGACAAGGAAGAGATCCTTCCAATTGTAAGATTAGGTTGATCTGTAGGTTGTGTAAGATCAGGGAGAAGATCTACATGGTAAGTAAGGTCATTGATTTGCAGGTTGTTGCAAGATCAGGGAGATCTACTTGGAGTATGTGGAGTACTTGGTACTGGCAGTAGTGTTACTGACTGGTTGGAGGTGAACAACAACTCTATGTTTGAGTTGTTTGTTGTGACCGTAATTGAGAGAGAGAACTCTTGATCAAGAATTACTAGAAGTCTTAGAAGTGTGGGAAACCTCAGAGGTGTAAGAAGAAGTGGCATCTTATTTATTGTATTTTCTTTCTAGATGAGTTGAATACAAGATTGTATTGTCTCTCAAATTTTGTGTTGTTTTTGATTTCTAGTTACTTGTTGATTCTGGTTAAATTCCATGTTTAGCTGCTTATACAAAGGTAATCAATTGTGCTCCTAATCCTGACAAAGTGGTATTAGAGCTTTATATTCTAGATCTTGACAAGTGGTATCAGAGCCAAGTTACAGGGAGCAGGGGTTTGTGTTTTGATTACAGGTCACTCACAGGGGTTTTTGTTTGAGTGGAAGTATAGAAATGGCAGAAGAAAGTAAGCTAAGAATGAAGAAATTCAATGGCACAAATTATCAATTATGGAAGATGCAGATAGAAGATTATCTATATCAAAAAGATCTGTACTTACCATTGGGTGGGGTTGCAAGCAAGCCCACGGATATGAAAGATGAAGAATGGAAGGTTCTTGATTGGAAGGCTCTGGGAACTATAAGGTTGAGCCTGGCATCGTCTGTGATTTCCAACTTATCACAGGCTAAGACAATGGTAGAGTTAATGAAATCTTTGGCAAATTTATATGAAAAACCCTCGGCTTTGAATAAGGTATTTCTTATGAAGAAATTATTTAATTTACAAATGCAGGAAGGTGGATCGGTACATAGTCATCTTAGTGATTTCCATGGATTAGTAAATTAGTTAGTTTCAGTCAATATAGTTTTTGATGATGAAATTAAGGCTCTCTTAATCTTGTGCTCGTACTTGAAAGTTGGGATAGTTTGGTAATGACAATTAGTAATACTATGTTTGCTTCAAATATCTTAAAAGTGGATGATGTTGTTAGTGTAATCTTGAATGAAGAAATTCACAGAAAAAGCACAGGTGAATCATCAGGGAATGCTTTGACTGTTGAAAGCAGAGGAAAGCAAAGAGAGAAGATCAAGCAAGGGAAGTCAAAGAAAGACAGGAGACCTAGATCTAGGCCTGGTAGGAAAATCTGCTGGCATTGTGGAAAGAAAGGGCATGTAAAGAAATATTGTTGGTTGGTTGAAGATCAGCATGAAGGAAATGAAGAAGCAGATGTTGCAGATATTGTTGCACAGGATGCTCTTGTATGTTCTTTGGATAAAGTGGAATCTTGGGTTTTAGATTTTGGTGCCTCTTTCCATGCAACCCCAAATAGAGCTCTTTCCATGATTATGTCTAGGGAGACTTTGGAGAGATTTATTTATGGGATGGCAAGCCTTGTCAAATGGTTGGCAAAGGGGAAGTGTGGCTGAAATTGCAGAAAAGGAACACATGGGTGTTGAAGGATGTCATGCATGTCCCAGTCTTGAAGTAGAATTTGATTTTTGTAAGAAAGTTAGGTGACGAGAGATGCACAATAACTCTCATAGCGGACTCTTGGAAAGTTACCAAGGGTGCACTTGTTTTACCAAGAGGTGAGAAAGTAGGTACTCTTTATCTATCTACTTGTATTAATGATTCTTCTTCTAGTTTATCTACTTTAGCTGTAGATTTGAAGATGTGGCTTCATAGGCTTGGTCACATGAATAAGAAAGGGATGCATGTTTTTGAGTCAAAAAGTAAGAGTTCAGATCTGGGAAGCATAGATCGAGATTTCCATAAGCAACAGAAGAAAGTGAGGTTTCTTGAAACTACTGCTACAAGAAAGGATTGGGTCTATTGCAAAAAGAGGAAATCTAATGTTTTTGGCAAGAACAGGAAAGCCTTGGTGTTTAAGGAGAAGATGACAGACAAAGATCAGTCATAGGGGCTGAATAATTTTGAGCAGGGCAGTTTGAACAAGGTTATGATTCAAAGTAAGCTCGTGGGTAAAAAGTCATCACTCACAGGAAAACATAGGTACCGACATCGGTCAGGTAGAACTGACATCAACAGATAGGTGGACACTAGCATTGGTCAGGGAACTAATGTCAGTGAACAAGACACCGGTGTTGATCAGGGAACTGACGTCGACGATCATGAGGATTTGACATCGGTCATGTGTAGACCAGGGTTGACCAAAAAATGGATTTTGGGTGGACAACAAGCTATCAAGGAGTCTCAAACATCCATAAGGAGGACTAGAAGGGTAAGTAAGCCTCAAATTCATTATTCCCCTTCTTTACACTACTTGTTGCTCACTGATGGTCAAGAACCAAGAAATTTTAAAGGAGAGTAGGTAGAATCTAGGAAATAGTGGGAGCATGGCATGAATGAGGAAGTTGATTCCTTGGGAGAGAACCAAATGGGAGATTTGGTAGAGTTTCCAACTGAGTTAAAGAAGAGAGAGAATGGATACGTTAGATAAAAGGCCAGTGCATATGGTCTTGAGAAAGCTGCAAAACAATGGAGGTTTGACAGGTGTATGCCAAAGCATGGCTTTAGTCAATGTTAGTATGACCATTGTGGTTTCTTTACCAAATTGGATAATATTAGCTACATTATCCTATTACTGTATGTAGTGTGTATGCTTGTTATAGGGTCACACATGCAGGGAGTTGCTAAGCTGAAGGTAAAGTTAGTTTAGAGGTGTGTCATGAAGAATCTGAGAGCAGCAAGATTCTTTGGCATGAGTATTCCTAGAGATAGGGAAGATCACATGTTGATGTTGTCTTAGGATGATTGTGTGAATAAGGTAGTGCAAGATGCAGAATCGACAAGCGCACTTATGGATGGAAAATTCATAGAACAAAGTCCCCAATCACATGATGAGGTTGAGTACATGTGTACCCCCTAATATTGCCCCAGTAGTGGGAGCTGTCAGAAAGTTTGTGGTCAATCCAAGAAAGAAGCACTGGAGAGCAGTTCAATGGATTCTCAAGTATTTGAGAGGGACCAACAGCAGGTATACATGCGATGCAGGGTTAGACACTTCTCTACATGGGTATGTAGAACTGGATATGGCAGGTTACTTGGATGACAGGTGTAGCACCACAAGTTGTGTGGTGGTTGGTCTTCAAGATTAAGCTTGAAGAGGGATACAAGCTAGGAAACAAAATTAGATGTATAGGTATAGGTACAGGTGCAGCTATTTATCTCCAAGTGGGAGATTGTTAGGTTATGGAGCTAAAAGCTTCACCCAGATGCAAACATGGAGGTTGCTGAGTGTCACAGTCACCGACGTCAGCAGGCCAACTGACGTCAATCAGGGGTTGACAAAAGGCAACTGACATCGGTCAGGAGTCAGCCGATGTTGGTCACCTCTAGATGGACAGGGACTGACGCCGGTCACCTGTGTGGTTTCGAAACTATCGATTTCACAAACAGTTTGTTAACGAACTAGTTGTTTGCATGTTAAAGGCTAATTTTACTCTTGAGTTATGTGTCTAATTATTGTAATTAGGTGTCTAATTATTGTTGGCATGGGATCTATATAATAGACTCATGGGCTTGTATTGTAATTAAGGACAAGGAAGAGATCCTTCCAATTATAAGATCAGGTTGATCTGCAGGTTGTGCAAGATCAGGGGAGAATATCTACATGGTAAGTAAGGTCATTGATTTGCAGGTTGTTACAAGATCAGGGAGATTCTACTTGGAGTATGTGGAGTACTTGGTACTAGTAGTAGTGTTACTAACTGGTTGGAGGTGAACAACAACTCTATGTTTGAGTTGTTTGTTGTGACCGTAATTGAGAGAGAGAACTCTTGATCAAGAATTACTGGAAGTCCTAGAGGTGTAAGAAGAAGTGGCATCTTCTTTACTTGATATTTTCTTTTTGGATGAGTTGAATACAAGATTGTACTGTCTCTCAAATTCTATGTTGTTTCTAATTTCTAGTTACTTGTTGATTCTGGTTAAATTCCGTGTTTAGTTTGCTTATACAAAGGTAATCAATTGTGCTCCTAATCCTGACAAAGTGGTATCAAAGCTTTATGTTCTAGATCCTGACAAAATAGAGGAGTGACCTCAACCTATAATTTTGATTGCTAAGAATGGGGGCCACTCTGCCTATCCATCCAAAGGACCTAGTGATTGCTAAGAAAGTAAGTATCTCAAACATTTTTTACACCTTCTACTTCAAATTTGCAGGCCAGTCCTCCCACACCTCCCATAAACCAAAAGGAAGAACTCCCATCCCTTGTGCCTAGTCCAATCTAGCCATTTGACATAATTGATCATGTCAAATGTGTCGAGACCCAAATGGTGGCCCCTACAGCCCCAAATTTTGTTTGAGTCTTCAGGTAGGGATGAAATAGTAGAAGAATTGGTAGAGTGTGGCATAAGTGTAGAAGAATCCTCCCCTCCAAATGAATAAGAATCTAAGATATCTGAGGGGGACAATCAAGACATGTGTTATGCTGAGCTATTAAAAACAACAAATTATGGTACTAGGCCATGCTGTTGCCCATCAAATTAGGAAAAGGAACTCTTTGTGAGGAGAGCAAAGATTCATGGTTTTTGGACTAAAAGTCAAGTCTTGCTTTGGGGCAAGAAGAAAAGAAAACCAAGGGGAAGGCACAAAAAATGTGATTCATGGTGGAGAGTTTCCATTCACCCGTCACCAATTTTGGGGACAAAAAGTTTCCTACTAGTTTATCAGGACAAGATGCCATTATCAATTGTCTCACAATGGGCAGCATCTGAAGTGCTTCAAATCTTGAGGCATCAGATAAGTTCATTTGTACATATGTATATTTGTATAGTCTTTAGTTATGTTTTGTGCCTTTATTTTTCATTTTTTGGAGCCTTTCTTTTTGGGTAGCATGACTCCACAGCCCAATGGCACACTTCAAGGCACTGGAGATTTTGGTTTTCTACTCCCCTTAGCTATTTCAAGTTGTCATCTAAAGGAAGTTCCCCAATAGGAGCCAGCTGTTGTCCCTAAAAAGTGATTCCTCATTTTTTAGACAACATAGGACTATTTTGGTCCTGCATGGCCAAAATTGTTTTTCCCCTTTCCAAAATATTGTTTTTAAAACATTCAATTTCATCATTTTCTCAAACTTTTTGGTAAAGAGACTAACAGGTTCAAAGGCTTCTACGAGTGAGTTCAATCAGAAGGGACTAGTTTCTCACACTTGGACACTTTCAGGATAGGTTCAACGCTTTGGTTCAACTAAAAAATGGTCCATCGGTAATCTTCTAATCAAATGAACCAATGAACTATTGAACCTTGAACCACT